>JAZGLO010000174.1:1460000-1965524 GCA_036873155.1 Biomphalaria sudanica | reverse complement strand
GCACAATTATTTCTTGACAGATAAGAATTCTTCTTTTAAACTTGAAAAGACCTGCTCTTCTGCTGTCGCTGGCGTGTTTCCCTGACCTTCATGACAAACCAAGATCTATTTAATGAGCAAGCCGAGCATCCTTGACAAAAAAAAAATCTAATTTTGTGACAACCGGAAATAATACTGCCCGTAACTGTGACATTTTTGTGACACAAAACTAAAAAAAAAAAAAAACAACAACCCTGTTACTCTTTCCGACTAGGTCTGATAGGAGATCTAGACAGGAGTTAAAGAGGAAACAGGGGGCGGACAGGTCTGCATAATTTAAAGGAGCGTCTTTTCTTTGATGTCTATACAAGGATTGTTGACATGGCTGTGACATTGAAGTCTTTATCTGAAGTGCCTTTAATGATTGTTTTTTGAGGGGGTTGCTGAATTTTTTTGTGATGTTTGTATGTAGGATTGTTAACATGAAACTGAAGTCTGCATTTTTTTTTCTATTGCTTTAATATAGTATATCTCTCATGCTTATAGCATGCTTATTACTATATGGTCCAATCTGTGGGGAAAGAAAGGGGTGTCTGGGAGCAGAGGCGCAGTGAGGAGGGTCAAGGGGGCACGATGCCCCGCGCGTTACCTTCATGGGGGGGGGGGGGGGGGAAGGCGCCACACGCAGCCTATATCTCTATGTGATGTTCATGAAAAGTAGAGAGGGTGACAATAAAGTACCTTGCGCCGGGCGCACGCTTTGCTTATTACGCCTCTGTCTGGGGGATGTTATTTGTAGTTCCTTTAGGCGACCAGCTCAAGTCAGGATTCGACCTCAAGTTTCCTTGTTAAGTAACAAAGTGGGTTATGTCACTCAGGCTCGTTTACGTGTGTACATTTAAGAAAACATCACAACTAAAAGAACAACCTATTACTCTTATACAAAGACAATATAGAAATATTGACCATAGGTCGATTGCACAATTTATCATTTAATAAACTCTGAGGCATTTTACATCAGGAGAGACGATCTCTTCTCTTTGCAACTTCTTGTGTGACTAAAGAGGCCAATCCTTGATCCACAGCTGCGGTCACAGGTTTGGGCAGATGTCATCACCAGGCGCCGTTGCATTTTCGCCGTTCTTTCAGCTATTGTTGTGCATGGCATCTGCCATCCGAGACCCCTTTTCTTTAACCCAGCTCTCCATGGGCCTCTTTTTCCCAGCTGCTAGTGCCGATTTTGAAGAGCTTCATGTCGCAATTTTGCATGCATCTCTATACCGTATAAGTGGGCGACCAGCATCTCCTGCCTTCTGTTAGATCGCCAAACAGGATGTCCTGTGGAAGTCGACCTTATGGCATTGTATGAACGTGGCCAAGCCAGCCAAGGCGTCCGCTGGTGAAAATACTATTCCAATAATAAACCTAGAATTAAAATGTTCATGTCAGGCAAGGAGAAGTAGGACATATACTAATATAATGTTACTAATAACTTTTTTGGCTGTTTCTGTAGGACTATCCTTACTGTACCAAATTTGTAACTTATTAGTCTCATTTTAACTCCCGTGGCGTTTCCAATTGTTTGATCTTTCCATCAATGAAACTCATAATGGTTCTTTTAAGTATTTAGCTTTAAAACAACCTCATGGTTTAAAAACCAATTTAGTTCAGAAATCTCGTTGTCTTTGTATTGTTTGATGCGTCTATCCTTGGCTGTTAATAGTCTTTTATCTTCTCATCCACACATTCATTACTGGGATATAACTATTTCAATCACATATTGCTTCCTAGGACCTCGCATTCTCAAAGTCCAAAATCTATTCTTGATCTTCAATTGTTTTATGTGATTTCCTCCAGAAAATCTCACAAGTGGACCCCCGGGGCGTGTTGGCCAAGTCCCTCTCCTTAAAGCTCTAGACCAGAGGTTCTCACAATTTTTGTGACTCGGGCTCCCCTTTACATATTCAAAACTTGTCCACGGACCCCTAAGTGAAAACGAACCATTAATGCATAGTATATAAATTATTTCGGCAAAGCAGTGTACGTAAAAAGTCAAGTGCCCCTTTCAAACCTTGTGGTCTATAGGGCAGATGATGTAAAGGTCATCTGTTTCTGTGGCCTACGGTTAACGAGGGTGTCATGTGGCCAGCACAACGACCAACCGTATTTACTTTTCCCTAAGTAATGTCAGGTACCCATTAGAGCTGGGTGTACTCAGAAGGTCCCGAAATTAAAAATCCCAGTCTTCACCAGGATTCGAACTCCGGTCCCCGGTTCGGAAGCCAAGCGCTTTACCGCTCAGCCACCGCGTGTACGTGTACGTAATGGAGCAGTGAAGGGCGATTTGATTATCATTAAAATTGTCCGACAGGATAAATTGGCTTTTAGCGAAGACGTTTTTTTAATCGTATATAATTTTCTAATTTCTGCGGTTGTCTTACGGAACCCTGGGGGTCCGGGGACCACAGTTAGAGAACCACTACTCTAGACCTGCCCCTGGATATTTGGTAGGTCTGACGGTGACTGTATTAGTGTGCTGGGATATTAGAGAGATTAGGCTGAGATAACTTTTGACATTGTAATCTAAGGAAACATAACTCTTGCATTAAAAAGTCAGAATTCAAGGAGCGAGCGCGGGAAAAATATGCCCATGCTTTGAAAAGACCGTTTCTCACGGCCGTCTTCTACACTGACGTCGTTTTAGCGGGCGACCGCTTTGATTTTAGCCTCGCCGTCTGACTCAATAACATTTCCGTATCGTGACTGTCCAATACTAACGGAGTCATTATCAAACGACATGAGAAATGATCCAATTAGTTCACGTGACTTTGGATGTGCTTAGCACTGGATTCAAGCCTAGGTCATTCAAATTAGCATTTTACAAAAGACGGTACATTACAATGTAATTTTCTTCATTACAAAATGTGAAATGATGGTAAGTAATTTAATACATTTAATTCTTTGGGTTTTTTGTTTTTTAAATTAAAAAATTAATATTATTCTTTTCTGTATTTAGTTTTTTGATACTCATTTCAGATTTGTTATTTTAAAATAAAACAGTTGTAAATACCGCTAGTAGTACCAAGTAATTATTCGTCCAATCACTAATTTAAATTACAAAGGGGTGAAAAAGATAGCGAAGAGTTTTCAGTTAACAATTGTAAGCCAAAGAACAACGCCTGCTCTATTTATGAACTTGACCAACAAAAAACATAAACACAATAGCGGCTCTCTCATAACTGTTGTCGTTCTGATGGTTTCTGTTGTCTTGAGTGCCAATATTTCTGGATGAATTTATGTTTATGATTTTTAAATATATAACTTACTTTCCTTTTGTATTTATATATCTATAACGGCACGAACAGAATCACTTGCCGGGGTTTATATAAGGATTAAGACACACTGAAGAAAATTATGTTGTTTTTTTTCTGTTTCCTCTTTAATAAACTTCTTCAAACTCATCACTTCAAACAATGCATTGTACAACTTTGTACTGATACAACTTAATACTTATATAACTTTGTACTGATACAACTTGATACTTATACAACTTGGTACTGATACAACTTGATACTTATATAACTTGGTACTGATGCAAGTGAACATTCTATTTTAACTTGTGGACCAGCAACTGCTTAAAAACTCGTTACAATGCAAGGACCCCGATAACTCGCTTTTCCCAAATTTATACTTTTTTAAACCGTATTTTCCAGAATCATAGAAACTTCTAAATATTTTTGAGTTATAACCTTCTAGAAAGTGACGTATGCAATTTTTTAACTGGCTCACCCCACTCCCTTCCCATACACCAACTCTATAATACTTATGTTCAAGTTACTCTCAACTAGAAGTGTATGATTACCAACAAGGGAAGAAAAACAAACCCGGCGCAAATATTTCTGTTCTAAATCACTAACCTATATAACTAAGACATGTTGCAGTGTAATGAGTGCTAGCTAATGGACTATAAACAGGCATGCATTTAGACAAATGTACAGAATTAATTCAACTGACTAGCGCCAGCTTGTGCTACAGTAACGCCCAAAGTGTAAAACCCCATAATTCTTGGAAGGTAGGTAAAAGGTATAAACTTTTCTATCCATATACCTGATGGATGTGAGTCTTGTTTGTTTGTTTTTGTTTGTTTGTGTGTTTTTTGTTTGTTTGTTTGTGTGTTTGTTTATTTGATATTTTTCGGACGTATATTCCAAACTAGCCCAAACTTCCCAAAGAATAGTGATCATCATCATCATCGTAAAGAGTGAGGGCTTGAGAGGCTAAAATCCTCTCTTGCAAAAGCCCTGGTCAGAAACCCTGCTGTCTTGCGTAGGATGGTGGTAGATAGCTGTGGCAGGATTTGAACTCTGCACCTTTGCGACTCAGAAAGACACAAAGATAAAGTCACATTCCTCGTTCCATTTGCTAGGACAAATTTGTACAAATGCTCTTTCTTCCCAAATGGTATTAGAGCATGGAGTGGATTGCCTGAGCCAGCCAGAAAAACCAGTGACTTAGCAGAATTTAGGTCATTGGTTAATATGCATGACTAGATACATGACGCGTAGGACGTATGCATCTTCTTTTTTTGAAGTAACGTCTGTATTATATAAGATAAGACAGTCCAGAGCGTATAAAACAGACGAGGCAGCGTTTCTTGTCAGCGCCTTTTAAGCTTTTGCATAATTTAACTCTTTCTCTCCTGATCGACAATACCATCGCTCATTTGACCCCATTACTTTAACTTAATTTTCGGGTTTCTAAACTTGAATTTTTTGTTATAAAAAAAGGGAATACATTGATCTATACCAATTATAATATTTTCTGATTAAAAGAAAATTATTGAAGTATAACCCTAACAGACTAGTAAAATACAAAATGGGAAAAACTAATAATTCCTTCTGAACATGGAAAATAATTACGGAGAGATATTAAAACAAGTTTTAGCGCGCAATAAGTTATTCCGAAATTAATGCTCAATCTTCGCAGGGACTTGAACCCAAAACAGTAAAAGGCTCACTTCCTCTACATACTCGAAGATGTTAGTCAATGAATATTCATTACAACACTGCTCAATAAACGACATGTCAGGATCTGATCTCGAGTTCATAGCTTGACCTGACAGTGATCTAGGATAAATGGATGACTCTACTAGGATTAGGAATATATTAATCAAATACTTAATTGTCGTAAAAGTTAAGTCCCACGCTTGAAACTAGATCATCGAAAGCACCCCTCCACCGGCCGGTTGAATAATTGTTCTGTTTGGGAGAGATCCAAGCTATCTCGGAACTAGTGGCAAGGTCGATTTCTTCTATGTACACAGATGCCCTTGCGGATATCCGCCATAAACCGGCCCCTTGAGTAAAAGGGCTTTTGGGGCTTTCTTTTAATGCCGACAAGTGCAATGAACAAAATTCTATAGAACCCCAACGGCAAGGCATACATTGATGACTTCATGAGGATAAAGGATACATTGATGACTAGAGAGACATTGATGACTTGATTAGGATCTAGGGATACGGTGACGACTGGATAAGGATCTAGAATACATTGATTACTTGATCAGGAATTAGATACATTGACGACTTGACGAGGATATAGGATATATCGATAACTTGATCAGGAATTAGATACATTGATGACTTGACGAGGATCTAGGATATATTGATGACATGTCAAGGAGAATAAAATGTTGAAGCCAGTGAGTTTTGTATTTCAGTGACAATTTCAGTGACAACGTGAAAACTAAAAACAAAGCCAAAGAAGAGGAATAGTTTGTATTGAGAAAAGTCTTAACCCCCCCGGGGTCTCAATGACTTTGCACTGGTTCAAGTCAGGTGGTCTTCTCGCCTCATCGCATTTACCAAATATCTCCTTTTGTCGCGGTGCCAATAGCCATAAGGAATTTCGTGTCTAGACGCGCGGAGAATGTAAACCTTCACCTGGAAATGATGAAAATTGAAAGAGCATACGATCATGTGAAAAACAATGCTCGAGGCTTAGTACTTGTAATTTTTTTAAAACATGGAACATAATATAAAAAAAAAATAACGAAACAAAGGTTTAACTAGAAGAGACACAGATTGATGAAGACAATGAAGAAATGGCTTCTTTTTTATTTTGTCCTGCTCAGAAAGTATTTTTCTTCTTAAAAAATTATTGAATTTCACACATACAAACAAGCTTTCAGAAAATGTTTATATTGTACCAGACGCTCAGCAGTGCCAGATTTTAGAAAGTCGAGGCCTGGGCTGGATTTTTCCCCTCTACAAGCTTTAATATAAATCCAATAATATTAATTATTAAATGCTTTTTGCTTGGGAGGAGAGTTGTGGGTGGGGGGGGGGGGAAAGTGTTCCTAGAATTACCTGGAACGTATTTGGGGGGGGGGGGGAGGATTAGCTTTATATGTTTATACAGTGGCTTAGCTAGGGTGGGGGTAGGGGTCCAAATTCGAAATTTCCCCCAGGCCCCCACTTGAGGATGGTCCCAAATGAATGTTCTACATTTTTTTTTTTACGTTTAATATTACACCCCTACCATGAAATCTTAATTTTCACGTGGAGTTAAAAATATTAGACAGCATTGATCTAGATGATGTTATAGGTGACCTTTGACCTTTGCTACAATGAAAGCACGACGTGAGGCGATATGAATTGAGATCTGTCATTTGTGTTTTATCTCGCTAGTAAACAACAGTATTATTCATTAAAAATGTCTGGCTAGTTCATTAAAAGAGTCTTAATGATTATTTTTTGTTAATTTTATTTATTTATTGTACCAATTTGAATTTATAGTTATCTATTTATTAAGTACAATATCTCATGTCATGATGTAGAGTTTCAAAAATGCAGGGGCACTTAAAAATGTCAAGCCACCCGGGGCCCTCAAATCACTCATTATCATAATCATTATCTTGGTATAAGTAAGAAAAATGGGATGTGTCCATTGCAAAATAAACAACATATAGCCAGGGAACAAATCAACGTGCAAAGTTGGTGGGTAATGCTTGTAAAATAGTTTTTATTAAATATGCAAATTCTATGAAAATAGATATTTTTGAAAATGTTTGAGGCCCTTAGAGTCTGCTCAGTATTGCACTGTCGTGAATCCGGCCCTGCGCTGTAGTTAAAGTAATGATAATAATAAATGACTTTGTAGATAAGTGTGGGGCGCGGACGCTGAGTGGTAAAGCGCTTGGCTTCTAAACCGAGGTGTCTTGGGTTTGAATCCTGGTGAAGAGTGGGATTTTGAATTTCAGGATTTTTATGGCGCCCCACCCGACTCTAATAGGCACCTGACATACGTAAAGGAACTAAATGCAGTTGGTCGTTGTGCTGGCCACATGGTACTCCGTGAACCGTCGACCATAGAAGTTGATGGTCTTTACATCATCTGAACCCATAGATCGCCAGGTCTGAAAGCGGAACTGTACTTTCACTACCTAGGTGTGATCTCTATTCGTGCTCTAACTTAATTGGATATATAGATAGATGGTGTGTACCAAATGGATGCCACCCAAGACCAGACACGCAAAAGGAGTTTACATCTAGGCGCTATTTATAATAGTATTTTGTTTCCTCCCATCTCTTCTAGTCACTTACTAATTATTTGAAAAATGTAGAAGCAGGTATAACAATCAGCGTTTATTGTACAAGTTCGTGCAGGGACGTATTTATCTAAAGACAACACAAGCTAAAACTTAGGGCCCCCAAGAAACATTTGGCATTAACAAATAATATCTCCAATAGCTTAGGGCCTTTTAAGTCTTAATACGGCACTTTTCGTGCAGGGACGGATTTATCTAAAGACAACACAAGCTAAAACTTAGGGCCCCCAAGAAACATTTGGCATTAACAAATAATATCTCCAATAGCTTAGGGCCTTTTAAGTCTTAATACGGCACTGTTTGTGACTCTGTGTTTGGTTTTAGCGAAACCAACATTGGGCCAGTAGAGTTGAAGACAGTAACAACATACACTGGTAATCACCTTTTTGTTTTTCAGTTGGCAAGCGCGATTCCCTTTAACCTTCCTGGTCCTAGCACCTGCTTTGTCTTTAAGTATACTTGTCACATGCCGAACAGGCAAGCGACAAGTACGACATCATTTCTCATTATAAATTTGACAAAATAGCTAAAATAGCTCAGGGGGAGAATTTGTGTTTATTTAGAAAGTTAAATGTGGCTTCCGTTTCTTAAGATTAGAGACAGTCAGTTACATATTGCAGTCTACTTTGTTTCAACATGTTCAAGTTGGGTTTATTATTTCTATCCTTCTATTTCGTGCCATTATATCTGAAGTTTTTTTTTTCGTTGTAAGCAAATGTGTGCAACTGTTCAATAGTTCATTGCCTGTTCAATAGTGCATTGCCTGTTCAATAGTGCATTGCCTGTTCAATAGTACATTGCCTGTTCAATAGTGCATTGCTTGTTCAATGGTGCATTGCCTGTTCAATAGTACATTGCCTGTTCAATAGTGCATTGCACCATAATTCAAATAACAAAAATTGGATTTTGTCATCTGTGACTTAAATTCAACCGATTCCTGATATTTTTGATAGAGAGTGAGTGTCATGGCATTTTAATTTAGCATGACTACAATGTAATAACGTGAGGATGAAAGTTGACATTTCTTTGGCTACGTGTGACAGGTGTAGTCTCTTGGACCACAACCTTAACGAAGTTGAATGAAATGATAGTCACCCTTTTCCCGTAATAGATTACCTGCCTTTTCTCACTTTTATTTTAGCAATGGAATTCGTTTCCACAGCCTTATATAGATTTTTTTGTTCTTGCATGTTTCTGGACGTGTTCCATGCCATTGTAGCATCAGGGAGTCAAACTCTTCTTAGAACCTAGAGAAGTTGTCTCCCTTAGAGAGACGTTCACCCAGTGCTTGATTTACCTATCGGCCACATAACGTATAGCTTAGGGCCTTTCTTCTTCTTCTTCTAGTCAGCCTTATTGCTGCGAGCTCTTTTGCAGACTGTGCCAATTTAAAAAAAGTGTGCTATTTCTTCAGTTGTTCAGCACTGCCGTACAGGCTGTTGGTTATGTTTGGCTGTAGTGGAAGTAGGGTCTGCCCAAGGTGGATTAGGGAGGGGCATTCAAAGAGGATGTGGTTTACGGTTTCAAAGGGGTGGGCGCAGTGTCTGCAAAGGGGGAGTTGTGTGGAGTTTAATTTGTTCAGATGATAATTCAATAAAGGTGTGTTTCCTGTACTTAGTTGGGGGAGGAAGTTAATACTGTCCAGTTTGTTAGGCGTAGTCATTTCTCTGTACATGGCTCTGCCTGTGTTTCCTGATGCCCATTGGTTGAGCCACTCCTCTTTGTGATTGTTGACTAACATTGACCATAGGGTGAGGTAGTTAGCAGGTCTATCTGGTTGTTCTATAGATGATCCTGCCTTTGATAGCTTATCTGCCTTTTCATTTTCCATGATGCTAATGTGTCCAGGGATCCACTGTAGTGTGATATTGATATTTAATTTTGATATCATCTGTTGGATTATCACAATTAGTGTTGTCAACTCTCTTAGCTTAGGACCCCAGCTTGCTTTTCCCTAAAAAAATGTTCTGAGTGTTTTTTCCAATCATTTTGAAAAAAGAATAGCAAATGATAAATGACTAGGGTCCCATATTTCAAAAAGCTTAGCAAGCCTAAATCCGACCCTGGAATCACCTGAACCCAAGTTAGAATTGCTGATCTTTCTTCTTCAGCCTCTCTGCAACCTCTGATCTAACAGATCTATGAAGTGTCTAGTGTTAGCAGATATGTAGACCCACCTGGCCGACCACCTGAACCTACTTCCCCGTAACACGCAGCCACACTTGAAAGGCTTGCTTCCAACTAGATATAGTGTATATTTTAGACTTAGGATGTTTACAGTTTCACATGCTCATCGACACCTCGAATGCTGGGTTTAAAAAACCTAGACTATCAGTATCACTTGGAAGTTAATTTCGGAATGCTTAAAGCAGGGGAGGCCAACCTATGACGCATTGCACAATAACAAGTGGCGCATTTCACTGAAGAGAAAAAAGCAAATACCATGCTTGTTACCAAAAAAATGAAAACAACCGATTTTTAGAAAAAAAAAGTTCAACAGGAATTTAATAGACTAGCTATATCGACGACCAAATCGGCCGGCATGTTTATAATACATGTACTACTAATCAGCCCAAAAGAGACTAAACCACGTTCATTTTATGTTATTGTTAGCCTTGGACATCTATGATGTTACCTACTAAAGTGTTTTGTTATTAGAGAATATTTTTGGACAACTTTTTTGCCTTCAGTCACATAAAGGAAAGATGTTAACAAAGACAGACTTAGTAAGTAAAATGTTTTTTTTTGTTATATCCCAACCTCTAAAACGTATTATTATGTATAACTGACCAAACATGTACAAATCACCATAATTTAAAGAACTGAAACTTGTAAAATTTGAAATGGCGCATCTGATTTAGAGGGGAAATAAATTGGCGCTCGGAAGCTAAAGGTTGGCCACCCCTGGCTTAAAGGGTCACTGAGAGCTATGATTTATTGATAGTACATTATTACATCTCTTGTCTCAGTGATTGTAAGAACTTCCGTTCAATCCTGAGAACAGAACGTATCAGTCTCTGCTTCAATACTTGTATGCGTTAATACAGACTTGTTTGTGATCCATGGTGGCACTACGGGGAACCACTCTAGCACGACTTTATGTTTTTCCTCTCTCAATTTGTTCCCCTACTTTGTGGACAATTGCCTGGTTGTGTGGTATGCGCTTCGGACAGTACATATCCCCATTCGTTGTCGAGAACAAGAACATCTCTCATTTCCTATAAACCCAATCCTCGCTTGAAAAAGCCGGAAACACACACGGTATGGGTAAGTTGGGTGGCTCAGCTTTTTGTTGGCTTCGAGTTCTTTCATGTTGGCAACTCTTCTTGCGTCGAATCTTGGGACTCCGACACTCAGGGCTTCACGACATAAGGAGCGATCGAGAGCTAGTGTTTCTCAGCCGTGAATGTTACCATCACATTCCTTAAAGGAGCTCTCAATGGTGTCTTTGCATCGCTTGTGTTGACCACTTGGGGGGGGGCGCTTTTCTGCACACAACTCCTTATAAAGAAATCGTTTTGGGAATGCGATTTCCTGCAATACGGACTACATGCCCCACCCATTGAAATCGGGACCTTTTTTACTGTGGCTTGGATACTGTTCATATGTGACAACTGTAGGATTTTAATGTCTGGTATGTGGTCGAACAAGTTCACTGGATGAATTTTTCTTAGCGTCGGAGAAAGGAGATTCGCTTATACGGGTGGAGGGAGGACTACAGCATTGTAAACTTTCAGTTTTGTAGATATGCTGAGTCCTCTCAGTTGCCAAGCTACTAATGTAACTGTTGTGGTGTGCGCTTCGGACAATAATAATCACGAAAGGGCCGGCCCGAAACATCTCACCTTCCAGTCCCTGACGTCCTGCAGGAGGTTTAGATTAAGGCGTAGTAATCTTCATTGGAACGTTCAACAAACAACCAGCTAGATAATCTTATATTATTTACTGATTAACAATTATTAACCCTATCTTCATTCTTCATATAAAAAAAATTTGCCATGAAAAAAAAAAGTAGAATGTACAAATGGGTTAACTCCATATGGTTTACTCGTTTAGCCAACATATTTAAACCAAAAACAAAATACTGCGAAAATGAGTTTACCCGATTTTTAAAAAAAGTTTTGTCCTTTAATAGAAATAATTTAGGTTTTTTTTAAATATTATTTTTAGGTTCCTCTGGTTGTGGAAGGGAAATTAATCATACATTACTGTCTCTGACATGATATAAGGAACATTTGAGACCAGTTTTATCATGATCGGTTAAACGGTTTTAATTTTTATGCGGGACATATATACATGCATACATAGATAGTAAAGTAAAGTTTCCCTTTCAGATCTTGCGATCTATGGGGCAGATGATGTTAAGGTTACCTGTTTCTATGGCCAACGGTTAACAAGCAAGGTGTCAAATGACCAGCAGAACGACCAACCGCCTTTACTTTCCCCTACCAAAGTCAGGTACCCATTAGAGTTGGGTGGAATCAGGGGTGCCCTAAAAATACCGAAATTCAAAATCCCAGTCTTCACCGAGATTCGAACCCAGGACCCCCAGGTTCGGAAGCCTAGCGCTTAACCACTCAGCCACCACCGCGCACCCCATACATAGATAGAGCTTACATTTAATTATATACATATATATATTAGATAGGAACGGGTATGATATGAAAAGAGAGAGCTTTTGACTGCTGAAGTCATGTTTCAATTGCCTATTGAAGTTCCATGTTTCTCTAATTAAGTCGTCAGGCTTCCATGCTCTATGTTTTGGGAAGCAAAAACACAAAATTTCACGAGGTGCCTTTTAACACGTTTTCAGGGTTGAGGCTACGTCAGGACGCCCCCATTACACACTCTGGTCCTGACGACGTAATTACACTTGCAGGGCTTTGATATGTTTAGGCCCTAATTATCTCTTATTAGATATTCATTTATTCATAAGGCATTATCTCAACTGTAAGATTGCTTACTATTCAGCAATTGCTTACGTTGACGACACTTTATAGAAGAAATGTCATAGATTCTATTAGCCTGCTATTGCACTGCTCAAACGAGTTCTGAACCAAAATTTCTTTTTATGTTGTTTTTTTGTCCTAATTGGTTTTATTTTGGCTAAACGAAAACCTAGGCAGAAACTAAAAAAAAAATATAGAAGCCTAATGAAAGACATCATTCTAAGTTTTTATGTGCGGCATGGCTAGGTCCAGATCACAACATTAGAGAGATACCAAGCTGGGTTGAAAAACTTATTAAATTAGCGCACTCAAGACAGCTCAGTTTTCAAGAGCTTAAACGCTCGTGAACTTTCAAAGCAAGTATTAACTTAGTTATTAGGGCATGTAGTAAAGTAGCTACCAGAGCAGGTATAAAAGTAGATACCAGAGCAGGTATTAAAGTAGCTACCAGAGCATATATTAAAGTAGCTACCAGAGCAGGTATTAAAGTATCTACCAGAGCAGGTATTAAAGTTGCTACCAGAGCAGATACTGAAGTAGCTATCAGCAATCACTAACGTAGATTTCAGAGCAAGTACTAAAGTATCTACCAGAGCAAGTACTAAAGTAGCTACCAGAGCATGTACTAAAGTAGATACAAGAGCAGGCAATAAAGTATCTACCAGAACAGGTACTAAAGTAGCTACCAGAGCATATATTAAAGTAGCTACCCGAGCAGGTACTAAAGTTGCTACTAGAGCAGATACTAAACAGATCTTAAAATATCTATTAAAGCAAATATGAACGTACCAATGAACGTACAGGAGGTATTATAAGAACTTTCAGTGCAAATGCTATCATAGCGAGGTTGAGTCACTATATAATAGAGACAGACATAAAGTTAATAAACCGTCTCGTCAAGATCCTCATAAAGACAATACATAGTCTAGAACCTGATGTCTGTCCGAGTTCCGTCAATCAAAGATCTAGACTAGAACGCACCTGTATGAACCACTTGGAGACAATTATTTGCCTACAACACTACGCTTGCGGTGTACCGAGAGTTAGCTTTGTTAACCTTCTCAGCGCCCGACTGGTACAAGCATTTGTCCGTCAAGCAGTGCAGGTTAAGAGTGGGGGCGCTACCAAATAATGGGGCTGCTAGAGCAATAATACGAGAGGGAATTGTTTGGGAGAAAAAAAAATAATTTTCAAAATAAACCTTTCTGGGTTTCTGTTTTTTTTTTCCCACTAAATGTCAACACAGAGTTGAGTAAAAGATAATATTTGAAGACTATCTAGTCACCACATTACTCGAGTAGTTTTTTTTATTATTTCTGTCATGTTTTTTTTTATTAATATTGATTTGAAAAGAAAAAGAAAGAGACAAAAGAAAGCTTAATTAAAAGAGACAGTTTTAAAAATTTACTGGGTGAGAATGAGTCGAAAGAAATAGGGTACTGAGCGAACAGGTTTATCATGAAAAGAAAGAAAAATCAGAGAGAAAGAGAAAAAGAAAAAGACAGAAAAAGAAAGAAATTGAAAACAGAAAGAGAGAGAGAGAGAGAGAAAGGGAAAAAAGAGTAAGTGAGAGAAAGAATAAGAGAGAAAGAGAATGAGAGAGAGACAGAAAGTTGTTGAACTGTCAACATCAATGGAATCCAATTACACTATTTTCAGTAGCTAACCCAAAGACCAAAAAAAAAAAAAAAAAAAAACGTACAGTCCTCTAGAATATCAAATCTTTATCAATTCTCAATCTCTCTCTTTTTTTTTTTTTTTCGCAGTTTTTTTTTTCTTGATTCAACAATTTTACGACAATCAGAATTTTACAGAAAATTAAGTTTGAAGTAAATACGAATGTTGAGTTTATTTCCTTCAAGAATTACTTGATCAGGCACACATGTTTTTGTGTTGATCGATGATTACACATAGGATCTGCAGTAGCTGAGTGGTAAAGCGATTGGTTTCCGAACCGAGAGATGCCTGGTTCGAATCCTGGGGAAGACTAGGTTTTTTTAATTTTGGAAACTTTAGGGTGCCTCTGAGTCCACCCATCTCTAATGGGCACCTGACATTTAATTGGGGAAAAGTAAAGGCGGTTGGTCGTTGTGCTGGCCACATGACACCCTCGTTAACCGTGGCCAAAGAAACAGATGACCTTTGCATCATCGCAAAATCTGAAAGGGAAACTTTACTTTTAATTTAGAATTCAGTAGCGTAAAGCTTTCGCTAGAAAAAGAATCTACATACACATATATATACCTTCATATAAATACATACATATATATACCTTCATATAAATACATACATATATATACCTTCATATAAATACATACATATATATACCTTCATATAAATACATACATATATATACCTTCATATAAATACATACGTATATTATTTAGCCCCCCTTCACCCACCCCACACATACCTCTAAACCTGGTTACCTTTCCTGATAACCTGAAGAATTATTGTTTTAAATTTCAACGGCATTTCCACCGTTGGGTCGAATTGGGGGCGCCCTATAATCATGAGGTTGAAAATCCCAGTCTTTACCGAGAATCGAACCTAGGACCCCAGGTTGGAAGGCCAAGCGCTTAACAAATCAGCCACCGCACCCTTGAATTGAAAGCTTTTTGCAGTCTGCTATCGCGACCCCTACATACATATATATACCTTCATATAAATACATACGTATATTATTTAGCCCCCCTTCACCCACCCCCACATACCTCTAAACCTGGTTACCTTTCCTGATAACCTGAAGAATTATTGTTTTAAATTTCAACGGCATTTCTACCGTTAAGATCGACATGTCGGCTGGTGTGGTCACGAGAGTAAACATTGCACACACCCCGATGATAAATTTGCTATCAAGAGAACTGCGAAATCCCTGACATGTATCTCGTTCATGGCTCTGACAATCAGCAGATTTAATTTCTTTCCCGTCCACGCAGAACTCAATTATCGACGCGGCACTGGAGAAACCTCTGCTCTTGTCGACAATAAAGTTCGAGGCTGAATTTCTACAGAAACAAATGGAATGTTCAAATCGTACGTCCTGACGTGTTGCTGACGTATGGATGCTGTAGATTTATAGTTTTCAATTTCCATTGCATGTCTTTACCGATACACACAACATCTGAATCTCGGAAAATATAAACTTAGAGAGTAAAGTAAAGTTTCCCTTTCAGACCTTGCGATCTATGGGGTAGATGATGTTAAGGTCATCTGTTTCTGTGGCCAACGGTTAACGAGCAGGGTGTCATGTGGCCAGCACAAGCTAAAGGCAGGTATCCATTCGAGTTGGGTCGAATTAGGGGCGCCCTATAATCATGAGGTTGAAAATCTCAGTCTTTACCGAGAATCGAACCTAGGAAACCCAGGTTGGAAGGGCAAGCGCTTAACAAATCAGCCACCGCACCCTTGAATTGAAAGCTTTTTGCAGTCTGCTATCGCGACCCCTAAACTTAGAGTCAGATCATCAACCGGCTCCTCCTAAAAAGCATTTCATTTCTAAATCCTTACAAAGCAGGAATTTTATAGAAAAGAATCAGAGAAATCCTTGGAAAACAAGATGGTACCATCAAGTAACTTAAATTTTATTGCAATAGTATTGTTGAGAAAATATTTAGCATCGGACTGATAATACCGCTAATCTGGTCGAGATCGAGCTCCTTAGTGGACAAGGAATTCTGGGAAAAGGAAAAAAATATTGGCTTGAAAGGTTATAAGAGAGGAAGAGAGAGTAGAGAGAGAGGAGTGAGAAGACAGAGAGAGAGGGGGAGACAAAAAAAGAGAAAGGGTGAGAAAGAGGGAAAGAGAGAGTTGAAGAGATAGGAAGAGAGAAGGAAGAGACAGATAACAGGAACAAGAATGAGAGAAAGTGAGACAGATAACATGGAGAGAGACAAAGAAAGATGGAGAAGTAAAGAGGGAATAAGAGAAGAAGAAGAAAAAGATTATAATTTATAATATAATAAGATAAGATATAATAAGATTATAATATAAGATCTAGATCTACGTGTTTTATACATTTGCGACCAATACAAAATACACTGACGATGACAGACATAGACTGCGCAACAAAAACCTAAATCAACCATCGGCGGACAACGATTTTATACGACCATAAACAATGCCCCAGGCTTAAACTGTGAACATTGATACTGACCATTGGGAAGTAATATCCCTAGACCGCACTACGTGGAGACAGTGACCAAGAAAGCTAGGGACAGCAAAAAAAACAAACATGGGCCTCAGCTCTAGAAGAAAAGCTTGCCAAACGTAAAATGGCCGGCTCCTCCCTCTACCACCAGTGAAAGCAATCTTAACCTGCGGTGACTGGGTTCTAAAAGAGAACCATAGTCACCTTACGCCTGGATGAGGCCAACAATTACAAACTCCTGCAAAATGCCGCGAGATACACATTTGAGAATAAATGAAAATTATTGCCGAAAACAGCCAAAATCAGAGAACTGACATCCTTCACTCACTGGCTCATGATTTACTGGCCGCCTCGGCGCTAAAAATCATTGATCAGCGAAACTGGTTGAGTTCTGTATACATTGTTGACAGTAGTTTTGAGAGGCCGGATAACACGGCGGGCCAAGTTCGGGCCACCACGCTGTCCATCACTGACTCTCAGTTACAAAAACATAATTACATCCTTCATTCCCACAACTAGAGCAATACAGGAGTGAGTACATTGTATGTTCGATTGTGAGTTTATAGGTCAAGGCTAGTGACCTTTACTTAATGACTATTTTGTCCACTAAGCCGATGTTTTAATGCTTTGTAGACGTAGACCCTTTCGTTTTTACCGTCTGGATATTATATAATCAACCTATCCGTGATTTAACCCTAGAATCTAATACGTTTCTCTGTGTGTCTTCTTATCTTATATAATACAGACGTTACTTCAAAAAAGAAGATGATTGCGTCCTACGCGTCATGCATCTAGTCAAGAATGTTAACCAATGGCTTAAATTCTGCCAAGTCCCTCGCTTTTCTAGCTGGCTCAGGCAACTCATTAGGCTAAATGCTCTAGTAGCATTAGGGAAGAAGGAGCACATGTACACATTTTTCCATAGCAGGAATTTTAAAAGAAAATCAGAGAAATCCTAGGAAAACATTATGGTACCATTAATCAAGTAACTTAAAATTTTATGCATGGAAATTGTTGAGAAAATATTTTGCATAGGACTGATAAGATCGCTAATAAGATATCGAGATCAAACTCTTTAGTGGACAAGGAATTCTGGGAAAGGTAAAAAAAAATATTGCGTGTCTTAAATTTGCTAACTTGAGTGATTTTGATAAAGCCTAGCACATATTCCCAACAACATTTAACATACATCCCAAATGTTTGTTTGCAAAATGTTTTACATGTTTCGAATGTCCTAGTTGAAGATAGTTTAACTAAAATAATGAAACAATATCACCTAACTAAGTAGAGAATGTGTAAAAGTCTTGTTTAAAAATATACTTTGACCTACTATAACTGGACAGGAACAACAGCTGTGTCCAATCTATAATTACACATATGTTATTATCTTTTCAACGAGTGGTTCTCACTTTATAAATCTGGAGTACCTTACACGATAAGAAACCAAACTTTAAAAACACTTAACTTATAGGATTAAAATTAGACCTACGGTTGTAAAAATTAAACATGGAAAGTTTATCTATATATATATCTTCTAGTCTAGTTTCTTCACCCCCCCCCTCTCTCTCTCTTGATCGATTGGTTAACGGTATTTATTCATGCATGAGTCATTATAATGTCTAAGGTCGACAAGAGAAAATAATTAGAAAAAGAAAAGTAGAGATAGTAAACGTACTATTGATTGTACTCTGTACCTATACGAAGTCCATCAATAAAAGAATTTTTGCAAAAAGACACAATGGATGAGAATCAGAGGGCATAAGAAACAGAAAATTGTTGGCCCGGTGGGGGGGGAGGGTGGCATGTGGTGCCTTTAACAATGCCGGACATAACAATGTTGAGCAGTGGCCTCAGCCCTTAACATTGGGTGTATGAACAACCGAAACCATCGACATTCCTAGCGATCACACACTCTGCACATTCCTGGTAATTAGTCCAAGCCTGCGCTGTGAAACAAATCGATGCTGGATGAGATTTAAAGAACTGATCGAAATAAATGTAACAAGACCACACTACATATCACACCACCGAGGTTAGTTTATATATATATATATAGAGAGAGATATATATATAGATATAGATTAAACTTCACTATATATTAGCTTAAAATTCTGTTCGACTGTTGAAGATCGATTGTATCTGAAGCTGATGATTCTGCAAGTGTTGTCAAAAAAAAAGCAACGCATTCTTAATATTCTATAGCACAGGGCTTCCCAATCATCTTGTGCTGACCATTGGGTATAGCTGGAAATGATTTCTTAATATAAAATCCCTATAGGACTCTAAGGACATAATTCAAGTTTGATCCTCTTTTTTTTGATGCAGTTCGTGAGGAATGTTTGTTGAATATAAAGCTGTGGTTAATTTGTCCATGCATTCTCCTCTAATCAGCCCCTGTTTGTAATTTACAGATAAATGAAATAAGGGGGAGGTAAAAAAAAAAAATGCTTTTTAACGATAAGTCGTTTGGGCACCTAAAGTTCTCTGTAGGGAAGTTTCTCCATTTCACCTGTTTTGTATCCCATCTTATGAGTCTCACCTATAGCAGGCTCTTTGATGTATTTTTATAATTTCTTTGCCCGCCCGTTCTCATTTTGTCTGGTACTCAGAGGCTTAGCTAGGGCTGGGGAGGGAGGGGGTGAATTAGAGAATCCCCTGGCCCCGACTTGACGGGAGCCCCTTAATGAGTGTTTTTTACATTAAATATTAAATAGTACGCAAAATGCAGGGGCCCCCAAGAGGTCAAGCCCTCCGGGCCCCCAAATAATGACGAATTCCTAGCTACGCCACTGCTGATACTGCACCTTGCAGGAAGGTTTTCCCAAGTTTCTGAGACTCAAGTGATGTCCATGTAGAGCCTTTACATAAGCCAACAGTTTGAGAATACTTGTCACAATACTGACTTGATGACAAATAGATAGCTCATACTTTGACGAACAAGTCAACAACAAGCCAGGATTCATAACACACTCCTCGATTATTGCCTCTTACATTTCTATAGATCTCTGCCACTATTCCAGCCCCAGTACTGGAACATGTGGCCTACCAGCGCCAGCTTAGTCCTGGTTCTGCTCTTGGTTATTTGTTTTTGGGGAAGTACGTGCCAGGCAGTACAAAATGCGCCTTGTCGGGACGGGACTGACTGCGACCCGGAGGAATGTTGCACCGCAAGCTTAAGTTCAGGGTAAATAAACACAGTATCGACGTGTTCGTTGTTTTTTTCTTTTAGCTCTCTTTGTGTTGAAGGTGTGTGTGTGTGTTTTACATTAGGTGATGTCATTGTCCTCGGCTCGGGGGAGTACACAGATAGACATTGTGAGGGGGAGACACGAGCCAGGTAAGAGCAATGGTTCTCGATATGGAAATATCTGATCACTTGATTTACCAATCTTGGAGTTGAAAGGTTATTTGGGGTTTTCATTATAAACATGAAAAAAACATGAAAAATACTTTTTTAAAAGAAGTTAGTGAACGATTGTGTTTTTTTAACATGAAAAATACTTTTTTAAAAGGAGTTAGTGAACGATTGTGTTTCTCTTAAACATGAAAAATACTTTTTTAAAAGAAGTTAGTGAACGATTGTGTTTTTTTAACATGAAAAATACTTTTTTAAAAGGAGTTAGTGAACGATTGTATTTCTCGTAAACATGAAAAAATACTTTTTTAAAAGGAGTTAGTGAACGGTTGTATTTCTCTTAAACATGAAAAATACTTTTTTAAAAGAAGTTAGTGAACGATTGTGTTTTTTTAACATGAAAAATACTTTTTTAAAAGGAGTTAGTGAACGATTGTATTTCTCTTAAACATGAAAAATACTTTTTTAAAGGGATTTAGTGAACGATTGTGTTTCTCTTAAACATTAATGAATGTTAGATTTAAAAACCCTTTTTACCCCGCCCCCCCCTCTTCCCGAGAAAAAATCCTGGTTAAGCGAATGTATAGATCTGGTACACCTTTTAATATTCCAATGATAAGCATTTCGATCTAGACTTAGAAGACAATATGTAAAATTTTCCTCAACATTAATTTCTTAAACTCTAGAAGCAATTCAACATTTCATTCAAAAATCACTAAACACGATAATCATTTTAAGAACGCGATAGTCCTTTTAAAACTGATGTAGATTCTAGACCTAGATTTAGTCTCTAGCCAAATTTACATTTATTTATTTTTACTTTTAAAAATGGTAACGGTTCAAGTAGAGTTTTTTCCGTGTGGCCAAGGAGCTAGTAATTCTTTCCTCAGCGATTTACAATCAACTGTTTAATTTGTAGGGAAATCTTCAGAGCTTTTTTTTTTTTTTTGACACCAGCTGTCCGCCCAGGTTCCTCCCTGAAGGAGTGACATAGGGGCCGTCCATAAAGTACGTCACGCTATTTTAGGCCATTTTTGACCCCCCCCCCTCCCCCCTGTCACAAAGTGTCACAAATCTCGGGACCCCCCCCCCCCTAAAGTACGTCACACTTTAAAAAAAATTTAATTAACAACTAATTAAAATTTAATCGAAAACTTAAAACGCACTTCACTATTAAACTGCCTTAAAATAAAAATATTAAAAGAACTATCAGATTATTAAATGACTTTAATAGTAGAATAACTATTGTCAACAGTTGTCACAGTTATTCTTTGAAACAATAACCCAATCAATTGAATTTGAAAAAAAATTGCAAAAATTAGACTTGACAATTATATAATAAACATCAATTTATATCTGCTACCTTTTCATTTAAAATGGGTGAGGTCAACTTTTAGATAATCTTCCGATTATGGATTCTATTGACACAGGATAAGAAATAGATTAGCGAAACTTGACCTCAACCAGTGATTAAATAATAAAAATGATTAAATAATAAAAATGGAAACAAAACAATGTGACTAAAAAAAGGACTAGATTGACAAATTATGTGAGCAGCTCTTGTGCTATATTGAATATGTTTATATAGTGGGCCAGTGAATTATGTTTAATTAAAAAAATATTCACTAGACATCATCCATCCATGGTGAAGTGAAGTGTTCATCCATAGTTACGACTGGCATATATCTTTCCCCATCATCGTTTTCTGGAAGGATAATTGCAGACAGATCAACTTCATCCTCATCTAGCCACTCAACATCCTCTGAATGTGCATTTTCCATTCTGCCAATAATTGCCATGAGTTCTCTTTGCCTTCTAGCAGCGACTCTCAAAGGACGGATGCGTTTTATCTGAGTTGATTCTGGAAAATTTTGGGTTGGCACATTCTCCTGCGCCCGAGCTCTGTGTTGTCCTGTATGTTTCTTCAACATTGTTTGTGAGGCAAAGTATAAGTGACACACTTTGCAAATTCGATCAAGTAAGCTGGTCTGCAAAGATGGACAATAAAGATCATATGGTTGTACTTTAAAAACTCCTGTTGATCTGGGCATAATGTCATCAAATTTGAGAGTTTGTGCCACAAACAATGAAGGAAATTTATGAGCATCTGCATCTGCTCTTTCTGAAGCTCTGAGTCCATCAGTTGTTTGGTTGATTGGGATTGGAGGAGGAAAGAATCTCGAAGGTAAAACGTTGAAATATGAGCTCCGTACCTTGTCGCAACATTTTATGTCCTGACATTTCACAATTTGAGTGAAGTATTGGCTGGTGCGAACATGATTGTCAAACCATTCCTGATCCTTCGACATCAGTCCTGCTGCATCCAATTCAGATTTCTCAGGGTTGATATACTCTGCAACGGTTGGAAATTGGTCAACAATCACATGCGACCAGATTTCAGCTAAAGTTTCACCTGCAAACTTGAAGTTTTTTCTTTCCAAATCGTCATTGATTGTTCTGCCCTGCGAATCAAGGTGACTGCCATAATGTTCATTTGGCAATATGACACCAGACAGTTCTCTGCTCAGTGGAGCCATTCGACGTTCCACGCGATTAAAAGCACTTCTTCCCGGTGCATTCGTTGCAAGGAATAAGGCATCAAGATTATTTTTAACGAAGTGATGGATTGCAACTTCAATTACTTTTTGATAGCGAGGATTTTCATCTGGCCCTCCATCCACTGTAAAAACAACAATAGGTTTTATCACATTGTCTCTTTTATCTTTTGTTATTTCATCGAATTCATCCAAATCCAATAGTCTTTCGAAGTCTAAGCCATGAGCAAAAGCAGTGGATGACGAATGCTTCCCTGATCGTATTGCTATGTATGTTGGACCTGAATAGCTTACAACTTCCGGTTTTCCTAGTCCATTTTTTTCAATGCGAATTCCAGCATAAACAGATGGAATAAGTTTGTGTTTAGCTGCAACAACCCAATCGTGGTCTGGTAAACTGACACGATATTCCACATGCATTAGCAATGGTGCTTGTTTATTTGCTGCGGTCAATCCTATTGGAACACGTGCTTTATCATCCTGGCTAATGAAGCACACTTCGTTAGGTCCGAGCACTGATGATAATTCCTCTAAATGTCTCAATGTGGCTGTGCAGAACTTTCCATCCATGTGTTTGGAGTGGGAATCGCTCTGAGATCGAATTAACTTGACTGGTACTGTGGAAACGTGTCTTTTCCCTTCTATTGTTGAACTTCGTCTTGGCAACAATCGAGTGTAAACGGTGCTCCGGCTGACATGGAATCCATAAGTGTTAAGTTGCTCAGTTAATTGGTCTAATGTTCTAATACTTCTGTATATGTCACTTTGTCGTTTTTCATGTGCAGCCGACCCATGTAAAGCGATGTCGACAATTGCTTTGAGAAACAATGGTTGATCACTTTCTATTGCAGGACGACCAGTTTTTTCTCTTATTTTCAAAACATTGCTCAGTTCAGGGTTCTCTGCACATATTTTTGCCAATGTTTCTTTCTTTCTCAACCTGGCTTTTTGCTGTCTTTCTTGTTCCCTTTGTTTCTTACTCAATTCCGTCTCCAATTCATCTAATTTTCTCTTCTTTGCCAAAAGTTCTGTTTCTTGATCTTTTGTGATAAGACCTGTGTCTTTTCTTTTATATAAGCCAACCATGTCACTTTTTATCAAGTCAATTTCAACTTTGAGTTCATCTTGAACTTTTGTCTTATATTTTTTGACATCTTCAGTCTTGAATGTAGATGGTTTGCTTTCGACACTTCCACTTGCATGTTCCTCAACAAGTGGTGATTTTGTTGGAACGTCTGGCACAGTTGATGTTTGAGGCTTTAATAAAGCGTCGGGTTTCATTGCTTGTTTCGCCCAGAAAGTCATTAACGTTCCTTTTTTCTGCTTTGCAATTGCATCATATTCTTTTAAAAGTGATTCTACTTTCTCAGATACATTATCATCAGACTTTATTCTTTTCCATATCTCATTTACTTGTTTTTGGCAATCTGCTTTACTCGTGGTTGAGTGTGCTTTAACATAAGCATTATAAAGTGATGTATACAAGTTTCCTTTCTCCATCTTTACACGAGATTTTTCTAATTTAATCTGAACAATAGTAATTAATATCTGAAAATAAATATTATCAAAGTCACTTTATATTAATAATTACAATAGCATCAAGTAATTATAATATATATAATATAATTGTAGCCGAGTGGTGGCTATGAATTGTTATATTTAGATATAATGGACAAAAAAAGTAACGACATAAAACTCCGCCGGAGAGTAAAAGTAGTTGACGGAGAAATAATTGAAAAAAACTCCGCCGGAGAGTAAAAGAAGTTGATGGAGAAATAATCGTAAAAACAAATTTTTCCGGAGGGTAAAAGTAAAAATAATGGACAAAAACTCCGCCGGAGAATAAAATTAGTTGACGTAACGATAACAAACTCCGTCCGGAAAACTCCGTCATTTAGTAGGACTCCATTAAATGATCATGTACTGGTATTTATCATATATTTTAAAGAAACTGAGTATAATTGTTTTTAAGTTCATGATAATAATGATTATATTATACAAATATTACCTCTGAATCCTAAATATTTTGTATTATAATACAAATTCCGAATTTCTTGATCAGTGATATAATTATGCAGCAGACAACAAAGAAATAAAACCACTTCCGGTAAGGCTACCGTCACATAAAACAAGGCTTCGCAACAGTATATACTAGCGCTCCTAACTAGCATGAGGAATTGGGAACAACACATTGAAAGATACGCATTTCATGCTATTTTGACATAAAACAAATTCAAGTGTTTCACAAAATTTTTGAAAGTTATTTTTGAAACTATTAGTTTTACTAAAAAAATAAAAAATAAAATTAGTAATAAAATTAAAAATATATAAAATGTGACGTCACACTTGGCCTGACCCCCCCCCTCCCCCCTGTCACAAACTGTCACACTTTCTTACACCCCCTCCCCCCCTTGGAGCGTGACGTACTTTATGGACGGCCCCATACTAGATATGCTAAACAGCTAACTATTTATATGTTTTTCGGCATGCATGAAAATCTCCCCTTGCGTTGACCAATGGGTGTGTTCCAACTCAGATCTGCATATCTTGATTTATATTTCTTTTAGTCAAATGATACAGCATAGTGCGAAGGCTTTCTTGAACGTGATAGTTTTTATTAAGGAGGATGTTAACACAAATAGTTCACTGGAAGACATTTTCTTTTGACTAGTGATAATTTCTTCAATCTTCGAGTTCCAAAGGGGAAAAGATCATCTCTCGAGACCTAAAAGTGCCACAGATACACAATTTCTTCAATCCAAAACTAGAATGCGCGGTGGCTGAGTGGTAAAGCGCTTGTGTCCCAAGTTCGAATCCTGCTGAAGACAGGGAATTTAAATTTCGGGATCCTTAGGGCGCCTCTGAGTCCACCCCTGGGTAAAGTCGTTTGGTCGATTTGCTGGCCACATGACACCCTCGTTAACCGTCGGCCACAGAAACAGATGACCTTTACATCATCTGCCCCATAGATCGAGACATAAGTACTCCTTGGCTGACTATCGAGAGGGCTTAAGTTTGATTCCCAACCTATGTTTATTGGGGGCCGGTGTAGACAGTATAGAAGCACTAATTACCAACAGTTACGCTGGGTCGACACTTATCTCACATGGAAGACGACCGAATGCTATCTTTTGTAGCGAGCTTAAAGGAGGACGTTGTAACAAAGGTGCCCCGCTATAAAAATGAACTCATTTCATAAGCATAGAGGAAAGTAGCTGGCAGCAGATGGGCTCTGAACGAGAAAGTTGGAGAGCTCTCACAAAGGCTGCGGGACAAACATTCGAGACTCAAATAAAAGCCAGTATTGAAGACAGGCACAGAAGACGGGAAAATTAAAACTAAATAGACCGCCAGTGGACAAGGCTTTGTCTGCATGAGTTGCGGGAGAATATGTTGGTCGCAACTGGGTCTGCATAGTCATGTGAAACTCTGCACGCATCCTTGATCTTCAGAATTGAAGATATTTCCATTATGTCCTTGACATTAAAGGCAGCACGGACACATTTTCGCAGATACCGCTCAACCCCTAAATGTCCGCAAAAGTGATTGGACCTTAGAGCAGGGCCGGCCTTAACATTTGTGTGGCCCTATGCGAAATGGATTGCGCGCGACCCAGTCAGGGTAGAGAGAAGGATAAGTGAAAATTAAGATTTCGTATTATAAAATAAATTCCTTTTTGCATTACATTTTTATTAAATGAAAGCTGACAATGACGTTTTTTTTTTAATCGCGCGTAGTTGGCCTATTGGCGTTTACCTTATTGATTGACAACCCAAAATGACAATTTTGTCTTTTTTTAAGCACAATTTTTATGAGATTTCAGGAGATTGCCAGGACTTGTTCGTATTTTTTGCTATTTTAGGAGATTTCCAGGAGCTTCTGGAAAATCAAGAGACAACGGGAACCCTATTATAAGTTATAATGGTTTAATTTAATAATGTACACATTGAATTAGTGCTGGGTCTATGAAAGTCCGAGGCTCACTGCGGCCGCATAGGTTGCAGTTGCCTAAGGCCGGCCCTGCCATAGAGCTCTGAAGACACTATAGCTTGAAAGATTGGCTTTACAAAAATAATAAGGAAACACGAAAAACATATTTAAAAAATACTTTTAAAGACAACAAAGCTTATACGACGTGTAATAGTATCAATTAGTTTCAATCAGTCATGTAGTTAAATTTGTAATAGATCTAGACCAACAAAATAAATCTGTACGATTAGAAATATCTGTACCAATTGTTTTCAATACGCTTTGATCCTATCGCTTGTCTGGACCAGTTGGAGAAAAGGGGGTGGGGGAAGGAATATAGAAGGGGCAATCTGCGTGAATGTACTGTTATCACTTTTTAAAAAAATTATAAAAAAGGTAGAACGACCTGAATTCGAATTCATGACTCAAGCCGACATACTAATCACTTTGTTAGTGAGGTGCTTATGAAAATGGAATGTATTGTTATCTATTGTTTGTTTCAAACTTACTTTTAAGCGCGACCTATTAAGGGAACTAATTCAGCTTATACCACCACTTTGGTGAAGTACAATTTATTTCCTTTGATCGAATAGCCTAACAAAAGTTTTTATTTAATTCTTATGTTGTGAGATAAAAGAAATAATTGTGCAAAATTTCAGCTTGATCCGAGATTGAGTGTCGGAGAAATATCGTGTACAAATTTTTACCAGACGGACAGAGTTAGTTGATATATGCTTTGTAAAAATAACTAGTAAAACTCAGTTTATATTTACCACTTGCACACTTTGGACATATCCCTATGTTGAGATAAATCTCGAGGTACGAGATCATCTGGACCCTGAGATGTAGATCTATTTGTTTTGTTTTCTAGGAAAGACGGCATCTTCTCGGTATGCAAAAAAAATCTGACTGTCGGTGACGTCTGCTCTCCGCCTGGGACAGCTCGAGTCAATCAGTGTGGCTGTGGACACGGCACGAGCTGCGTGTTGCTAGGGGAGACACATCAATGTTTGTACTTACCAGGATAACTTCTGCACGTTTTAAAAAATGTTCTTCGATTACTTTGTACTGCATAAATATAGGTAATCGCAAATAAACTACGTAATAAAGTATAAACTGTCATGAATATGAATTTCATATGTTAGAATAAGAAAATCCAAAGTTGCTAAATTTTTAGTGTTTTTTTCTTTTTTTCAATGCTATTTTTATTTCTTTCCATCCTCTTTCCTAATTTTTATAGCTCTCAAAGTGGACTTCTCATGCAAGGTTTCCAAAACCATTTCCGTAACCTAACTCTGGTAAAATATAATGTTTGATTCGGCAAAACATTTTCATCAGCTAAAAGAGAAACTGTACTCAAAATAAGAAAAAAAAAATAAATATAAAACCCACGAAATAGGCAAGAGCGTTCATAACAGAGGCATGTAAAGCACAATTGGAGGCAAATGAAAGAAACCCAAGGATACTTATGATGATAAAGCTGAAATTTATTAACGCTAATTCTAAGGTTCCCTATTTAAAAAAAAAATAATTAATTTTCAACTATTATTTTATTTCAAACGGTAGACACCTAACAACATCGTAACAGTTTAAACTATATAGGATATTTCGAACAATGAAATCACCATAGACTATTACAATCATATTTTTATATCTTTACAATGTGCATAGTGTAGTGTTACACATATCAATACTAATGCAATGATGCTAGCATTTGTACTTTATTTGAAATTAAAATAACTTGTTCATGTCTAGGTAGGCTCCTTCACCATAGAGAGGCCCGTTCATGTCTAGGTAGCCTCCTTCACCATGGAGAGGCCCGTTCATGTCTAGGTAGCCTCCTTCACCATGGAGAGGCCCGTTCATGTCTAGGTAGCCTCCACCATGGAGATGCCGTTCATGTCTAGGTAGCCTCCTTCACCATAGAGAGGCCCGTTCATGTCTAGGTAGCCCCCTTCACCATGGAGAGGTCCGTTCATGTCTAGGTAGCCTACCTCGCCATAGAGAGGCCTATTCATGTCTAGGTAGCCTCCTTCACCATAGAGAGGCCCGTTCATGTCTAGGTAGCCTCCCTCACTATAGAGAGGCCCGCTCATGTCTAGGTAGCCTCCTTCAACATAGAGAGGCCCGTTCGTGTCTCATCTCCTCGGGCGTTTTTTATGTTTCTTCCAACAATCAAGTATTTTTTGGGGGGGGGGGATTTTAAAAACCATGCATTACGTCATAACTTTGGTCTCCCCCCCCCCCGCCAACCCCCCCCCCTCCACTTAGAATAGCATATTAATTGTTACCTACGTTAGGTCTCACTTATACTAATTCTTGTATTTCCAAGAGCTCAGCATACATTGATTGAGTTGCCTAAATTAGCAAGACAATTAATGACTTGGAAATATTCTAATCTACTTAAACCCATGGATTAACACGTGGAGACGTGTTGGATATTCGTTGGATAGGCGTAGAATGTAAATCAGTGTATACCGGACTTTTTCCTTAACCGAACACTTCGTACATTCTGAGTATTTAGCGGGACACTTCCCAAATTCTGAGTATTTAGCGGAACACTTCCCAAATTCTGAGTATTTAGCGGAACACTTCCCAAATTCTGAGTATTTAGCGGAACACTTCCCAAATTCTGAGTATTTAGCGGAGCACATTGCTTATTTTTTTTAGATAGATTGATTGACGTAGTGGCCTACTAGTTAATTATTCTTTTGGTCACATCTACTCGGAGAAGGGGGAATCGCTTGTGCGCGACATCGTTCCCACCATAAACAATGCCCAGGCTTTCCTCTGGCCCAGGGGAGTGTCTCTTCAAAAAAGAGCTCCAAAGTCACATGAAAAAGTGTTTGAGATGATTCATAGTCGTTCTACGACTGAAGGAAACCAACAAGTTTTTTTAACACATTCAGGCCTCAGGGAGGCGCGGTGGCTGAGCGGTCAAGCGCTTGGCCTCTGAACTGGGGGTCCCGGGTTCGAATCCTGGTGAAGACTGGGATTTTTATTTCGGGATCCTTGGGCGCCTCTGAGTCCACCCAGCTCTAATGGGCACCTGACATTAGTTTGGGAAAAGTAAAGGCGGTTGGTCGTTGTGCTGGCCACATGACACCCTCGTTAACCGTAGGCCACAAAATCATATGACCTTTACATCATCTGCCCTATAGACCACAAGGTCTGAAAGGGGAGCTTTTTTTTTTTTTTCTTTTTATTCAGCCCTCTAGGGTTCGCCGGAACACAGTTTGTGATACACTAATGTAAAGTATTGTAAAGTGCTGATATATGTACGCAAGAAAGCGAGAGGGAGAAAAAAAAAGAATGATAGAAAAAAAAGATAGAAAGACAAGAGGAATAGAGGTAAGGATTACCTTAAGCACAACGTAGACCCTATTTGCTAATCTCTGGAATGTCTGTTTATCCAGAAAGGTTAGCATTCCTTATCTCCAAATGTTACATGGGGGGGGGGGGGTCGCTCCAGTTATTGGTTAATAAGGAGACAACTGGGAGGGCCAAGTGAATTGAATGTCATAGAATGTGAGCTTTTATGAAATGGGCGCCAGCACCTTTGTGAACCGATACATCAGTATTTATTGCTAAAATATTAAGCATTCTTATAGTGATACATAAGAAATATAAGAAATAGTTTTGTGATACATAAGCATGACGTGTAGTAATACATTAGTAATCTTTTTAATGATACATAAGTGAATGTTCTATGGATATATACAATGATAAATACGATAAAGATATATATAGAGAGAGTGATTAAAACAGAGAAAGCGAGGAAACACACACTAAGAGAGAGAGAGAGTGAGTGAAACAGAGAGAGAGAGAGAGAGTGAAACAGAGAGAGAGAGAGAGAAAGAGAGAGTGAAACAGAGAGAGAGAGAGAGAGAGAGTGACACAGAGAGAGAGCGAGAGAGAGAGAGAGAGCGAGCGATTGAAACAGAGAAAGCAAGTGACATTAAGAGAGAGAGAAGAGAGAGAGTGAAACAGAGAGAGAGAGAGAGTGAAACAGAGAGAGAGAGAGAGAGAGAGAGAGTGAAACAGAGAGAGAGAGAGAGAGAGAATGAAACACACACTAAGAGAGAGAGAGAGAGAGTGAAACAGAGAGAGAGAGAGAGTGAAATAGAGAGAGAGAGAGATTGAAACAGAGAGAGAGAGAGAGAAAGAGAGTGAAACACACACTAAGAAAGAGAGAGAGAAAGAGCGAAACAGAGAAAGCTAGTGAAACACACACTAAGAGAGAGAGAGAGAGAGAGAGAGAGCGGGAGAGAGCGAAACAGAGAGAGAGATAGAGGGAGAGAGCGAAACAGAGAGAGAGAGAGAGAGCTTGAAACAGAGAGAGAGAGAGTGAAACAGAGAGAGAGAGTGAAACAGAGAGAGAGATAGAGGGAGAGAGCGAAACAGAGAGAGAGAGAGAGAGAGAGAGAGAGAGAGAGAGAGCGTGAAACAGAGAGAGAGAGAGTGAAACAGAGAGAGATAGAGAGAGTGAAACAGAGAGAGAGAGAGAGAAAGAGAGAGTGAAACAGAGAGAGAGAGAGAGAGAGAGTGACACAGAGAGAGAGCGAGAGAGAGAGAGAGAAAGAGGCAGAAAGAGTTTACAAAAAGTATATAAAAATTAAACACCTAACCCAAAAAGTAAGCAGACAGCTGCAGAGTGAATACATAAACAATGTAATATCTAAAGATAACAACAAAAACCTATGGTCATACATTAAGTCTAAGAAAATGGAAACAACAGGCATAGCGCCATTAAAAGATGAACATAACATAATACATAATGATAATGAAACTAAAGCAAACATCCTAAACAAATACTTTGCATCAGCATTCTCAGCCCCAGGAGACAAAGACATATTTCTTAATTTGAACCAAGTAGACAACATAGAAGATTTAGTAGTACAAGAAAATGGAATTAAAAAACTATTAGCCAACACCAAACCAAATAAAGCGTCTGGACCTGATGGTATTCCAGCTAGATTACTCAAAGAACTAAGCAATGAGCTAGCCCCAGTGTTCAAAATACTCTTTCAGGCATCGCTTAACCAGGGCAGAGTACCAAAGGACTGGAAAGAAGCTAATGTCACCCCCCTATTTAAAAAAGGAGAAAAATCTGATCCAGGAAACTACAGACCAGTATCACTTACCAGCATCACATGTAAAATACTAGAACACATAATATGTAGCAACATCATAAACCACTTAGACAAACATAATGTCCTCACCCCATACCAACATGGCTTTAGGAAATATAGATCATGTGAAACACAACTAATAGGACTAATTGATGATTTCTCAAAAGGTTTAGATAATAGTGAACAAATAGATGCTATCTTACTAGATTTTTCCAAGGCTTTTGACAAAGTTCACCACCATAGTTTGCTTAAAAAATTAAAATATTTCGGCATTAACGGTCCACTGCATCAGTGGATTAAAGATTTTCTGATAGGGAGAGAACAAACTGTAATAATAAATGGCTCTAAATCAACACCAATAACAGTAAACTCAGGTGTACCTCAAGGAACAGTCTTGGGTCCACTACTATTTTTAATTTACATAAATGATTTACCAAATTGCATTAGTTCAGGAACAAAAGTCAGATTATTTGCAGACGACTGCATAATATATAGAACAATAAAAACAAAACAAGACACAGATATTTTACAAAGAGAATTAGATGAATTACAGAAATGGGAATCAAATTGGAGCATGTCTTTCCACCCAGAAAAATGTCAGTTGTTAAGAGTAACAAAAAAAATTAAACAAATTAATTCCACTTATCTTATTCATGGCAAACCAGTAACACAGACTAAAAACTCAAAATACCTAGGTGTTATAATAAATGAAAAACTGTCATGGAATCCACATATTGATGAAACTATAAAAAAATCCAACAAAGCATTAGGGTTTATTAAAAGAAATTTCTATAAATCAAATAAGAACATAAAACTAAAATGTTATTTAACCTTGGTTAGGCCAATAATAGAATATGCATCCACCGTGTGGGACCCCTCAACTCAAGAAAACATTAAGAAACTGGAACAAACACAAAATAGAGCAGTGAGATTCATAACAAACGAATATTCACATTTGACTAGGGTAACACCATTAGTAAAATCACTAAATTTAGAAAGCCTTCAGGACAGAAGACTCAAAAGTAAAGTAGCAATTATACATAAAACACTGAACCATAATCTTCAAATACAAAAACAAAATTTAATAAAATACTCTGAAAGACACACAAATAAAGGCACATTCCTCGTCCCATATGCTAGGACAAATTTGTACAAATACTCCTTCTTCCCTAGTGCTATTAGAGCATGGAATGGGTTGCCTGAGCTAGCCAGAAAAACCAGTGACTTGGCAGAATTTAAGTCATTGGTTAATATGCATGACTAAATGCATGACGCGTAGGACGTAATCATCTTCTTTTTTGAAGTAACGTCTGTATTATATAAGATAAGATAAGAGAGAGAGAGAGTGAAACCGAGAGAGAGAGAGTGAAACACACACTAAGAGAGAGACATAGGGACATAGCGATAGAGTAGAAGGTGATAGGTACAGAAGAAAAATGTAAAACCTTAAAAAAAAATATAATGAGACAAGACTAAAAAGTACAACAAAAAATAGAATAAAAAACAACAACAACAAGAAGAAGAAGAGAGACAGAGTCGATGGGACAGAATGTTCACTAATAGACACAAAGTGAAGAATAGTGAAATGAAACCAAAAAAAAATTTTCTTGACTCGTGATATCTTAATATTAAAGATTCTTTTCCCTTTTTTTTTCTTCCCCCCTTCCCTCACTCTTCCTCTTTCTTGGTCGATCAGTGGTCACCACTTGGTCACCACTGGACTCTTAAAATACTGGCCAGAAGTCTTCAAGTTTTCTCCTGCACCGTATGCAGAGGGGAAGAACAAATATGAGAGGGGGGGGGGGAGAACCAATCAATAGAGGGATGCCATTAAAGGAGCTGCTCTATTTGCTTTCTGAAATTGTTTCTAGATGAAACCCCACTAACTGTACCCCGACTGGGAACATATTGAGAACTGCTGCGCCAGCACTACGCAACAATATGACCGTCTATTCCCCCGTCAACGAAATGACTTCTGCCAATCACTGGGAGTTGATCTTTATGTTGCCGTCTGCTCAGAGCAGACAGACCAAGGAATAAGACCCTTTTCCAAACCCATTTATTATTCCAGAGAGAGAGAGGAGAGAGAAACGTCAATTTATCTTAGAAATAAAATCTGGTGTGATCTGTCGTTCTACGTTTTGTAATTTTATAGAACAAATTTGATTAAAAATTTCTTTAATAAACATAAAAGGATTTTTTTTTTTAAATTAGCACATAAATACATTACGATGTTTTTTTTTTCATTCTATATCTTTCCAGTGAGCTTTACATAAACAGTCCAGCTAATGATTTCTATAAAAGACGCTGGTCAACATGTTTATGTACATTTATGTAGCTCTCAGCTCTTTTACTCATTACATAGAAACATTAGAGTCGAGTGCGGAAATTCCCGTTGAGCCGCAACAGCTAGCCCCTTCGTTATAGTAGGCCTCAACACGTCGACACCTTCGACGTCGCAATCTGTGGGCACTGGAGACGAATCGCTGTGTCGCGACAACACTGGCAAAGAGCTATTGGCCTAAACTGCCCAGAGGTTGTGACGTTGAAGGTCAGTGTTCATGAATTTTATGACGATTGGTCTCGGTTCAAGACGTAAGCCAAATTTAATTTTCAGATGATAATATATCGAAAAAAATTGTAAAAATTATAAAGGTAAAACCAGAGATTTCACCGTGCGGCGAAATAGCTAGTTTTTTTTTTTTTTTCCATAAAAATAAGCAGTAACTTTCTATATACCCGTACTGTGTTCAGGTTTGACCCATTTTCTATGATGCCTTTGCAGGTTAATAGGAGGAATTCCTAAAAATGTTTATCTTTCGTTTAAGCAATTATGTGGGCACAAGAAACTGCTATCTGTGTAATCTATCTATCTATCTATCTATCTATCTATCTATCTATCTATTAGTCTGCCTGAGTCTTTCCGTTCTTCCTCCGGCCCGTCGGTCTATCTATCTATCTATCTATCTATCTATCTATCTATCTATCTATCTATCTATCTATCTATCTATCTATCTATTAGTCTGTCTGAGTCTTTCCGTTCTTCCTCCGCCCGTCTGTCTGTCTTCCGTCTTTCTCTCTTTGATCCTTTAGAAAGCATGCCTTGTACCTTTTGGTCTTGTGCCTTGTACGCTTTGGTCTTGTCTCTCCTGAATTTTTGGGAAGGGTGCTTCTGGGAAAGTTTCTGTGATGCCTTATAGGCGGTCAGTAAATACAATTCTTCTCAAATGTCGAACTAAATAAAAAGTCCATCGCGATCTAAGAACAGCCGTCTCTCCCTCTCTCTCTCCCTCTCTCTCCCTCTCTCTCTCTCTCTCTCTCTTTCTTTGTCTCTTCTTTATTAGGTGGCCAAGCTGTTTATGTCACTGAGCCAAACTCACGATATAGTTAAAGAAAATATCCTTGGCGTAATGATCTTGATTCTGTCAAAGTAATATTTTCTGTCAAAGTAATATTTTCTGTCAAAGTAATATTTTAAAATCGTGTTGTCTTCTATCTTTTTCCTCAACTTCTTATAGAGAGAGAATATTACTTCTGATAGACACGTGACATCGTCTGCTGTAGAAACCTATTAATAGTTCTGATTATCCTTCTAATACTTGGAAAAACATAACGCAAGGGATTTCAGGGTCTGCTCGAGTGCGCATGCGTTACTCAAGTCACGAAAATGGAGTTTTGGCATTGTTACAGAACGAATGCTCCCTGGGCTCTTCGTGCTCACTCTTTAAGACGCGAGGCTTAAAAGAAGCCATTTGGAGCTCACCCGTTTTCTAAGCGTTCGAATCTTTTTTGTTACATTTTCAATTATTCAAATCATTAACTGGAAGCACGCTCTCACATATGAGCACACACACACATACAATCACAAAGTTACATTTTTTCTGCCTCCACCCAGGGTCGGCCGTAGGTCGATTTTACCGAATGCTCCAAATAGGGCCCCACGCCAGGCAGGAGCCCGGCAATTTACATTTAGCATATTGTTATAACCCTATTCGCGACGCAAAAGGGTTAACTGTGTGTGATCAGCTGACATATGTGACACAGGCCAGTAATACAGTTTAGCGTGCTATATTGAAAGGCAAGGGACAGTACTGGCATGAACTTTGCACGTGAATAGCGCCCGTGTTATGGTCATCTGATCATAAGCGCAGACCAGAGTCACTGTGCGTAAGAAAGCGGCAGTTCAAGACCGGAGACCGGGACTGTTAATCAGCCATGAAGTCGGTCCTGGTGCAGTCCTCCAGTGAAACGTACGAGTCCAGGAAGAGACAGTAGAGTTGATGAGTTGAGTACAGTGATATACGGTCTAACGTTGTAGCAGTTGATTGTGTTGCCAATTGTGTCATATTGGCTGTTTTATTTGACCCTTATTAAAGATTATTTGGAGCCTTGTTGTCAAGTTCTTGATGTTTTGATGCGTTGTGTTGTGTTTAGCAGTGTTTACAGAAGGCCTGATTAGGAGGAGAGAGAGTAACAATATCATGATCATCATGGCTTTAGTCACAGGTTTTCAAAGGTGTATTGTATCGTACGATTGACGTCGAACTTTAACTAACCCACTGGCGCCTATTACGTTGGACTTGCTTGCTATGCATGTTGTATAATATCATGATTATTATTAAAATTATCCGATCGGATCAACTGGCTTTTAGCGAAGAAATTATTTTAATTATAAACGATTTTCATCTTTCTGCGGAATCCTTTCGGTCGTCTGCCGGACCCCTTGAGAACCACTGCTCTACAGAACAAAGAGCTGTGCGCGATTGAACATTTTTGACATGGCGGCAGAACTATAAATAGCAAGCTTTTTGGTGTATCCGGTGTTACAGAAAAGGAAGTGTCGATAAGCAATATTTTTTTTTCTCAAAGTTACAGACCAAGTTGTGTACACTTATAAGTACAGAAGAATCACATTTTCGAAGCACTTTAGTTTGTAGCTCTGTTTTGTTTTGTTTAGTTAACAAAGATCAAAGGTCAGTTTAGCGTCCTTCACATTGTTTGGTTAATCGTTAATATACCTAAAAATATGTGTTAACTATTATTAAGTAAGAATATAATCGTCGTATACCAGTCCTGTTACATATTTTTGTGTGATTTAAATCTCAGCAAAAAAGTTTTTTCCAGTTCTGTAATGGCCATATTAGCGCGGTTAAGTAGCCAGAAATATTTGGAAAGCCTCTTAATCTCATATATTTCAGTCATGTAGTTTGTTTATTCTATATTTATCCTACTGTATATTAAGACCAGACAAATTATGGGGACACATCAATGGATTGCTTGAAGAGTCGAGTCAAGGTGCTCAGCAGACGGGAACGTTCTCTTCTCTTTTTTTTTTTTATATCTTTGTTGACCGTTTCGGTATCTGGTCTCGTAGGAATGTCATGTCCACAAAGAGATGGACGATATTTTATCTCTTTGTGTCTTCTTTGTTTTTTTGTTGTTTTTTTTTTGGGGGGGGGTCTAGTCTGTAACCTAATATGGTGTCAAACGTCTAGTCTGTAGCCTTATGTGGTGTCTAACATCTACTCTGTAACCTTCTTTTGAGTCAAACATCTACTCTGTAACCTTATTTGAAGTCAAACGTCTAGTCTGTAACCTTATTTGGAGTCAAACGTCTAGTCTGTTACCTTATTTGGAGTCAAACGTCTAGTCTTTAATCTTATTTGGAGTCAAACGTCTAGTCTGTAACCTTATTTGGAGTCAAACGTCTAGTCTTTAATCTTATTTGGAGTCAAACGTCTAGTCTGTAACCTTATTTGGAGTCAAACGTCTAGTCTGTTACCTTATTTGGAGTCAAACGTCTAGTCTTTAATCTTATTTGGAGTCAAACGTCTAGTCTGTAACCTTATTTGGAGTCAAACGTCTAGTCTTTAATCTTATTTGGAGTCAAACGTCTAGTCTGTAACCTTATTTATCTTATCTTATATATTACAGACGTTACTTCAAAAAAGAAGATAATTACGTCCTACGCATTTCATTTGTCAATCTAGTCATGTATGTTAATCAATGACTTCAGCTCTGCTAAGTTGTTGATTTTCCTAGCTAATTCAGGCAACCCATTGCATTCTCTTATTCTTTGATGTACAATATTAGATTGTAGGGGATCTACTGGCTATTTTGTAGCTTTATGGGAGAGGTGTCCAAATGTCTGTTCTGTAACTTTAGTCGAAATGTATATTGTGTAACTTTAGTTGAAATGTATATTCTGTAACTATGGGAAGGGAGGGGTCCGAATGTCAAGTTTCTAGTCTTTGACTTTAGCGAGAGGGATGTCTAGTCTTTGACTTTAGCGAGAGGGATGTCTAGTCTTTGACTTTAGCGAGAGGGATGTCTAGTCTTTGACTTTAGCGAGAGGGATGTCTAGTCTTTGACTTTAGCGAGAGGGATGTCTAGTCTTTGACTTTAGCGAGAGGGATGTCTAGTCTTTGACTTTAGCGAGAGGGATGTCTAGTCTTTGACTTTAGCGAGAGGGATGTCTAGTCTGTAAATTTACTACGTGACCTGGAGCTTATGGGGGCTTAAGGGACACCTTCCCCGTTTTGTGGGGGAATTCCTGAAAGACAGAAAATTTCAGGTTCGAGTGGGCAACTCCGCTTCTGACACTCATGACCAGGAAATGGGTGTACCCCAGGGCAGCATTCTGTCAGTCACCCTGTTCAACATTAAAATAAATAGCATCATAAATGCTCTGTCCCCTGGCATAGAGTGCTCTTTGTATGTTGATGACTTTGTCATTTTTACTTATGGGAAAAACATGAACACCCTAGAAAGAAAATTACAGTTATGTTTAAACAAAATTCAAAATTGGGCAAATGATAATGGTTTTAAATTTTCGGACTCCAAAACAGTTAGTATGCATTTTTGTAATTTAAGGGGACTCCACCCAGACCCTGAACTATTTATACACAAAAAGAAGATCCCTGTCGTGAAAACTACAAAATTTTTAGGCCTCACCCTAGATTCCAAATTTAATTTCTCCCCCACATTAAGGAACTTAAGAAGAAATGCCAAAAGTCATTAAACATACGGACTGGGGAGCTGACAGAGATACCTTGCTGCTGCTATATCGGAGTCTAATTCGATCCAAGCTAGACTACGGATCCATAATATATGGAGCAGCAAGGAAGTCTTATCTAAAAATACTGGAACCAATACAAAATGCTGCCCTGCGTCTCTGTCTCGGTGCGTTTCGTACATCACCTATCCCAAGTCTCCATGTGGAGGCCGGAGAACTCCCCATGGATATAAGAATGAAAAAGCTTGCAATGCAGTATATAGTCAAGCTAAAATCCAACCCCACGAACCCTGCTTTCGACTCCATATTTAACCTCACAGAGGTAGAATTATACAATCGAAGGCCTAACGTCATACAGCCGTTGGGCCTTCGAATGAGAGTACCCATCCAAAATTTAACCCAACCCATTGACCAAATTTCTAAAATAGAAACCCCTCAGAATCCTCCTTGGCTAATGAATAAACCCAAATTAAATGTATCCCTCCTTAATTTCATAAAAGAAAATACTGACCCAAGCATACTACAAGTCCACTTTAGGGAACTGCAGGAGAACTACGGAGATTGTGACACCATCTATACAGACGGATCCAAAATGGATGGAAAGGTCGCGTGTGCCTGCTCCTTTCGGAACAAAACAATCTCCCGTAGTCTCCCCGATGGCTGCTCCATCTTTACAGCCGAATTACATGCAATATCGCTTGCACTTATGGCCGTTAAAGCATCAGAAAGGAGGAAATTTATAATCTGCTCCGGGCTTCGACTCCAAATCTGCATTGCAAGCTTTGGGGCGGATGAAGATTGACATCCCATTGGTACATAAGAGCCTGAAGCTGTTGGACCAAATAACAGCCGACCAAAGGGATGTCACCTTCATCTGGGTCCCCTCCCATGTGGGCATTGAGGGAAACGAAACCGCAGACAGAGAAGCAAAGAGAGCCCTAAATCATGCGGTGTCAGGAACCCAAATTCCCTGCTCGGACCTGAGACAAAGTATTGCCTCTGCCACCTATCGAGAGTGGCAGAACCGATGGGAGGCTGAGACTCACAATAAACTCAGGCAGATTGTGGCGGATGTCAAGTGGCGGCCCACATCTAAGGGTCTGACAAGGCGTGGTAGCACTACCATGTCCAGACTTAGGATTGGCCACACCTACATCACCCACTCTTTTGTGCTGAAGAAAGAAGAGCCCCCACTTTGTGAGTACTGTGACTCTCGCCTCACCGTGGAACATATCCTCGTTGATTGTCCCAGATACCAGGATGTTAGGGAGAAATATTTTAGAGCCACTAACTTAAAAACACTATTCGATAATGTCGACCCTGGGAAGGTACTGGGCTTTATCCGGGAAGTGGGGTTGTCTACGAAGATCTGATTTATGAATTTGTGAACATGTACTATTTACATTAGATTTTTACCAAATTATTAAATTTGTACTACCTTTACTATTTTAACTGTGAATAGACCCTGAGTTTAATGATTTGACTGTATAGAATTTAGCCCTTGTTATTTAGAGAGAGAGAGAGAGAGAGAGTAGTCCTTAAGGGAATGCTGGCACGACATGGCCTAAATTGTGCCAATGTGCTTAAAACCAAAACCAAACCAAACCTGTAAATTTATCATGAGTGATCAATAGTCTATTTTGTAACTTTAGAGAAGTCGATTGTTTAGAATGGTCTATATCTCTCTAACTTTAGAGAAGTCGATTGTTTAGAATGGTCTATATCTCTCTAACTTTAGAGAAGTCGATTGTTTAGAATGGTCTATATCTCTCTAACTTTAGAGAAGTCGATTGTTAAGAATGGTCTATATCTCTCTAACTTTAGAGAAGTCGATTGTTTAGAATGGTCTATATCTCTCTAACTTTAGAGAAGTCGATTGTTTAGAATGGTCTATATCTCTGTAACTTTAGAAGGGGAGAGGGTTAAATTTCTGGTCTATATCTCTGTAACTTTAGAAGGGGAGAGGGTTAAATTTCTGGTCTATATCTCTGTAACTTTAGAAGGGGAGAGGGTTAAATGTCTGGTCTATATCTCTCTAACTTTAGAAGGGGAGAGGGTTAAATTTCTGGTCTATATCTCTCTAACTTTAGAGGGGAGAGGGTTAAATGTCTGGTCTATATCTCTCTAACTTTAGAAGGGGAGAGGGTTAAATGTCTCGTCTATATCTCTCTAACTTTAGAAGGGGAGAGGGTTAAATTTCTGCACTATATCTCTCTAACTTTAGAAGGGGAGAGGGTTAAATGTCTGGTCTATATCTCTGTAATATCGTCCCGGAAAGAAGTTCTATGGGGCTCAGTCTTGTGGTAATAGATACATTGTTTTTGTTTCAAAGACGCGGGGTTCCTGTTCCTGACGTCGAAGTAAGACTCCTAAGACGGAAGAAAATTTAAATCTCTAACCGACCAGAACCTCGTGTGCAGCAGATGTGGTAAACAGTGATAAATAGAGGCTATTGGTTGGGTCAAGTGTATAGGAGGAACAACTCCTGTATGTAAATCGTATACTTAAAACACAAATATTTCGCTTCAAAGTTGTTGATCCTCTTGGTTTCTAGCTTATGTCAGACTTACGGCTGACTCAGTTTCACCATTTTTTTTTGTTTCGCCCGTGTGAAATGGTGTTCATGTTGTGGCTTAAGTCTGGTGTTTACGTAGGTTATTGATAGCGGATGAAAGAGGCGGAGATCAAACGGTAAATGGGGGCGCAAAAAGATGATCGTATGCAAATTAAAAGATCCACAGAGAGAGAGAGAAAGCGAGAGTTAAATAAACTGATAAATAGAGGGTGAAAGAAAAATGAGAAAATATAAAAAAAATCTTTAAAAAAACAAAAAAAAACAAACCACAAAGCTTATCTAAAGGGGTAGAAATCCGTCCTTAAAACTATATTCACTAATAATCGATATTAAAAATTAATTACCAATAATTAATTGACTATTTGAGTATTTTTGTTTATTGATTCGTGTTTTGTTAGGTACAATAAATAATTGTTTAAAGTATTAACTTGATCGGAGAATACGTGAGTTAGAAACAGATGAACAATTTTTTAAAGGGACTAAATCCAACAAATTTAGCCAAAGCTGAGAATACTGAAGTCTTAGTTTCCCTTGTTTCACTGATTCATGTCTTGTTTATGTCAATAAATAATAGTGCGAAGTTTCAGCTTAACCCGATAATGGGTGTGGGAGAAAAAACGTGTACCCACTTTTACGAGACATACAAACAGACAAACAGAGGTGATATAAGCTTTTTAATATGATACAAGAAACTGCATTAGAAAGAAGGGGGGTGAAAGAGTAAGGACTTATCTTAAAAATCCCTTTCAGATCTTGCGGTCTATGGGGCAGATAATGTAAAGAGCATCTGTTTGCTGTGGTCCGCGGTTAACGAAGATGCCATGTGGCCAGCCAAACGATCAACAATCTGTACTTTTCCTGAACTCATGTAAGGCCCCTATTGGAACTGGGTGAGCTCAGAGGCGCCCTAAGGATAAATAAAAATACAAGAATTCGAACCCGTGCCTCCACTAAGAACTCAGATGAGAGAAAAAAGTGCATTAGAGAGGTGTAAGGAGTGAAAGAGAGCTTAAGGATTAGAAAGAAATTGGGTAAAAAAGGGAGAGAGAGAAAGAGAGAGAGAGAGAAACAGAAAAGGGAAAGAGAGAAAAACATTGGAAGAAAATGACAGTGAGTCATATTGAAGTTGAGAACAATACCATAAAGTTATCCCAACAAACAAACATGTTTCACTTTGCCAACATTTGGTCTCTGTGCCGCTGACAAACCTCACCCACAGACAACTCTTGTATTACATCTCGCTTCTCTCCCCATTTAATATCAGTTTCACTCGAATCATTGAAAAGTGGTTTATCTCCCTTCGGTTACATCACTCTTCTGACATCACCGCTTTCCCCCTTGGCAGGAGTTACCTCTCTTGCACTGTTGGGAGGCTAGGTACCCTTTAAAGTTACAGACTAAAAACACAAACAAACATACAGCATCCACCACTTCTCAAGGTAAGAGAAATTAAGAAATCATCAAAACCACCCCCCGGACATGTCTACCATCTTGATCACCCTCCCGCCTCCACAAGGGTAATGTCTGAGCAGTCAGCTTACGCTCACCACACACACACATACACACTCCTACAGAGATAAGGGGTACCAAGGGGAGAAGGGAGGACTCATTGCCTCCACGTATGTACTACTGTAGACAAGTCTCGCAGGGCTGACATTCAGTAGTAAAATGTCTTGACTTGAGTAAACAACACAACAGGTGAGGACAGAGCCCTCTCTTACTGTTTGTAAAATGTTTTACATGTTTCGGATGTTCCTTCAGAGTTGAAGATAATTACTACCTAGTCCAAACCTCCCGCAGGACGACGGGGGATGGGAGCGGGCAGGGTTTGAACCCGGGACCATCGATAAATCTGAACGACGGTCCAGCGTGCAAACCGCACGACCAGGCAGCCATCCCAACGGATTATGCAAAGATGAGCACTCACCTATATACACACAAAAAAGTGCGTGAAATAACGGACAGTTTAAAAAGGCATATATAGGTCAGTGCATCATGACATGCGTTAGGTCAACGCATCATTTACAGTCGATAAGTCAGCACATTTTGACGTAATAGGTATGTACATCATCCTGACGTAATAGATGTGTAGGCCTGCATAATGACGTGGAAGGACTGTACCTTATGGCGCCCAATACATCTGTACAGCAAGACGTAACATATATGTAAATCTTCAAGAAATAGGTTTGTAATTATGGCGTAATACTTTATATCTATCTCTCTCTATATATATATAGTTCTTTACGTCATGATATTATAGACCTGCACATCATGACGTAATAGCTATGTACATCATGACGTAATAAATCTGAACATCATGACGTGAGCGGTATGTACATCATTACGTCATGGCTAAGTACACCATGACTTAACTCTTTCTCTCCGTAACTATTTACCACATTCTGGTGGAATCAACGTTGGTATCGTCAGTTCGGAGAGAAAGAGTTAATAGATCATTACATCATGGCGCAATGTATTTGCGTCTCATGAAGGGAAATATTCCTTATGTCGTGATGTAATAAGTCTGAACACCATGACGCACATCTTTACGAAATAGATCTATACATAATGACACATAATTAATGTTAATCATGATATGTTAAAGGTATGTACACCACGGCGTTATATAATGTTTTTTAACCATGGTGTGGTAGAGCTGTTCATATTTAAGTGCGATGTGTGTCTGTGCACTATGACATCATGGGTCTGCACATCATAGTCCTGATAGGTATGTCCATGATGATAAAATAGATCTTTAACATTATGGCACCTTTCTAAACACGATGATCTGTTAATAATCACATATTGTATGCCCATACATTTTTATCCAGTTTCTTTCTATTTTTATGAGTCGTATTTTTTTTTTTCAACTTTAAAAAAAAAACATTTTTTTACGTTTAAACACCGGCTTCTGAAATTAGTTAAACACTTACATGGCGTTAAGATCATATTTTATACATACGGCTTCAACAGTTGTCCAAACGATTAGCTGCTAAGATCAAGGTCAAGGCCACCGTAAAACTCGGTAAAGGCTACGAAAAATGCTGCTTTTTTGTTTTCAGATTTGATTGAAAGCTGTTAAGTTATTTGAGATTTACATTTAGAATGCAAAGAAGGCAAACGGGCTTGATTAATTAGCAAGAGTCAAGCTCTGTTAATTGATGAAATATCTATTGTTCATTCAGTATAACGGTATAGTGTGTTGATTTTATCTTTATACTTTTATGGTGAACATATAGCACGTTTATGTAATGTTTACATGGTCAAGTGTAGCGTAGTCTAGTGGTCTAGTTTATGTTTACATGGTCACCTTGGACGTTGAAACCTGTCACGTCAGTTTTAGAACCCCTGTAATATTTGGTGACTAGTAATCACTGAACCATTCCGTGCAGTCGCACGAGATTTTGTTTGGTCGGAAGCTGACCACGAGGTGGACACGGCAGTTGATCTTAGACTCTGGTAGAGAGAGGAGTGTTATGGATATTATTGACAAGTAGAGTAATGTACAAGTATTGAAGTTATTATAATTGATTTGTATTCAGGACTTATTTCCATGGATGTAATTTGTGATGGCTGAAGTTGCCAACATCTTTTCTGATTTATTATTTTTGTGTAATAAAAACCATGTCTGCTACCAGTGAGTCTATTAGTTATTCTAAATATTGTGGTCAAAGAGTTCAGCATGTTAGTGTTCTCACGCACTAGCAAATCTAGTGCGCGAGTTAAAGTATTTAACTAAGAAGACAAAGAATATTATATTTTCTGCAAGATGTATCTACAACACACGACATTCGCGTTATCACGCCTACAACAAAAACCAGGCTGTGACAAAACCCAAAGTAAAGGAATATTTTTCTAAAGCACTCAAGCTCAATCGTCAAGTGTAGCGTAGTCTAGTGATCTAGTTTATGTTAAATTGAGTTCTAAACTGTTGTGCAATATGGCAAGGCAGTTACCTTAGAAAAAGATAAAATATTTCAAACATCTGAATATAACTCGGTCATACTCTCGATCAACATACAGACAGCCTAACAGTAGATGTTCCTTTAAAAACCAAGATTAATTCAGGTGCTGACCCACTGAGTGGCTATCAAAGGATTGATAAAGTTTCGTAGAACTGTATCTTCTGTCTGAGATTCATGTTACCGCTAAAACGCTACCTGGCATTTCGACAACTTAAGAGATACTAAATAATAATGTAGCGATGATGTAGATCTACTTTACTTTTCGAGTATATATTTAGAGGTGGAACCTGTTTGTGTTTCCTTTGATTGTTTGCTGGTATTAGATTTTGTGTGAATCCTCAGACTTGTTTGTGTAGATATTGTTTTATTATTAGTAATAGTACATACTTATTTTGATGAATGTGTTTTAATACATCATTAGCCATTCATAATATTTACACGAGAGTAGGACATAAAGAGTACGCATCCATAACAATTTAGTGATGTGTACTGCGTACTGTGAATATATACTAAATAACAAATAAGTTACTCTGTACTAAAGAGCGTACACATTTTATTGTACACACTGAAAAGTGCACAGCAATCATTATTTGGTTTATTAATAACAATAAGGCTTTTCTTCGAGTCCGAAGAGTAAGGAGGACTCCAGTATTTCACGTGGATACGCAGCCCCAGCTGCGACCTACATATTTTGCCGCTTTCATCACGGATATATAACTGTTTTCCGACGGTCGTAGACCGTTTCTCAAGGAGTCCTTTTATAGCAGACATCTGATGTGGCACAAGAGAAGAAATATGGTGGAGTTTTCAAGGTGTGAACGGTTATTCTAGCCCGAGTAACTTGGGATTCAAGGGATGTAACAAATTTCATCAGCTTGTATCTTTCAACATAACAGTTGATCAAGACTGGCCGATTGAGAGGAGGTACCATGGGCCTAGAGTTCCAAAAACTTCGACTCAACTTTTAGGAAAATTACAATAAAAAAGAAGAAGATACGAATCTAAATCATTCATTTTGTGGTATCTGGTCTCTGAGAATTATCTTAAAAAATGTATTTACAGACTTTCAAACTCATATAAATGTTATAATTTGTTTTTCGACTATTGTTTTCAATGCACTATACGTTTTTGTAAATATCGACACAGTAAAGTACTATTATCATCACGTAATAATGTCATATTTCCTTTAAAGTCTTAGTTTGTAAATGGGATTTTAAACTTACAATCCAGATTGATATTTCCTAAATGTCAGTTCTTTCCTGTTGTCCTGAGGGTAACGATATTCATTTCTCTGTGTCAGGCTACGCAAGCGAAAATGACAGTGAGAGTACGGCCTGATAACCCCTCCCCCCCTCCTCCCCGCATTGATACTTCCATATGATTAACAAAGAAGTGTCTTCACTGAGGGAAAAAGTCAAAGACTACAGCCGATCCGGCTGTGCCCGTAGCAACAGTTGAAAGAGAAAATTAGTTTACAATTATCTTTCAACGATCGTGATTCTGATTCAGGACTTAGAAGTTATGGAAATGTCGGATGCCCATTCACTGCGGAGGGGTGTGACCGTGTTATCTGACGTCATCATTCCGATTCCTATACAGCTTGAAGGCATGAATCTATCCAATATACAAAGTTTCAACTTTCTAATTATAGCACATCGGAAAAAGTCGGCTAAAATATTACGCAAAGTTTATATAGGTTTCCCTTTGTTTTTGTTTTTACAAAGCTTTTATCAACTCAATCTTTCTGTCTGTCTGTCTGTCTGTCTGGTAAAAAGTTTGTGCACAGTTACTTTTCCCTCACCCATGCTCGGATCAAGTTGAAATTTTACACAATTATTCATTGGCATAGACAATACTTGAATGCATCAAATATGATATCGAAGAGGGAAATAACTTCTACATTATTGAGAAATATAGCTTTAACTTCTGAGTTCCTCCCCTTAGATATTTGTAAAATGTTTTATATGTTACGGATGTTCCTTCAGATTTGAAGATAATATACTCCCTAGTCCAAACCAGCCACAGGACGACGGGGAGTGGGCAGGGTTTGAACCCGGGACTATTGATAAGTCCGAACGACAGTCCAGCGCTCAAACCGCACCACCAGGCAGATTTCCAGATAAGCGTTGTTTGACTATTACATTTTTAAAAATTCATATTTTACTTGTTTTACACTTTGAAATACCTTTTTATAACGGGTCTAATGCTAGTATAAACAGTAATAAAGCGATAATCAATTGCAAACATGAAATTTGATAAGCATGATAATGAAATCGAATCATTGGCGCGTATAAATCTAAAAATCATACATCTTCGCTTTTCTCCATCTTAAAATAAACATAAACTTTAATCTCAGATCTTACAGTTAGTGTTTTTAGATATGTTAATTAAATGAGACAACGATTTCCGGTACTTAGTATTCAGATTGTAATTAGTTTATCAATTTCTGTTCGATTATTTTTGTATGTAAATAAGTAATGTATCGAATTTTCTGTAGACATACTGTTAATTAAGCCAATGTTTTTAGCAAGTAATGGCGTATCCATATAATTGCATTAACTTTATTATTCTCTAGTTTAATGTAATGTTGTAATTAATTAAAAGCCAAAATATGTATATGTTTTTGAGTATCTCTTTCTTAAGCTCTCTCTCTCTTACTCTCTCTCCCTCTCACTCTCTCTCTCTCTTTCTCAAACTCTCTCTCACTCTCTCTCACTCTCTCTCTGTCTCTCTCACTCACTCTCTCAAACTCTCTATCTCTCTCACTCTCTCTCTCACTCTCTCTCTATCTCTCTCACACTCTCTCTCTGTCTCCCTCCCTCTCACTCTCTCTCAAACTCTCTCTATATATATCTCTCTATCTCTCTCACTCTGTCTCTCTCCCTCTCACTCTCACTCTCTCAGACTCTCTCTATTTATATATCTCTCTCTCAATCTCTCGCACTCTCTCAAACTCTCTCTCTCTCTCCCTCTCACTCTCTCTCACTCTCTCTCACTCTCTCTCTCTCTCACTCTCTCTCTCTCTCTCACACTCTCTCAAACTCTCTCTCTATCCGTCTCTCTCACTCTCTCTCTCTCTCTCTCTCAAACTCTCTATCTGTCTCTCTCTCACTCTCCCTCTCACTCTCTCTCACTCTCAAACTCTCTCTCTCTCTCTCTATCTGTGACATATCCTTCTTATCATTTTTGTTTAAATAATAATTGAATTAGTTAATGCAACCGGCTCTCTGGAAATTCCCTTGAATGCACTTTATTGTCAACATTGAACAACGAAAACAAAACAAAACAACAGGCTTATAGAAAGTAGTTCCAACTGCTCAAAGGAAATGCTAAAAGCCATATTGTTACATCTGCTTCTCGTTGTCCCACGTCTCTACATGAGCTACTCAGACTGCCTCTATTCTTCATCCACTTTTCACAGTTTGTTTTAAATTAATCGAACAGAAAAGGGTTCTCAAAGTTTGGAGAACGTCACAGCTACATAAGAGATGGGATCAACTTTAACTCTTTCTCTCCGTGATTATTTTTCCATGTTTTGAAGGAATTCTTCATTTTGCCCATTACTATTACTGGTACAATGTTTGTACATGTTATTTCTGTCACTTTCCATTCTAGGATCAAGTTGAAACTTTACACAATCACTAACTATACAAATAATGAATCGTTAAAAAAAAACTAACCGATCTATTAAATAGTAAGTGGTCATTGTTTTTGTCGATCTGAAAAGGGGAAATATATCCTAAAGTATAATATGACTTTAAATGTGAAGTTCTTCCCCTTAAAAAAAACCTTTTTTTTCTAACATTTTTTTTTATATATTTTGCTTGATTTTAAAGGGGAAGTAAATCCTAAAGTATTTAGGAATACGACTTTAAATGTGAAGTCCTTCCCCATAAGCTTAAATGGTTGTTTTTTTTTACTTTTAAAAATATTTTTTGATTTGAATACCGTTGAATCCGGATCATCAGACAACATCGGGACGCGATCGTTTTGGTCCTACTAAACGGCTGTTCCCAGTAACCGGATTCGACTGCTAAACAACGAATTGTCGTAGCCGTTTAGGATTCGATTCCAATGGTCCGATTAACTGGATTTTACTGTAATAAAAAATTTAAAAACATTTCTTTTTCAACGCTATTGTCCACCCTGTTTTCATTTGCTATCGTATTGTGTTTGATTGCCATTGAATTATTCTTTCAGATATTTCGAAATGTGAAAAAGCATAAAAACTATTTTACAATGTATCAATCTATTTCATTTTTCTCCTCCAAGAATGATTGTCTTGTGACGCCACACCTGGTTGCCATAGCAGGAAATGTCAACAAACCCAGCCCTGCACCTGTGACTTAAACGCTCTGTCCAAAGCATCAGGTAGGAACGGTGTTCCAAGCATCTCTTTATCTATAATATACCCCCCCACACACACACACGCACGCACGCACACACACGCACACACACACACACACACACACACAAAGCCCAGATACGGTCCCACATTTTTGTAACACATGTTTAGTTCGTCCATCGTGGTTCGATGATGAGCACTTTGTCATCCAGGGGGCTGAGGGCTTTGCACTGGGGTTTTATGTCTCCTCGTGGGGCTGGTGAGACCTGTGTGAGCCCGGAATGTTAGGCCGCACACTGGGCAGGTTATTTCAGCTGGAGCTAGTGTCATTGGCCTAGCTTTTCTTCTCTGGCACTGTTCTCTTATCCTCAGCAACATGTGCGCCAGGTTTCACAGCGCGACGCCATGATACTCTGTCATGTGCTTCTGTCTCGTAGGTGGCTGGGTCTATGCTGAACGCCTTCAGAGAAGCTTTGAGGGTGTCCCTGAAGTGCTTTCTTTGACCACCTTGCGAGCACTTTCCTTCGGTTAGTTGGCCATACAAGAGTCGTTTAGGGATGCATCGGTCTTCCATTCTGCAGACGTGTCCTGCCCATAGCAGCTGGGACTGCATCAGGATTGTGTGGATGCTTTGCAGACCGCTCTTCGAAGGACTTCAATATCTGGCATTTTGCCTTGCCCTTTGACATTCAGTGTCCTGGGTTCGAATCCAGGTGAAGACTGGGCATTTTAATTTTGCAATCTCTAAGACGCCTCGGAGTCGTTGTAACTAAAAGAAACTAGAGCTACAAACACAAGGACATATACTGTACACCGGAAACACCAAATAGAATATAACCCCCCCCCCCTTTTTTTTGCATGAAAATCTCTATAATATTCTTTGTATAATAATATATAAGGTTGTTAACGCCGGAAGTGGTAATGGTCTTAAGCCCATCATTACCTACAAAGTGCTTCCAATGGCATGCGTCTCAAATAGCCTCTGACAACCAGTCCAACTCCTGGCTTTCACGTGTGGCTCAGTTACTGAGCCTGGCGGAACCGTTACCACAGACAGGAGAAGGGGCAAAGGCGAGCAACTGGCGCCTAAACCAGTAAGTTTCGGGCAGAAGGGGCTCGTTAGCCTTGGTTGGCTACCCATCTAGGAGAAGGAAAACTCTGAATCCAAACCTCCGCTGCCCTGCGGCTATACCCAAACAAGGGAAAGGCTTCGGGAGACAACCCTGAGGAAAAATCAGGAGCTGGTGACCCTTAGGCAGACTGTGGCACACCGTTCTACAGCCTGGCAGATCCTGCGGCGCTACTGATCCCAAACTGTACTGGATACTCCGTTCCTTTGGTCACATCAGCTGCGCGGAGAGGGGGGAACTGCTGTGTGGGCGACATCGTTCCGACCATAAACAATGCCCAGGCTTTCATCTCACTTATTCAAAGCCCTAACCCTAAAAAACTGGAGAGGACACTCCAGCTTCGCCTTAGGCGTCGGCCAAACACGGGAAGTGGCAGTCACCGGTTATAAGCTCAAATGCTCAATTGACGTAGAGCAGGGCGCCAGGGGCCACTTTCGTCGGTGGGAGGGATCCTAGGATTCCAATGGACAGCTACCGCCCGCCTCAAGCTGGGCAGCCCCCAGCCAATAAGGTGCTGTCCCGTCATGCCTGTCTTCTTCGTTTGGGTACACGAGGATAGGACAAAATCTGAAAAGCAGGCACAAAGCCAATGTACCAGTCGACATGAAGAAAAAAAAGAGGAGCTCCACTCTTAAACTGGGCACATGGAATGTGCGTACTCTACAAACTGGACTTAATGAAAACCTACCAGACATAGAAGATGTCAGAAAATCTGCAATAATAAACGATGAACTGTCCAGGCTCAAAGTAGACATTGCCGCCCTTCAGGAAACTCGTTTAGCTGACTCTGGATCAATCAAAGAGAAAGACTACTCCTTCTTCTGGCAAGGCAAAGCCGAAAGTGAAGTAAGGGAACATGGCGTTGGTTTTGCAGTTAAGAACACACTGCTGAACACAGTAGAGCTGAAGTGCAACGGTTCAGAAAGACTCCTATCACTACGCCTTAACACATCTATTGGACATGTGACTTTGATATGTGCCTACGCTCCTACTCTGAGTTCCACACCAGAGGCCAAAGATATGTTTTATGACAACCTTTCGTCTGCTCTTAGCGAGATCCCAACCACGGAACAGGTTATCATCCTCGGCAACCTCAATGCACGCGTTGGATCTGACAACTCTGCATGGGACAGTTGTATTGGGCGTTTTGGTGTCGGAAAAGTAAATGAAAACGGACAAAGGCTCCTCGAGGTTTGCTCACTACACTCCCTCTGCTTCACTAATACCTATTTCAAGACTAAACCGCAGCACAGAGTATCTTGGCGGCACCCTCGCTCCAAACACTGGCACCAACTAGACCTAATCATGGTAAGACAAAAGTGCTTAAAATTTGTCAAGCTTACTAGGTCCTACCACAGTGCAGACTGCGACACAGATCACTCCTTGGTATGTTGTAAGATCAATTTCCTCCCCCCAAAAATCCACCATACCAAGCAGATTGGAAGACCCCAATCGGATGTAAGCAAGATGTGTCAACCTGATATCCAGATACAGTTTGCGGAATCTTTTGAACGCGACTATAAAAATATCTCTGAGAATACAGCAACTGAAAAATGGGAACACCTCAAGTCCACCATATAAAAGACTTCCCTGGAAATCTTTGGAAGAAAAATTACAAAACAAAATGATTGGTTCGACTCTAAAGCAGTTATTTTAGCACCTGTCATCAGAGCAAAGAGAGATGCACTCGCTACTTACAAGGCAAAACCTACCCAACACAACCTGCTAAACCTGAAAGAAGCTAGAGCCAATGCACAGAGGACAGCAAGGATCTGTGCCAATGAATACTGGGTAGAGCTCAGTGAGAGTATTCAGCTCGCAACCCAAGAGGGATGTACGAAGGAATCAACAAGGCTATCGGACCCTCCCAAAACAAGACAGCACCTCTGAAATCAACCACTGGGGAAATTATCACAGACAAGTGCCAACAAATGCACAGATGGGTGGAACATTACTCCGAGCTCTACGCCACAACAAGCTCAGTCTCTGACTCAGCCCTTAAAGCCATCATACAACTACCCACAATGAACGAGCTAGATGAAACACCCACCCTTTCAGAGCTCAACAAAGCCATAGACAACATTGCTGCCCGCAAAGCACCCGGATGCGATGGTATCCCCCCAGATCTTCTAAAACAATGCAAAACTACTCTAATCCAACCTCTACACGAACTGCTTTGTAAATGTTGGCAAGAAGGTGCTGTGTCACAAGACCTGCGGGATGCTAAAATCATTACACTGTATAAGAACAAAGGTGACAGAAGCGACTGCAACAATTACAGGGGAATCTCCCTCTTAAGTATTGTAGGCAAAGTCTTTGCTCGAGTGATACTTCCCAGGCTACAAAAACTCGCTGATCGGGTCTACCCAGAATCACAATGCGGCTTCCGCTCAGGGAGATCCACGATTAACATGATTTTCTCCATCCGCCAACTCCAGGAAAAGTGCAGAGAACAAAGGATGCCTTTATACATTGCGTTTATTGACCTGACAAAGGCCTTCGATCTAGTTAGCAGAGATGGCCTCTTTAAAATTTTATAGTTAATAGGCTGCCCACCCAAGCTACTAAATGTAATCATATCTTTCCACCAAAATATGATGGGCACAGCGGAGTTAAACAAGGATGTGTCCTGGCCCCAACCCTCTTTGGAATACTATTTTCACTGCTAATCCACAACGTGTTTGACAAATCCACTGAAGGCATCTATCTCCATTCCAGATTTGATGGCAAACTCCTAAATATTGCCAGACTGAGGGCCAAAACTAAAATCAGAGCCACCCTCGTAAGAGATATGCTATTCGCGGATGACGCAGCGGTAGTGGCACACACACAAGAGGAACTTCAGTCACTAATGTCCCGCTTCTCTCAGGCCTGTAAAGAATATGGCTTGACTATTAGCACAAAGAAAACAAATGTTATGGGACCACCTACTACAGCACCACCCTCCATCCTCATTGACGATAACAAGCTGGACGCCGTAAACGAATTCTGCTATCTGGGATCCACAATTACAGATGACCTGTCCCTAGAAGAGGAGATGAAAAAACGCATAGGGAAGGCTGCCTCCAAATTCGCTAGACTCAGACTAAGAGTTTGGGAAAACCATAAGCTAACCACGGTGACAAAAATGGAAGTCTACAAGGCATGCGTTATGAGTACACTGCTATATGGCAGTGAATCATGGACCACCTACGCAAAGCAAGAGAGAAAACTAAACTCATTCCATTTGAGATGTCTCCGTAGGATCTTGAATGTCACATGGAAAGAAAAAGTATTCCCAGCATTTTTACAGCCCTCAGACAACGCCGTTTGCGCTGGCTTGGACATGTTCGCCGGATGGAGGACAAGCGCATCCCGAAAGTCATCATCTATGGTCAACTCGCGACTGGCACAAGAAAAACTGGTCGCCCCCATCTCCGTTACATAGATGTAATAAAACGCGACCTCAAATCAGTGAACATCAATACTGACAATTGGGAAGAAATAGCTCTAGACCGCAACAGGTGGAGAGAGACAGTGACAAAGAAAGCTATGGACAGTGAAAGTACATGGGTCTCAGCCCAGGAAGAAAAACGCACAAACCGAAAAACGGCCAGCTCCTCTACCACCGAAGCAAAAGCCAAGGGGACCCTAACTTGCGCTATCTGTGGACGGGAGTGTCTCTCCAAAATAGGGCTCCACAGCCACATGAGGAAGTGTGCTCTGAGATGAACCATAGTCGTCCTACGACTGAAGGAGGCCAATGATGAATAATATTAAGACTTTCAAATTAGCTAATAATTCTTGCAATACCATGAGGTGCTCTTGCTCTGTTCTATTCATGATATGTTGTCAATTACATGCCAAGCATGGAACCAACTCGTAGAGTCCTTATTGAAATCAACAGCACTTACAGTCAGTTCCAAGTTCTCTTCAGCAAAAAGCGACTGCCCTCTTTGCTCTCTCGCTATAGTTCTCTACCTCAAGAGCATCCATTACTCTCCCCCCCCCGTTTTTTTTTTCCTCTACTAACATTGACCCATTCAATCACTGGACAGATTCACAAGGGACATAACTCAAGAGTTTATTCACTACCACACATGCACAGTCGCACAAAAATGGTATTCTCAAAAATTAACATTTCTACACTTTGAATGTAGTCATTCGTGGGATCATGTAGATATTGTATAATGTAGTCATTCGTGGGATCATGTAGATATTGTATAATGTAGTCATTCGTGGGATCATGTAGATATTGTATAATGTAGTCATTCGTGGGATCATGTAGATATTGTATAATGCAGTCATTCGTGGGATCATGTAGATATTGTATAATGTAGTCATTCGTGGGATCATGTAGATATTGTATAATGTAGTCATTCGTGGGATCATGTAGATATTGTATAATGTAGTCATTCATGACATTCTTAGTGACATTCTTAATGTAGTCATTCAGGCAACTGTTACAGTCCTTTCAGGCACAATTTTAATATTTATTCGTTGGCAATGCTTAGTTGTTGATAACTTCGGGTTTTTCATCTGCTGGAGCATTTCTTCATGTGTATTTCAAACTGTTAAAATTGAGTCTGACTATAAGTCGGAGAAGCTGGTATTTTTTTGTTCTTCCCTAGTGTTATTAGGGCATGGAATGGGTTGCCTGAGCCAGCCAGGAAAGCCAGTGACTTGGCAGAATTTAAGTCATTGGTTGATATGCATGACTAGATGCATGACGCGTAGGACGTAATCATCTTCTTTTTGAAGTAACGTCTGTATTTTATAAGATAAGATAATCGTTTCGTTGTCCATTTACTTTGTAGCTTGTCTTTTTCATTGCTCTTATTTGAGCACTGGAGATAGTACATAGTACAAGGCAGCACAAAGGCAGCACAAAGGTAGCACAAAGGCAGCACTATTTCTTTACTTTCGTTATGAGAGTAAACGGTGAAATACAACGAGAACTCTAACAAGTTACCAATGACCCTCCGATTCGGCATCGCCGCTGAGTAGTGACTCGGTATCATACTGTACCAAGTAAACAACCACTCGACTATTGAGATTTCCCGCAAAACAATTTTCTGGTCAGTAGTGTTTTGCCAGCCAGCACTTAGCCACTCAGAGATAAAAATGTCATTAAATTTTAGAATCTCATGTACACTATACATTTTATAACAAAGCTTATATCAACTCTGTCTGTCAGTCTGTTTGTCTAGTAAAAAATTTTAATGTGAGTTTTCTCCCACTTTCCATTCTCAGATCAAATTAAAACTTTGCTAAATTATTCATTCAAATAAAACAATTAACTAATTAGTTAATTAATTATTAGTAATTAATTTTTATATCAAATTAAGAGTAATAAGTGCCACTGAATGATAGATCTGGATGCATATAAGGATTTATCCCCCTTATACGTTTTTTTCTCCCACTTCCCATTCTAGGATCAAGTGGATATTTTTCATAATATCCATAATCGACAATATGCGAATAAATGTGTAATAATTAATTTTTTTTTTCATAGAGATGAATCCTGCCACATTGAACTTGATGGCAGCAATAAGCGGTTCTTCCCTTAAAAAAAAAATAATTAAAAAAAAAAAAATCTTTCTTTTTTTACTGTTGTTTTCTGTCTGTTTAAATGAAGACATAAAGACAAAGTCTGATATTACATGTCAATTGTAGACCATTAAGTTGTCCCCCCCCCCCCCTGTTGTTCATGCTCGTCATTTCGTTACAGCAGTTGGTTACTGACACCATGAATGAAACCTCGGCAGCAAACTTCCCATTGGACTATCTCACAAGTCACGTGACTCAGGGCCTGAACGTCTCGAACATCAACGAGAGTCACACGAGAAACATCGGCGCCGACAACGAGCAGCAGGGGCGTTTTTACTACGAGGACGATAACATCCAGAACCTCCTGAAGCCATGGATACACGAGCCCCACTTCATCCCCACCGTGGCCGTGTACGGGGTGACGTTCCTACTCGGCCTCGTGGGCAACTCTCTAGTCATCTTCGCCATGGTTGGAGACAGGTAAGACAGATGCTTTCCTACTTTTCATCTTAATACTGTTACTAACTTACTACAAGATTGTGTATGCAAGTCAATGATCGAAATGACACATTTCATATAATGAATAGTTTGTGTGGATTTTTTTGAAGAGATATCTGTTAGAAGCAGAGAGTGTGGTTAAGAAATGAAGGATCAAATTATTTTATGGCTGATTCAGGCAACCTATTCCATTCTCTAATGGTACCATATCTAATAACAATATCTGAATGTTATGGAGTATGCATGTGTTTCCAAGTTGATGATATAGAAAGGGAGTATGTATTGTTAGTTGGAGAGAGAGAGAGAGAGAGAGAGAGAGAGAGCATTCATTTAACTTTAGTATTGAAGAATGATGCAATGTAGGCGGGACTGTCGTAAGCCGTGTTAAGTACGAGAGACGACTCCACGAAGCCAGACTGAAGGGACTTGGCTTTATAAGGAGTCACATTTGTTTAAAATAGAAGTTCATTTCATCTCCTGTTCATTTGTAATTGTAATAAAGTTGTATTTAGTTTAGTTCACAAGTTTTATACAATTAAATATAATGCGTGTACAACCTTTTCATTGTCTACCTGCAGTTTTGTGTTTTGCAACTACTGTCTAAGCAGCACTGAAATAAGTTGGAAAGTTGGTGGTTTAGAAAATAGGACTGCAGAGATTTGTTTTAGGCCTCAGGGAGAGGGGACTGCTTGTGAAATATATGCTTAATAAAGCTGTCTATATTATATAAGAAACAAATACAACACTTTTTACAGCTGAATTTTTAACTAGTGTTATGAAATCACCAATCTGGTGAATCAGCTAGTTCTCGCTAGAAAAGCTCGCCATTAAAAGAATTTCCCAATTACTACAGCATTTGGGAGCGTCGAAACATCATGAAGAGGGTTTACCAGTCGTTCGATTCAAGGATGAAAGAGAGACTTATAGAATTTAAGGGTTAGGAACTTGTGTTTGGGGTGGGGAAGCGTTGTAATACACGCCGTTTTATTGATGGGTTTAAAAGTGTTCAGGGTAAATTCAAACTATAATACAGACAATTTTTGTTTAAACATAGCGTAGCAAGGGTATCCGCCTGTCTGGACGATAAATACCGGAAATAGACGAGAAGAAATGCAGAGTCAGCTGATTGTACTCACAGACAAGTCGCTAAATTATGTTTCTCATCTTTTGCATTCAATGGTAATCGTTTCTGAAAAGAAACTTTTCCAGTCGATTAAGCCGAACAGGTAAATTAACTTTAAGTTCAGGTGCTTCTACATACCCTAAACTTTGTTTATAGCTCAATCTCCATCAAACGACCACTACTGTCAAGGTCGTTTGAATCACGTGGTCTGGAAATAATTAGTCTGCTGTTGGATTACTTATTGCTTTTCAGGCTATAGAGAAAAATAAGTTAATAAGTTAATAATAAGTGAAATAAGTTAAGAACGTTAATAATTGATCTGAATTTCACATGTCATTTCCAGGAAATCAAGGAGCGTGACCGCTTCGTTCATGGTCAGCCTTGCAGTTGCTGACCTTCTCTTTCTACTGGTCTGCGTTCCATACGAGAGTGCCAAGTACTTTATCGGACACTGGCACAATGGGGCAGTCCTGTGCAAGATGTCCGGCGCCGTTGAGATGCTTTCAGCTCTGGCGTCGGTGCTCAACCTTATAGCTGTGAGCGTGGAGAGGTGAGTACCTTAGAAACAGTTACACTGTCCGAATGGTACACCGAAGGAGTAACGGGTTCGAATCTTAGTTAGGACTGAGATTTGGATCACTGGGATTTTCAGGATGTCCCATAGTCCATCCAATTCTAAAGGTGACTTGGAGAAAAGCTGGTTGGTCGTTGTGCTGTTTACTTGATACTTTTGCAAATGGGCGGTCCTACGTTATCTTTTTAAATGGACCACAAGGTCTGTGAGGCACTTTTACTTATGGTGCACATTTCATAGTTTTAAAAGGAACAAGTGATGCAAAACAGCAAGACGGTTTAGAACTTGCGATCCGTGGGGGCAGGCGATGTTAAGCTCATGTCTCTATGGCAGACGATTAACGAGGATGTCATGTGGTCAGCGCAACGACCAAACCGCTTTACTTCCACAAGATAAGTCAGGTACCCATTAGAAATTGGTGGAATCATGAGCATAAAACAAATCTAGAAGTTAAAAAAAAACAACACCCCAGTCTTCATTGGGATTTGAGCTGAAGACAATCCGGTTCGGAAGCCAAGCGCTAGTAAAAAAAATGTCATTTAAATATGATGATGTGATCATTTTCCCTCAACAATACAGTAGTTGACCGCTTTACATTTAAAACAAGATGTCAACGTTAAAGCCTGATGGTTATTGAATTTGAATGTTGGTATTTTAGGGGCACTGTCTAATGGGCGTTTGCAGTTATGGAGAAGCTAAAGTTATCTCATAGAGGGCGCTGTCAAGATTTTTGTTTCTCCTAGATCTAGGTGAAATACGACACCCAAAGACACACGCACACGCACACACTCACACAGGATGAATATACTTTTTCTTTTCTGAATCATTTTGTGGTTAGTGTTCAATAGGCGTAAATGTAACGTGCGTAACAGGATGTTAGAATAAGTAACACAGTTTTGATAACGTTTATAGAACAAAAACAATATGTAGACCTAATTTATTTTCAAATGAAAAAGACTTAGAAGAAAAGGAAAAAGGATAAATCAAAGTCAAAAGAAAACCAGTAACTGTTCATACAAGGAATCCTCTCCATTACCCCGTATGTGACCTGAGATCCATATGTCGTGATGGTTGGCTGGTGAAATGTAGGATTTGTTAATCCTGAAACTGGACGTGGAAAGAACTCCAAGTGTCCGACTCTCATTAATGAGTTATCCCTACATACCCAGGGAAATGTTCCCGACTGTCAGTAGTGATATTAATCAGAAAGAATCACACAAGATGGCCGTTGTTACTTAGTGAAACGACAAAAGTTTCATACCTATTTTCTTTTTCATCTACCACTTTTTTTTTTATCTCTTCACATCTCTTATTTCTTTCATTTCTCCCACTCTCTTACTATCTTTCTCATTTTCTCCCCCCCCCACCCTCCACCCATCTCTTCTACCCATCTCTCTGTATCTGTTGAATGTGTTATACTTCAGGTTTACTTCAGTTTGCTGTCCTAAACCTCCCCCACCCCTTTCCTTTTTTTTTTTCCTGTCCAGTTTTTCAATCATTACTTTTAAGCTGTCGGCTAAGACCATCCCTATTAAATGGGTCAGTGTCCACTTCTTTTAACCACGTGATCTGTAAGACTAAGCACAGCTTGGAGAAATTGTCCAGATTTTATTGATCTGTCCTCATGAAATGTTTGCGTAATGCTTATCAACTATGTTGTATTTGTTATTATTACAAAGCTTATATCAACTCACTCTGCCTTGTAAAAAGTTTGTACACATAATTTCTCCCACACCCAATTTCGGATCAAGTTGAAATTTCGGACAATTATTCCTTTTACCTGACAAGACAAGAATCAACAAAAAGATTATCCAATTAGCTAATTATCTATTGGTAATTAATTGTTTTGTTTGGTATCTCGAAAAAGGTAAAGAAATTGTAGTTGGCTGAGGTGGTTTATAAGCTGAGTTAGTTCCCTTTATAGGTCGCCGCTTTAAAGTAAGTTTGAAACAAACATCTTCTATTATTATTCGTAAACATAATTAGAAATATTTTGTATTGTTACAATTCATTTCAACCAAAATGTGTTTGAAATACTTTAGCACGACAGCGCTCCTGAAAATGTAGCTCTTGCTCAGATTTCCATTTATAAAGTGTAAGTTTAAAGCGGTGGTGATGCCGAGGCTTATTTCAAGCAACAAGCTAACCACATTGTATATCCCGTGGCCGCGAAAGGGGAGATAAACATCTGAACAGAATAACTTTGCACATTTATTTTGCGACATCAACAAACTGCTAACAATGTCTCGAGCTAGACTAGTGCACGAGCCAAGCAATATTTACAATTAAGAAACATTAATTGCATATCGCATCACCATTATCTGGGGCACTTAGGTCTATCATGTTTTTTACAGCGTTATCTCCCCTGTTTATCTCCCCCCCTTGCATTCCCCATCATCTGGAAATCTTTGAGCAGCCCCAGTGACCCACAATCTAAAGAGCCAAACAAAAGTGCCAGCAAGGCCTCAGGGTGACTATTGATGTTCCTGGTGTATTCAAACACGCGTTAGTCTACATCAAAACTCTACACTATAGTCCGTGTAGAGGCTATAGCTGTGGGCTATTAAGTCGTGAGTACATTGGATGACTTTTTGATTACTCACCTTGGTGTACTAGATCTAATAGGTGTTTCTGTGAGTGCGTGTTTCTGTGTGTGTGTGTGTGTGTTTCTGTGTGTGTGTTGTCTGTAAGAGTGTTTTACACATACATCTTAAGAATCAACTATTTAGATAGATAGATAGATAGATAGATAGATAGATAGATAGATAGATAGATAGATAGATAGATAGATAGATATCTTGACATAAACATGGCGTGATTTAATCCATGTAATGTGTTTAGGTGACAAAAATAGCCTGACAGTCAGACAGTCAGACATACATATAGATAGATAGATAGATAGATAGATAGATATCTTGACATAAACATGGCGTGATTTAATCCATGTAATGTGTTTAGGTGACAAAAATAGCCTGACAGTCAGACAGTCAGACATACATATAGATAGATAGATAGATAGATAGATAGATAGATAGATAGATAGATAGATATCTTGACATAAACATGGCGTGATTTAATCCATGTAATGTGTTTAGGTGACAAAAATAGCCTGACAGTCAGACAGTCAGACATACATATAGATAGATAGATAGATAGATAGATAGATAGATAGATAGATAGATAGATAGATAGATATCTTGACATAAACATGGCGTGATTTAATCCATGTAATGTGTTTAGGTGACAAAAATAGCCTGACAGTCAGACAGTCAGACATACATATAGATAGATAGATAGATAGATAGATAGATAGATAGATAGATAGATAGATATCTTGACATAAACATGGCGTGATTTAATCCATGTAATGTGTTTAGGTGACAAAAATAGCCTGACAGTCAGACAGTCAGACATACATATAGATAGATAGATAGATAGATAGATAGATAGATAGATAGATTAGATAGATAGATAGATAGATAGATAGATAGATAGATAGATAGATAGATTAGATAGATAGATAGATAGATAGATAGATAGATAGATAGATAGATTAGATAGATAGATAGATAGATAGATAGATAGATAGATAGATAGATAGATAGATAGATAGATTAGATAGATAGATAGATAGATATAGACAGATAGATATAGACAGATAGATATAGACAGATAGATATAGACAGATAGATATAGACAGATAGATATAGACAGATAGATATAGACAGATAGATATAGACAGATAGATATAGACAGATAGATATAGACAGATAGATATAGACAGATAGATATAGACAGATAGATATAGACAGATAGATATAGACAGATAGATATAGACAGATAGATATAGACAGATAGATATAGACAGATAGATATAGACAGATAGATATAGACAGATAGATATAGACAGATAGATATAGACAGATAGATATAGACAGATAGATATAGACAGATAGATATAGACAGATAGATATAGACAGATAGATATAGACAGATAGATATAGACAGATAGATATAGACAGATAGAGATAGACAGATAGAGATAGACAGATAGAGATAGACAGATAGAGATAGACAGATAGAGATAGACAGATAGAGATAGACAGATAGAGATAGACAGATAGAGATAGACAGATAGAGATAGACAGATAGAGATAGACAGATAGAGATAGACAGATAGAGATAGACAGATAGAGATAGACAGATAGAGATAGACAGATAGAGATAGACAGATAGAGATAGACAGATAGAGATAGACAGATAGAGATAGACAGATAGAGATAGACAGATAGAGATAGACAGATAGAGATAGACAGATAGAGATAGACAGATAGAGATAGACAGATAGAGATAGACAGATAGAGATAGACAGATAGAGATAGACAGATAGAGATAGATAGATAGAGATAGATAGATAGATAGACGATGGATGAACAGTTTGTTAATAAAAGAAAAAACCTGCTAGGTTACTAAAGAGTGAAATGTAAAATCACTTCAATGGTAGTCTGTCAGGTCTCTGGTTGAATACATTCGTCCATTAGTCTCGTGCGCAAATGAATGCCTAGATCTAGATGACTTGTGCTTTCAAACTTCAAGATTTGTGTCCTTGCCACAAAAATTAAATAACTAAAGTACAGTGATACAACTGTCAAATTTACATTTCGTCAACATTTCCCGAGACTATGAAAGACAGACAGACAGTTTTTGTGCTTTTACGAGATTTCTTAGAAAGCCAAGAAAATGCATGCTTAGTTAGAGCAAACCAGAATGTTGTCAATCAGATATATGAAGTAGAATGTCATGAGTATGTATGAATGCATATATGTATACAAGTCCCGCATAGAAATCATAACCGGTTGACCAATCTTGATAAAACTTGGCATAAATATTCCTTAGATCGTGACGGACTCCGTAATGTATGTTTAATGTACCTCCCACAACCAGAGAGCCCTAAAACTATAATACCTAAATTAATCTCTAGTCAGAAGCACCCCATTAGCAGAGTGGTTAGCACGTCGGCCCGAGGAAGCGTAAGCCACGAGTTCAAAAACAGGTCGTTACTTTTTTATCAGTAAATGCTTTTAAAAACCAATTAACTGTAAAATCCAACCAGATCTCCCTTTCTCTCTCCCCCTCCCGTTGTCCCAACTGGTCCGGTCACGTGATAAGATCAAAGCGCATTGAGAAAGCTAAAAGCATGAAAAATAGCGCTAAACTAAAACAATGGGTCAAATTAGTATTAATCGCACAGATGTATTGTTGTTGGTCTCTATATATATATATATATTACATGATTTTTAATTGCATGACTGATCCACACTTATTGATGCAATTAAATTTCTTATAAACTTTTTTAAAAAGTATTTGTATGTGTTGCTCGTTTAGTATATTCATTCACTTCTGGTACTCTTAAGACTAAGACTAAGGCAGCTTTGTTGATCCTTACGGAAATTTGTTGTGATTACAATACAATGACTCTTTTTTTCATATAAAGACAACACAACAGAAACATACACATAAATTGAACAGCCACAACATAAAGAGTTCATTCAGCAACCACACAAATGCATCTTGGTCCTTTTTATTCTTGATTGAAGGGTGGCGTTGACCGTGAATATACGAACGAGATTTTGTACCGCTCAGTTCTTGTCTTGTTTGTAAATTGTTTTACATTTTTTCGGATGTTCCTTCAGAGATGAAGATAGTTTACTTCCTAGTCCAAACCTCTTGCAGGACGACGGGGGATGGGAGCGGGCAGGGTTTGAACCCGGGACCCTCGATAAATTCAAATGACAGACCAGCGCCAAACCTTACGACCAGGCAGCCACCATGTCTTGATTGACAGAAGTCGTCCACCTCGCGACGACTAGACGTAGTTATGATAGAGCGGGTGGCTGTCGTCTTCCAAGATTTTTGCGATTTTTTTATATCTCTCTCCGTTCAAGAAGCCCCTTTAAATAAGGTAATGTTGTGCTTATGATTTTTGGAATTTACCGTAAGAAAGATTTATACCACAACTAGCAGACATCTATTTTAGTGTGAGGAAGCCAATGCGAGAAGCAACGATATATGAATCATAATAAGGTCTAAAGATTAAATCAACATGTATGCATCATAACTAGCCTCGTTCTCATTCCGTCTGTAACGCTTCCGTGGCTGAATAAACGGAAGCAGCGAGTTTGTCATGCTCTATTTTGGCACCTCCGCGCATGCTCGAAAAGGTCACGCTTTGGGGGTCAAGTATAAATCAATACAACCATGTGCAGACATTTGCGTAGAGATTTTCTCAAATGTCTAAACTGTTCATTTTTTTTTGTATCAATAAATAGATATCGATGCCCCGATGTCAGATACAGGCACAGAATTCCTATAGTCTGCTAATAAATAAATAGCGCCTCTTATCAGATAGCGTTTGACATATTGTGAACATAACGTGGGACTATTTATAGCAAAACACGTGTGGCGTAGATAAGAGCAGTGTGTGATTACAGATAGGCAATCTCGTATTAAATATTCATATTGCGAAAGTAAACAATTATTCGCCCTTTTATTATAATGTAGGAAATATGTGTATCCTTTAACTGGTGTCTAGACATGTGGTTCTGTGTCTGACAGTATATGAAATTGATCGATGTTCACCTGACTGAGTGAGAAACTGAACTATATACAATGATTGTACACATGATTGAGAGTGAGATAGACACACGTAACAATGACCAGGATGGTAAAATTATGTGTATCAGTGCTGTGTTTGCCTAATAAATAAATGAATAAAAATTATAGCTTTTATGGTTATAGCAGGCCATGAGCGCTATGGTCCAATCTCAATGTGGACCAGTGGTGGGGAGGGGTATCTTGAAGAAGGTTTTCCGTGCTGCCAATAGACTCTCAGTAAAACACAACTCTGCCCTAGTCGGGTGTCGATCCTCGATCCCTCTTCATAGGTAGCCAAGCCCAGACAAGTTCCAGCGCACATAGCCTCTCGACCACGCTTTCCACTATAACCAATAATGGCCAACCACTGGAAATTGTTTGACCATTTTTGTTATCTTGGCTCCATCATATTCCAGGATGTTGTACTGGAAAAAGACATTAACAACAGGATAGCCAAATGGGCACCATGTCACGGTTGCAGAAAAGAGTTTTCACAACATATTGCTGACTAACAATACTAAAGCCTTAGTCTACCGGACCTGTGTGATAAGCACGTTGCTATATGGAAGTGAGGCGTAAAATGCCACAGACATATGGAAGTGAGACGTAAAATGCCACAGACATATGGAAGTGAAACATGGTCAACCTACTCATGGCAGGAAAAAAAAACTTAATATCTTCCACCTCCGATGCCTAAGACGGATCTTTAAAATAAGGTGGCAAGATAAAATAACCAATGAGGAAGTGATACGAAGAGCAGGGTGCCAGGATCCGCTGTGTTATCAGCAGCAGACGTCTTGGCCACGTTCATAGAATGCCAGAAGGTCGATTTCCACAAGACATTATGTATGGCGATCTAACAGAAGGCAGGGAAGTCGCTAGTCGCCCACTTTTACAGTTTACGGATGAATGCATACGCGACATGAAGCTCTTCAAAATCGACACTAGCAGCTCGGAAAAAGTGTTTCACCTGAGGTTAATGTTGATTTCGGACTAAGTTCTGTTTCACGCTATTGTAAGGAAATCGAGAAATCGGCTGGACGTACATGTTTCATTCTTCCGCACCACCATTGGATAGTGAGGCGAAATTAACATTATCAACAACTATGGAGCACAAAATGCTACACTATAATCAAATTATAATATCAATGTATGTGTCTTCAACACGTAAATATGTATTGAAATAATAAACAAAGAAATAACAATTATCTAGCAATTAAACTAATTTTATCTTGCAAGATTCGTGTCCATAGTTTACGTAGTTTTATATCCTTTTTTTATAAAATATTTATCTTCATTATTTAAAACTCGACAAAATTGGTACTTTATGAAACCATGTAAAAGCAAATGTTAGAGTTATCCTTCTTTAGTTAATTATAAACTCCAGTACTAAGTTTTCCCTTTGTGGCTTTTGTCAGTTCTACATTTTAGAAGTAATGCAGTCATTACATTCGATTCACTTTTTAGACTTGCTGAATTAGACTTAGGTCTTCTCGCGCCATTTGGCGCAGAAATCAGTAGCGAGTCGGGTGTCGAACCTCGAGCCCCCTTCATAGGTGGCCAAGACAAGCCAAGTTCAAGCGCACTTAGCCTCTCAATCACGCTTCCCTAGAAAAAAAAAGGGGGGGGTGCGTTCTGTGAGTCACATGATCCGAATATTGCTTCTGTTAATTTGTGGTAAAGTAATGGGTCTGTTAATACAGTAGTCAGACATCTTTAAACAATGGGAGATAATAACCTTAAAATAATGGTTAGCATGGTACATGGAGGGGCAGTGATCAAACTTGTGACAACTGTGAAGACCGTCTGAACGCTTACCACTCGGCCATGCACAACCAAGTATTTATGCTTATATTTTTTAAAAATAATAAAGTGGAAACAAAACAAAAATGTTTTGTGTGTAATTCTAGTTTTGTGTTTGGACTCATTCCTGTTCAATGGACTCATTCCTGTTCAGTGGATGGCTGCCTGGTCGTGCGGTTTGCGCGCTGGATTGTCGTTCAGGTTTATCGGTGGTCCAGGGTTCAAACCCTGCCCGCTCCCATCCCCCGTCGTCCTGAGGGAGGTTTGGACTAGGAAGTAATTATCTGAAGGAACATCCGAAACATGTAAAATATTTTACAAACATTTACAGTGGACTCATTCCTGTTTTATGGACTCATTTCTGTTTAATGGACTCATTCCTGTTTAATGGACTCATTCCTGTTTAATGGACTCATTCCTGTTTAATGGACTCATTCCTGTTCAATGGACTCATTCCTGTTCAATGGACTCATTCCTGTTCAATGGACTCATTTCTGTTGAATAGACTCAATCCTGTTCAATGGACTCATTCCTGTTCAATGGACTCATTCCTGTTCAATGGACTCATTCCTGTTCAATGGACTCATTTCTGTTGAATAGACTCATTCCTGTTCAATGGACTCATTCCTGTTCAGTGGACTCATTCCTGTTCAATGGACTCATTTCTGTTCAATGGACTCATTCCTGTTCAATGGACTCATTCCTGTTCAGTGGACTCATTCCTGTTCAGTGGACTCATTCCTGTTCAATGGACTCATTCCTGTTCAATGGACTCATTCCTGTTCTATGGACTCATTCCTGTTCAATGGACTCATTCCTGTTCAATGGACTCATTCCTGTTCAATGGACTCATTTCTGTTCAATGGACTCATTCCTGTTCAATGACTCATTTCTGTTGAATAGACTCATTCCTGTTCAGTGGACTCATTCATGTTCAATGGACTCATTCCTGTTCAATGGACTCATTTCTGTTCAATGGACTCAATCCTGTTCAGTGGACTCATTCCTGTTCAATGGACTCATTCCTGTTCAATGGACTCAGTGGACTCAATCCTGTTCAATGGACTCATTCCTGTTCAGTGGACTCAATCCTATTCAATGGACTCATTCCTGTTCAGTGGACTCAATCCTGTTCAATGGACTCATTCCTGTTTAATGGACTCATTCCTGTTCAATGAACTCATTCCTGTTCAGTGGACTCAATCCTGTTCAATGAACTCATTCCTGTTCAGTGGACTCAATCCTGTTCTCTTGCGGACGATGTTTTCCTTTGCCTTTGTAATTGTCCTAAAGAGTCCAACTCTAGGCCTATTAAAGTTTCCTCTATCTGCCTGTCTGAACAAACTTCTGTCACCGATGGCTCGTATCACGAAATGCTCGGATTTTAAGCGAGGCCAATGGCTGAGCACAACACGGCAACTCTCCCATATATCTTCTGTGGCCCACATCAGCCATGCAGGTGTCTGCAAAGATTAGTACATTTTTATGTACAACAAATTGTAATGTATTTTTAGAATATTATTTCTTGTCAAGATCAAACTAGTTTTTCCTTAATAAAATGTTCAATATTTCTCCCAACAGTATGCTTTATAACGTGTCAGCCTGACCTGCTAGCTTATTTCAGATTGATTTCACGAAAGACACCATACCCGGGACGTGGCGACTTTGTCCCGGTCGTCGTCCGGTGAGGAATCGTCCCTTGATTGTTCGAACTCCAGACCCCGGCGCCCTCATTTCTAGTCGCGCTCTGACAAGTTAGATTGATTTGCATTCTCCATTTTCCAGACTATCCCGCAGAGGCTACTAATTTTAGTGGGCTGGACCACATAGAAACGTGTGTGTGAGTGTGTGTGTGTGTGTGTGTGTGTGTGTATTTATGTTAGCTAACGTTATATAAAGAACTATACCAAGACGTTGGAAGATAGGAAGAACCCAGTCAGCGTTACTTTTTAATAAGGTTCTAGAAATGTACAGACGTACTGTTGTGAGTGTTGCGAGCTCCTAGCCTATGACTTTGACATGGATACATTACGTATGCAATACTTCCAGAAACACCAGGGATGCATTAGAAATAAGAAAATATTTAATAAAGAAATAGGAATAAATTATAACTGTAGATAACGCCAAGAAAAGCTGAATTCCTAAAATATACATTAACTATCAGAACTGCCTTATAATGGCTCCTACTATGATATCACAAAGCTCCGGTCCCCTGCCAACAATAACAAAAACTTCAAGCGCTGTCACTCTGTCCCAACCAATGAAATAATAGTAAAACTAATAAATAAACATAGAATTCTTTAAGTCTTACAACCAAGGTTCTATGACGTACCGTTTACAATATTATATACAAAACACAATCACCACACGTACCTTTAACAGAGAAGATATTTAGGGTCTTCGTGTATCACAGTGTTAATCTATCGGTGCATGTTAATTAGAGACTTAAAACTGGTTGATTCCGGAAAACCTTCCCATGCTCTGACACAGTATTTCTCAAACTTTTCCCTTGTGACTCCTCCACTTAAAGAAAGAAAATCCATTCGAAACCCCCCCCCCCCTTAGCCAACTGGGGCCTGGCAGAAAACCGTTAGCTCCTATAAAGGGGTCCGTAAGGATTTTAAATATGAAATAAAAAATAAAATAAAATTTAAAGTCTTATAATTATAACACTTATTTTAAATGTTGTTTTTTTCTTGGCTTGGCGAAAACATTTACAATATGTTTAGAATCTGTATTTACGTAATGCATGTTTACTAGAGTAAATCCAGTTAATCTTTGGTTTAAATAGTGTTTCATTTATATATATATATATATATGTCTATTGAAAATTAGAAAAAAAACTCCAATCATCACAATGAGCCTTGAAATAAGCGTTTTCCAGCATTCTGAGGCTTAGAAATTCGTTCTCCTGGCGTCTGCTCGCAAGTTTTCTCATAGTATGAAGAGCTCTTATCTTAAAGATTTAAATAAAAAGGTCATTGAGCGGACCAATGGTGCATATACAATCTCACCGTTCTATTTTGCGTCTTTTATTTTTTTTTTCATGCTGCCTTTAAGCGCCCAGCAAGGACAGCTATGCTCGATTCTGGCTTCGAACGTCGCCATACCGGAGCCAAGCAGTTTCGGTCTCCAATCACGCGTTCGACAGGTTTTTTATGTTTTTTTTTGTTGATGTATCCCCAAAGAAAGGGCGCATATTCTAATTTTAATCTAATCCATGTTGCTTAACATTTCTTGTTTATTGTTCTTATTTGATTTGCAATAATAATAATAATAATAATAATAATAATAATTTCGTTGAGAAATAGAAAGAAAAAAATATATAAAACCATTGTTATGTTTTAAAGTATGCTTATATTAAGTGGTATTATATCTATACGTTTAAAGAAAAAACGGAGGTATCTATGTGAATATAAACGTGATCGCTTTTTAAAGGCCGTTTAAAAAAAGCTCAACGACCTGAACTCGAACTCGAGGGCTCTAGTATTCCCAAGCCAACACACTAACCACTGTGCCATGGAATAGCTTATGAACAGGGAATATCACATAGCCATTTATTGTTATTTTCAAACTATGAAGAATAAACGGGCTACATTCTACCTTCACCGCCGCATCAATTACTATTTCTTTCCATTGTTTGATAACAAACAAAATAATTAATTACCAATACTTAATTAATTAATTGATTTTTATTTTTATTGATTCTCGTTTAATCAGGTAAAAGAAAAAAATTTGCAAAATTTCAGCTTGATCAGAGATTGGTTTTTGGAGAAATAACGAGTGCAAATTTTTTACCAGACTCCAGACAGAGAGTGAGATGATATAAGCTTTGTAGATGTAATAGCAATATTTCAATTACTAAAAGAATTGTATTTTTTAATAAAAAACTTATCGCCTGCTTGAACTCAGTCTTGCAATTCATTTAGTTTGATTGTTTTTTTTTATAAATCTGTTTGGTTTATAGAATCTAAAAATACATTGATATTAAATTCTATTTTTAAAAAATTGCTCTAGCATATGCTGAATTGCGTGTGCCTTTATCTTTCTGAGTATTTTATTATATTTTGTTTTTGTATTTGAAGATTATGGTTCAGTGTTTTATGTATAATTGCTACTTTACTTTTAAGCTATTCGGTCAGCGTTCATCCTGACCACATAGAAGTTTAATAATATTTCAATGATAAGCATTTAGATCTAAACTTAGAAGACAACATTCAAAATTGTTCTGATCATTAACTCTTACTTTTCTCTCCTAACTGACGATACCAGCGTTGATTCCACTAGAATGTGGTAAATAATTACGGGAAGAAAGAGTTAATTTATTTGATTTTGGAATCAATAAAGCCTTGCATTCGGAAAATTCTGAAAGCGATAGTGCTTTCAAGAACGCAATAGTTAGAGCCGTTTTTTTTATATCAGCGCCCTGGTTTCCCCACCCTCTATGAAGTTCTGACTTCAATAGAGGTGTTATAAAAAGGACTTATTATTTAAATAATATCAGTTTTGTGATTATATTAAATGTCAGTCAAAATATAACCAAAATGTATCAATCCATATATAACTACAATCCTACTCCTGTCCCTATGTTTATACTGTTTTCATCTAACGGTCACCTTTCTTACGAGTAACGTATTGTTCTGTTGACGCGTTTTGCGTAAACAAAACGGGCCCGCTTTAAGAAATTTTGCTATAACCCGATGATAATCTTGGGTCTTAGGGCAATAAAGCCCAGTACAAATATACATGCCCCTCGCCTCGAGTCATCTACCTAGATCAAATAATTCGCAGAGGACTTCGGGAGAATGTCTATGCTGTATAACGTAATGTGTCGCTTCAAATAAGATGATTGCGTCCTACGCGTCATGCATGTTAACCAATGACTTAAATTCTGGCAAGTCACTGGTTTTTCTGGCTGGCTCAGACAGCCCATTCCATGCATAGCACTAGGGAAGAAAGGAGCATTTTAAAAAAAATTGCTCTAGCATATGCAGAATTGCGTGTGCCTTTATCTTTCTGAGTATTTTATTATATTTTGTTTTTGTATTTGAAGATTATGGTTCAGTGTTTTATGTATAATTGCTACTTTACTTTTAAGCTATTCGGTCAGCGGCTATCCTGACCACATAGAAGTTTAATATGAGGAGCGCTACCCTATTTTTTTTTAGAGAGGCGTCATTAGTAAAAGGTTGAGAAAAACCTGACATAAATTCGAACAAAAAAATTAGGCTAAAAACTTAATATCATGTCACTGCTTTTAATTTACAATGTTTACTTTTAAACAGATCGATGACTCCATTGAAGATAAACTATTACTTTACGATGTGTATCTGTCATAGAGCCGAATGATATATTTTATTTTAACACAGGATCAAGATCCAAAAGAAAGTTTTTTTGCCCCATAAATTAGCTCAGCGAGACCAGGGGTGGCATTACTTCAATGATGAAATCAATTGCGGAGTGGCCACGTGACACACTATATCCAAAAGAAAAACAAATCTTCCGTTTGAACTGGGCGTTTCAAATTGTGTCAGTAGGACATCACAGAATGAAAGACAAAACCAGACAAAAAACATTCGGCCCAGGGAAACGCAACCAACCTGGTAAAATGAACTAATGGAACATTAGAATCCACGGGTTGTCGGGTCTGATTTCTATTATGTTAGCCACTGAAAGCAATATTTCATTGTGATTTCTTCTTTTATTGTTGCTGAATTTAGATGTATCTTTTATAACGCCTTTGTCTCTTGGACCTCGAGCGAAACGTTGAGTACGTCTGAACTTTCATAAAATGTCATGCGTTTCGGACGGTTATCACTATGTTATCAAGTTGGAGCCCTGCACTTTGCCATCCCCTGCAAGTCTTGCAGGACGTTCGGGCAAGAAAGTCATCATTTTGAAGACACGTCCGTAACCAAAATAAACTTTCGCGACGTCGGAACGTTTATAATGTTTGAATTGACGTATACATTAACTCTTTCTCTCTGTAATTATTTACCACATTCTGGTATCGTCAGTTAGGAGAGAAAGAGTTAATACTCGCTGTGCCAATGTTGTAGTAAATTTTCCAGCTTGTTTTATTTGTCTGACATCTTTCGGATGTTCCTAGACGGAAAATCCCGCAGGACTGCGGGGGCTGGGGGCTGACAGGGTTCCAGAGCTTAAACCACACGCCCAGAATCCCGTTCAAGCTGTATGCTACACTGTTGACATGTGAAATCTCATCTATGTCACTATTCAGCTTGCACATTTATCGGATAAAAAAAAAACATCAAGCGTCAGACAAATAATGGGACCTGTAACCTGGACACGGGTCTCGAAATTGGCTCCAACAATTTTCCCAGAAATTTCACAGTTCATGTTTATTTTTGGAAAAAAAGAATTACTGGAAACTGGAAAGGGAAACTGGGAAAACTCTAGTATTACTTTCTAAAATTTCTTAAACTATAATTGTTAAAAAAATAATTTAAATTGGGCTAGATGACTAGAAAATCTTGATCTTGAACTGACTACATCTTGGGGTATGTCCGCATGTCGGCCCTATGTAAGAGTTAAATAAATTTTGCTCACCATCTATTAAGTCTTGATCTTTGGTATATATCATTAGAATATTATAAAGGCTAGTAGGTGCATACATTCACTTCACCAGGATTTTTTTTTCTCGTGAATAAAGAGGGAGGGCGGAATTTTAATTTAACATTCATTAATTATTAAGGGCAATACATCGCTCTGTACCATGTATATAGTAGGAGCTGTGGGTTTTTGTTTTTTTTTAAGTATTTTTTTATTTATATTTCTTGTTAGCTTTCAAAACTGTCCCTTTGGCTTTTATTTCTTGCACCTCACAATACAGGATAATCGTCTGCAGGGTATCGCTGTTAATGCCGTTTTCGCTGTGAACGTTGATTTGACCCCAATTAAACTAAATTGATTTTTAGATTTATAAACTTTAATTAGTATTTGTGTAAAAAAAAAAGACCATGCATTTCCTTACAATTCGATACCAAATATAACATTTTCTAATAACAAACAAAAAAAGTTATTGAAGTTTAATCCTAGCAAGTGAAATACAAATGGGCATAATGAATGATTCTATCGAAACGAGAAAATACATTACGGAAAGAAAGAATGAAGCCATTATCCGTACGATTATTATAACGATAGCATGTATTCCTAGGCAAAGCTTGTTTCCCTGCACCAGTCAGCCCATTTCTTCAGTAGGACATTCAAACAGATATCCCTTCCCTCGTCACCAATACACGCACATACACACATAAATACATACACATACACACAGAAATACACACACAGAGATATACATAGAAATACATACACATACACACACACACAGAAATACACGCACATACAAACAGATATACACGCAGATACACACAGAAATACACGCACATACACACAGATACACACGCACATACACACAGACATAACGCACACAGAAATACATACACGTAGACACAGATGTACACGCACAAACACACAGAAATCTACGCACATACACACAGAAATCTACGCACATATACACAGATATACATACACATTTGAGGCCATGCTCAAATCGGGAATGCTGTAGTTTTTCCTTTCCTAACGCAGAGATTAAGACAAATGATTATAAGAAAATGATATTACAATGAGAAAGAGAAAGAAAGAGATAAACAGGCAAGAAAGGTAGACAGACAGACAGACAGACAGACAGACAGATAGATAGATAGATAGATAGATAGATAGATAGATAGATAGATAGATAGATAGATAGATAGATAGATAGATAGATAGATAGATAGATAGATAGACAATATATTTAGGGCCCAACCCATACTATTTTCGGGCGACCAATTTCATAATAAGGTCGAGGTTGGTCTTTTTTTTTTTTTCGAATCTATCTCAGCTGACGACAAAGCCCAACTCAATCGGCTATAACTATCACCCCACGAACGCATAACTCATCTTAAGAGATAGTCCGAGTGATCAGTCTGGCAGGTCGTGGCCATTGCAACGTGGTTTGTGAAGTCGGAGAAACAATATTTCATTCAGGGGGGGAGGGATGAACTGATCCCTTTATAGCCAACTTGTAGCTTATAATAGATCCTGACTGGGCGACCATGTTTTCTTAAGTATGGCGCCAGGGGGATGCAATGTTGGTCACCATGTACTACATTAAAAATACACTACCCCGCGTAGAACTATTCTGTGTCAACTTTGTCATAACAGTCATTGGAACCGCTGATGTTGTGTGGTTATTATGTTGTACTAATTCTAGAACAAACTCTAGTGACACGATATTCTAGCGCAATCCTGGAATCTGTTGGAGTATACTTGTCCGAAATATACTATAGAAATAGATAATATGGGATAATATCACAATCAGGGTCAGATTTAGACTTGATAAGGCCAGAACCTGTTTGCAGTGGCCCATCAGGGTACCCGCGGGCCCCGATTCAGTAATACAACGTTAGCCCCCTCCCCCATTATTAAGTTCTGTTTCTGCGTTTTCTAATAATCCTTCTTCTTTTTCGTTCTTATCTGGTAACTGAAATAATTTTTCCAGATCTCCTGCATCCAGGTCCTTACATTTGGATCTAGTTATACTCATTCCGAAACACTTCTTCCAATTTCCCATATCCTTTTCATTGCAATTCTTTATACCTGGAATATTTCCAATAATCAAATCAATATGAGCATGGTCTATTACACATGCATCCACAATTCCAGTAAAATATGGTGTATCAATTTTAATTCTAGCAACTGGTAATTGTACCGTCTTCCCATCAAACATCACACAATTCCTGGTTTTGCCGGTATAGTCTTGTTCTTCTACTAATTTCTTATTAACACCCACTATTGTACTGCCTGAATCTCGTATCGTCCTTGCTATTTTGTTTCCCACGAAGGTCTCAAAATACTCAAGGCTTCCGGCACATGTTTACATTGACAGGCTTTGATCTCGTCTATCTCTTACTCCGCCGAATCGTCCCTGTACATTTCTTTGGTATCGACCTCGGTTACTATAAAACTGACCTTGTCTACTACCAATTTAGTTCCTTCCTTGCCCTCTAAACCTATTTTGTTCATCATATCTAAATCGTCTGCCGTTTTTTGATGTAGTTGTCTCGTGTATCTCTTGTTCTGTTAAATGCAACTATTTCTTTTATGTCGCTGCCTCTGGATAGTTTCTTATCGGGATGTGCCACCTTATAGGCCCTTATCAGTCTTACTATGTCTTCTATGGATTTTGGTTTCCTCTCCAACAAAAATATTTTTAATTCCTCCTGACACTCATAAATTGCTTTGTCTATCATTAGAAATGTCTTTAGACCGTCAAATGTCTTTTCTATTTTAGCGGTTTCAGTCCAATTTTCAAAACTACTGGTCATTCTGTCCAGGAATGTCTGTGGGTCATCATTTGTTTCTATCGCACAGTTAACAAATTGTTCACGGTAGTACGCCTCTGTTTTTCCGTACGTTCGCAGTAATTGTTCTTTCACCACGCTATAGTTGTTCTGGTTCATGCATATCTTTGATGGAACCTCTGCTACAAATGACTTTGATAATAAGAATTACCATTTGTCTTCGGGGTATTCCAGTTCTCTCATTTCAATTTCAAATTTCTTCAAAAAAATGTCCATTTTAGCTTCTTCAAATATCGCACCTTTATATTTGGCTAGTTTATTCCCTGTAGTGTCACTCTTTCTTTGATCATTCTCTTTTTCTTGGTTTGTTTTTAACTTTTTCTCTGCTGTCTCTTTTTCAAACGCTAATCTTTCTCTTTCAATGGCAACTCATTCATTTTTCTTTTCCCTTTCAATTGCTACTATCTCCTGATCCTTTTCTCTTTCTCTTTTGTCCTACTTATCTAATCTCTCCTTTTCTTTGTCTCTTTCCATCGCTAATCTCTCCTTTTCTTTGTCTCTTTCCATCGCTAATCTCTCCTTTTCTTTGTCTCTTTCCATCGCTAATCTCTCCTTTTCTTTGTCTCTTTCCATCGCTAATCTCTCCTTTTCTTTGTCTCTTTCCATCGCTAATCTCTCCTTTTCTTTTTCTCTTTCCATCGCTAATCTCTCCTTTTCTTTGTCTCTTTCCATCGCTAATCTCTCCTTTTCTTTGTCTCTTTCCATCGCTAATCTCTCCTTTTCTTTGTCTCTTTCCATCGCTAATCTCTCCCTCTCCATTAACCTTTCTTGCACGTATTTTCTTATTTCTGCCCCTTCCAGCTCCAACAACCTTCCCTCTTCCTTCAACGCTGCTACCTCAGCCTTGTCCGCCATAGTCTAATAATATCGACTCGAATGTTCTCCTGTCTCTAGATCTAGACTTTACTATCTCTACTGTCTGTTGACAGGAGATCCACTGTGTATAGAGGGATATGTGGGTTTTACCTTTACGTTGGGCGCCACTTGTTACGTCTTCACATTAGATGAGACTCTTTAGACATGTACACGACAAATCACCGTTTATAAATACTTTAATCTTTATTAACACTGAAAACACTTTCTTGTTCATATTCCTCTATTTTGTTTTTCTTCCCACTTTTAACACGCATTCGCACCATTTCACATTTACACTAAGATGCGCACGTAACAACCGATAAGCTAAATGTGACTGAACAGAAATTTCCAAGAAAACAAAACACATCAAAGTACATAAAGTACACACAATACGCATGTTGCTGTAGGGTTAAGCGAGCTGGAGGTCTTAAAACGTAATGTAATATGAAAGGTCAAAATCACTGGTCAACCAGGTAACATACTGAGCCTTGTGTATTCTGAATTTGTTTTGCTGTCACAAGTATAGAAACCTAAGCACTTCCCAGCTATGGATCGAGGTGGCTGAGCGGTAAAGCGCTGGCATCCAAACCAGTGGTCCCGTGCTCGAATCCTGGTGAAGACTGGGATTTTCTAATTTGGAATCTTTTGGCGCTTCTGAGTCCATCCATCTCAAATGGGTGCCTGACATTAGTTCGGGAAAAGTTAAGGTGTTAGGTCGTTGTGCTGGCCGCACGACACCCTCGTTAACCGTGGGCCACAGAAACAGAAGACTTTTACATCAACTGTCCCATAGATCGCAAGATCTAAAAGGGAACATTTTTTTTTTATTTTTTACTTCAGATCATTATAACAAAATCAAAATAATAAATTTACAGCTTAACATTGAAATAAGTACTATATCTTATCTTATAAAATACAGACGTTACTTAAAAAAAAGATGATTACGTCCTAACCGTGTCCCTAGGTCAATCTAGTCATGCATGGTGCATGTTGATCAATGACTTAAACTTTGCCAAGTTATTGCATTTCCTGGCTGACTCAAGCAGCCCATTCATTCCATGCTCTAATATATATATATATATATATATATATATATATATATATATATATATATATATATATATATATATATATATATACATATATGTATATATATCGATCTGGAATACTCAAGATTCTGCTGTTGAATATGTATAAAATATATTTGCTTACATTGCCCTTGGGACTTTCAGGAGCTATTTTTAGCTCAAAGACAACATTTTAGTGAATTTTGGTTAAACAAAAAACAATACCCCTCTGGTGATACGACTGATTGCGTGACTGTAAATATGCAAGTAAAACAGTGTAATGGTTGTTTATATAATAATGGTTTACTATGCTGCCAACTGTGGTAATTAGTAAGCGACGCACAATATCCCCCAGACTTCTTGTTTGACATGTTTCGGATGTTCCTTCAGAGTTGAAGATAGTTTACTTCCTAGTCCAAACCTCCCGTAGGACGACGGGGGATGGGAGCGGGCAGGGTTTGAACCTTCGACCGTCGATAAATCCGAACGACAGTCCATCTTGCAAACCGCACGACCAGGCAGCCATCCTTTGCAGATTATCATGTTCTTCAAAGTCTTGACGCCCATTGGTCCAATTTGTTTGGTCATGTTCGTATGGACGTGAGTCAGCAATATCAACCTTATTTAACATCTGATATAGCAAACAAAGAGGCTCTATAATCCAATCTTATTTAACATCTGATATAGCAAACAAAAAGCTTCTATAATACACAAGATAAGATGAATAAAGCCGGTAAAGTCTCATACTAACAGCCATGACTGAACATGATTATTGCTTTCTATTTAGTATTAAGATGCCTGCGGACATGGCACCACAATGGTCCAGAGTTCCAATCCCTGTCAGCTTCCATCCTCTGTTGTAAGCGATATGGGGATAGGACGTAACTGAACGAGCGAACTGAGAAATAGCCCTTAAAAAAATCAATTGGTTAAAATAATTATTAATCGCTGTGGTTGAGTGGTTAAGCGCTTGATTTACAAGCCTGGGGTCCTGGGTTCGAATCTCGGTGAAGACTGGGATTTTGAAATTCATGACTTTAAGGGCGCCTCTGAGTCCACCTAGCTCTAATCGGTACCTGAGTACTTGACGTAATTTGGGGAAAATAAAGGCGGTTGGTGGTTGTGCTGGCCACGTGACACCCTGCTCATTAAACGTCGGCCAAAGAACCACGATTGTAACATCATCTGCCCTATATATCGCAAGGTCTGAAAGGGGAAACTTTACTTTTTTTTTCTAAAGAAACGTCAGGAACGAACGAAAATAATTTAACAATCCAATCTAAAACAGTGTCAGTTTTGGATAAAGCAGTGAAGCTAGCTTCTTGATTGTCTCTCTCTCTATCTGCTGTTGTTTGTTGTAAGGGAGAGCGATTATACAAATGTTTAGACATGCAAATCAAACAGAAAAGCTGAAACTTAAGCGATGTTGTTTCTTTTATTTCCTAATGAGTTCCGTCGTATTTTTTTTTTATTTCCGGAAATAATTAGTTGAGAAAATATTTCTTTGCGAAGGATAATTTCTTGGAGGGTAGGTCAGTGGCGGAACTATGGGAATGCGACAATGTAACACACATCAGTGGAATCCAGGGAGGGCGTAGTCTCATCTGACAAACTATTTAATTGTTTTCTTGATGCATTATTTAACAAAAGAAAAACTTGTTTGTACAAACTTTGTACAAACTTCAGCCTCGTGAAGGAGGTCGCAGACTTTGCACACTTCTAAACTCGGACCAGCTGTCAGAGTAGGAGCTCAAAGTATTTGCCTACAAGTGAGAACAAATTACATACCTGGTTACTATCGTATTTCTCTAATATAATACAGACGTTTCTTTAAAAAATAAGATGATTACGTCCTACGTCTTATGCATCTGTCTCTGGTTTTTCTGCTGGCTCAGGCAACCCATTCCATGCTCTAATAGCTCTAGGGAAGTAGGTACATTTGTACAAATTTGTTCTAGCATATGGAACGAGGAATGTGCCTTTATCTTTGTGTCTTTCTGAGTATGCCTTATCAACAATGGGAACAGAGCATAGTGACCATCAAACTGATTTATAACTATAAATGAAAAGATTTAGAATTACAAATGTTTAATGATAGAAGATTCAGAATGACGAATGCCATGAGCCAGTTCACAGATTGAGAACAAAACCTATGTACATATCAGATACCATCCACCTACAATAGTTAAGCACAAGGAGGTTATATTTAGATGGAGATGGCGGTTGCTATCAAATGTTCATTATCGGTTGAGGCCAGTGGGCGGAGCCTATTCGCCATATTGGTTTACTCAAAACATTCCATCCGTTTTCATTGCGATACCAGTTTTCTAATTCTCGTAACGACTCAAATTAGCCTCGTATTTTGTCATCATGTTTTTTTCTAAACTCCTCTAAGGCCCAAGTTCATATCTGGTGGTCTAGATATTCCAATGGATCAATTACAAAGCGCTGTAGAGCATGTAAAGTGATTTATACGATCACCTGATCGAGGCCTACAAAACCGAAATATAATGATTACATCGAAATTAAGCACTATTGTGGGCTGAAAAAAGCAGAAAAATCATTTGCAAGAGGTTTGTTATATTTTTGATACTTTTTACCGAACTGAAATCACCACAAAATTGATAAAATTGAAGTGAAAAGAGTACTACTACCTACTACTAATAATAATGTTACAGTAATACTAACTAATCTTTCCCTAATTAAACTCTGGCCTACATCTAAAATGTTTAGTATGTAGCGGCGTCTATTAATTTCGTAATGTAAGGGTTAGGATCAGGGTTAGGGTTAAGGTTAATATTAGGGTTAGGATTAGGGTTAGAGTTAGGATTAGGGTTAGGCTAATCCTTACCCTAACCTTACTTACATAAATACGTTACAAAAATAATAGACGCCGCTAAAATGCACTTTTACCAAAATTTATATAAATAATTAAATGGCACTAACAACATTAACTAAACTCTAACTCACTAAAGTTTAGTCTTTAGTGACTAAAAACCAAACTAACCGATGAAGCGATATCCCGTTTTCTGGTCGTCGTTGCATACAACCGTATGCCGAACAAGAAGGCATTTGTAATGTTTATTTTATTCTATACACTGTGTTTTTAACGTTTTATAAGATATTGTACAATGTACAGATATTTAAATAATGTCGTGAAATATTTTCGAACAAATTGCTCAAAAAAAAAACCCAGACTACACGTTTTAATTTGAGTAGACCAAGATGGCTGCGATTTGGCTTCAGCCTAGTGACGTCACGCCATCTCCATCTAAATATAACCTCCTTGGAAAAGCAGCACTACTAGCACACAATACTTTCGTAATAAGACGAACACGAACACTCTACCGTTTTGTTACACACATCAATTGACCTCATTCAGCAATCGTAAACAAACAACAATTGGCCTCGGGATTTTCTATCTCTGCAATACAAATTACGATCTAATTTTTAATACACAATGACTATCACGTGACTTTTTTTTTTGTCTCGCTATTTCATCAATATCACGTGACTAAATGTTGTTTGTTTACGATTGGTGAATGAGGTCCATTGTTGTCCAACTGCGACGCTCTTTTACACCAGCAGAGTTGTTTCTCTTTTCTGCCTCGACCGCCAACAACGACATCGGATAAGATCAATAATTTTGTGTTATTGTTGATGTTGTTTTTTTTCATTACCTTGTTACTGATGAAAGCCCCGTGGCCCAAAAGTCCTGAATTCTGTATTTGATCCAGCTGGGTTCCCTATGTGTATGTCTAATTAGAAGTCTATTGTCTTTTTCTATACAGATGTTCACGCCCTTTTTATTCTATTTTTGTTGACTTTGTTTAGTGCATTTCGTTGATTTTAGCTAGAAAACACACTAACGAGTTAAACTGTCCAGTTAAATAAGAAATATAAACTTTAACTGAGAAAATTAAGGTCAAGGAATTGAATTAACAAGGACAATTGTTACCCCCAAAGTGGCCTTTAATGTGACTAGTAGGCGTGTACAGTCTCAAGGGAGCTAACAAGGACATTTCTGGAAAGTACTTAAGGGAAATAACCAAGACTCTTGAAATAAAATAAAAAACATCTCTTTCTTGTTCTTCACGAGAGAAATAAACAAACATAAATGTGAAATCAATAAAAGATTTGTTACATTTCTCTTTCAAGCATTAGCATCTGATAAATGACTAAAGTTATACTAACAGTTACAATCGAACTTGGAGGTTTTTGTCTCTGACCTTTTTCTCTGTGTTCAAACATATAGGTTTGGGTCGCATTCTCAGTGAGACAGTTACCCACTCCGCCCTAGCAGTGTATTCAATGATGAACAACTCAACTTCTGTGGATTGAAAAGGGCAAAAATAATTATATTATCACAACGGAGTTTTATTGTATTTCGTACATGCGTATGGTCCTTACAAGATAAATCTTATATTGGTTCTTTAGCCAAATATATATTTATTACTTTTTATACTTTAAAAAAATTATAACGGTCAAGCTGGAGTACTCTCAGTGTGGTCAACAGCTAGTAATATTTTCCCAACGATATACATCAACTGTCAAATTAAACAAAAAATTGTTCGAGCCGTTTTCGAAATCACTGTCCAGGTTACATGAAAGTACGAGTGATATAGTTGTGAATGCTGAGTTCTTCCCCTTAGATAACTGGAGCACACCTTATAAGAGAGTCTCTGCAGTTGTAGGACATCCTGGGACATAAATATCTACAGCTATAACACTATCAAAGCCTCTGACTACTGCATATGAGCATCTACTGGTATAACACTATCAAAGCCTCTGACTACTGCATATGAGGATCTACTGGTATAACTCTACCACAGCTTCTGACTACTGCATATGAGTAATGATAATGGCCTCCTCCATTAGCATAACTACCCAACCCATAGATGCAGGGCCGGTCTTAAGCCACTGCAACCTATGCGGCCGCAGTGGGCCCCGCACTTTCATAGGCCTCTCGTTATTTCTAAATGCAAATTATTAAATTAAACCAATAAAGCTTATATATAATAACAGGGTTTCCGTGGCCTCCTCATTTTCCTGGACCTCCTGGAAATCTGAAATTGCAAAATATATGAAAATGTCCTGGAAAACTCCTTAAAACTAATAAAAATCTCCTAAAAAAATGACAAAATTGTCATTTTGAGGTGTCAGTTCCATACGCATAAAATTTATTGCAAAGACGAATGTATTTTCTAATTCAAAAATCTTAATTTCAACATTATGCTTACTCCCGCCAAGACTAGTCCCCGCGCAAACCGTTTTGCATAGGACCCCGAAATAGTTAGGACCGGCCCTGCATAGATGGCATCTGATGATAGATCTTTCTCAGCGCAGGAGCCATTTTATTGGTTAAAGTCCCTGCTACTATGATGCAGTTTGCCTGTCTTGGGCTAGCACGAAACACAACACCATCACTGTCCATGTCATATCTGGAAGCTGCAAAGTGCATCCTCTCCACAGCACAACTGGCAAGACCAAATGTGAGAGGCCATTTGGAGTTCTGTCTACCCAAGTTAATGAAATCATCAAGTCTTGCTAATGCATATTCTGCTTTAAATAGAACTTGAAATCGGGAGTAAGATTTTTTAGGTGATGCTGGAGCAGCTTCTGTGCTTTTCGATCGAACTGGTGTTAATGAGGTGCTGGAGGACTAGAGGGATAGTCCCTCTTTATTTTCTTATTTTCTGGATTAAAAACATTTCTAGAAGCTCCACAGTGACGACAGAGGATACAACTCCACGATTGAGAAAAATTTCCAGACAATCTTAGTACAGCTGTGGTAGCCATATTTATATTTTTTTTTCATCTTTTTTTAAAATTCCCTCTCCAAAAGATTACATTGCAAAAAAAAAAACAACACGAATTTCATGGTATCACAATATAAAATGTAAAAACTTTGTTCAGAAATTGTTCATACTTCTTGCGTTCATTTGATTGTCAAATTTTCCCGCTCTAGACACGTGAAGTCACGTGGGCTTACATCTCACAAGAAATGCAAGATCTTCGGTGTTTGATTGTCAATATCTTTTTTTTTTACTAGTAAAGTCTAAACATTTCTGGGACACACATACACACACAGAAGTTTGTAATGGATGGTGTGTTGTCAGTACTCAGTCATTCTCAAACTATGGTGGAGGCTTGTGTATACAGGCTCTGTTATCTTGTAGTTATAGAAATATTGAGGCGGACTAATGTGCGGTTGTTATTAAATACACTGCTCATTTTAATAGACCCGCTGGAGTTCGTCAACCATAACGTCATAGTCGCAGATATAGGAGCATAGGACAAAACAAGATTAGTTTATCTTTTTTTCGCAATAAATATTACAAATTATGAAATGGTTTGAAGGTATAAGATTAGTGCTATTGTGTATTCTATACCCTAGATTTCCATATTTAAATCTGGTCTTGCATATTCTGGGTTTGAAAATCGTAATACTTATGATATGCAACCACTTCATTAACAATAATTCAGTTCGTCTTTTTACAAATCTTATATTAACTCACTCTGTCTGTCTGTCTGTCTGTCAGTGTGGTTAAATGATTGAACACGTTGTTTCGTACACATCCCAATTCGGATCAAGCTGAAATTTTCAGAATTATTTCTTTAACATGCCAACACAAGAATCAGTACAAAAAAATTAACCAAATAAGTTAATTAATTAATCTTGGAAGACAACGGCCACCCGCTCCATCAAAACTACGTCAGGTCGTCACGAAGTGGGCGACTGCTATCAATCAAAACAAGAACGGAGCGATACAAAAAACTCGTTCGTACCTCACTCGGTTAGACTCTATCACCGCCACTCATTGATCAGTGAACATGAAAAGTATAAAGATACCTGTGTGTAGTCGCTGAATGAACTCTTTTTGTTGTGTCGGTTCTATTGATGTGTATTTTTCTGTTGTGTTGTCTTTGTATGAGAAAAGAGTCCTTGTAATCACAAATTTCCGTAAGTCTTGGTCTTAGTCTTAGTCTTAGTCTTAGTTTCAGTCTCAGTCTCAGTCTCAGTCTCAGTCTCAGTCTCAGTCTTAGTCTTAGTCTTAGTATTAGTCTTAGTCTTAGTCTTAGTCTTAGTCTTGGTTTTAATTAATTATTTTGTTGTTGTTTTTTTATCTCGAACATGGGAAAAAAAAATGTTTTCCTTCACTGATAAAATGGTTAAAGTTGAAATCGTCCCCTTTATTGTTCGTAAGAAAAAAAATAACTATAAAGAACTATACAAACTATTTTTAAAAGCATTTCCGTGGCATATTGGAAACCGCGTTGGCTTTAGCCCTCGAGTTCAGGTCGCTCACTTATTTTTTTAATAAATACATTTAAAAAGCGACCACCCAGATACCTCCTTCGTTCTCTCCCCACCCCTTCCCAACTGGTCCAGACAAGTGATAGGATCATAGCCTATTGAGAAAGCTAAAAACATGAAATTACACTAAACAAAACCAATTTCTAATATTTCTAATCGCCCATAATTAATATTTTTATGCAGATCTTTTACAAATTTAATTACATGACTGATCCGAACTATTTGATATCACTACACTTAATATGCATTGTGCTCGACGGTCCACCAGACTAAAAGATACGTAGGGTAAAGGTAAAAACATTGAATATAACCTTTTTTTTTTAAATTAAGTATTTTAATTTTTTTTTCGATTGTTGTTATTTTTAAATGTGGCACGTGGGTGTGTCCGAAACAAAAATGGGTGGAAGTCAATTTTCAGGTCTGAAGATTTCATCATGATCTTGATACATCTGACATATTTAACAGGAAGTCAGGTTACGGTGTAGTGCTTTTAGCAGACGTGAGATTGCGTTTATCGCGCATAGTCTCCCCTTTTAGAATTATGGAACTTGAGACGGTATGTTGAAGTGAGCGGCATGTTTCAACTTCATGTGAATTATATATACATTTATTCCTATTTAACTCTACACTATATATTCAGCAAGGTAAATAGCTTTCAGCACAAGTATTTAGTTTCAATATCGCAGGTGTGTGTGATAGAGAGAGAGAATTTGAGAGTGGGTGCGGGGTATGGGGAAGAAGTAGAGAAGTAGAGTCGGAAGACTTCATCTGTTTCCTGTTTCCCTCACATCACCGCACCACACGTCAACATTTTCTTTTTGTCTTTTGATACAATTTTATTTCTAAATGTCAGACATTCTGTCTGATCGCCTCCTTCTAGTGGGGCTTTTCCTAATAAACTAGACAATGTCAAGGACGCTAAATTGAAGGTCAATATTGCCAACTAACTAAGCAAAAAAGAAAATGTAATTATGTGCAGGACCAAATAGTGCAAAAATTAGATCATTTATCTTTTAAAAGACATAGATCGATATCTTATCAGCAAAAAAAAAAAAAAGCTTTTTATCTCGAACAAGACTAGACTATAGTGGAGGTCATCCTGGATCGACTGGTATGGACTCGATGGTACCGGGTTCGAACCCTGCCTCTCTCTCTCCCTCCAAAACACGTGAAATAAACACAACAAAGTTAGATTGAAGATTTCTTTAGTGACCAGGGTCCCCGACTTGGAACATGAATAATGAACGTTAAGTAATACTTCAACAGATACGATATATCCGTGGAATTTTACAAAACGTTTTTGTTTTTGTTTTCTCAGAGTTGAATAGAATAAGAACAAGCAAACTAAAAAAGAAAATTTTAAAAACAAGTAAAAGAAAATCAAAGCTTATATAAGGGAAGAACCGCTTATTACTGCCAGTTATCTCAAGATGGGAGGTTTTAACTCCCTTTCTGCTATATAGTACACAATTATTAAATTACTACCAATTTATTAACTGATTTTTTTTTATTGATTTGTATATTGTCATCGACTATGAATAATTGTGCGAAATTTCAACTTGATTCGAGAATGGGAAGTGGGAGAAACAAAACGTGTACAAAACCTAATAAGGGAAATGAATCCATGTATGCATCCACATCTCTCATTAAGTAGTATTTATTTCCCTTTTTTTTAAATAGCAGACGAAATCATTAAGTACAAATAATTTATGAAATAATTAGTTAATTTTTGTAGATTGATTCATGGTTAGTGAACGACAATGAATAGTTGTGCAAAGTTTCACCTTAATCAGAGACTGGGAAAAGGGAGAAAAGAAATGTTCAAACATTTTACCAGACGGACAGAGTGAGTTTCTCTTAGCTTTGTACAAATAATCTTTATTATCCATAAGGAAATTTTGGTTACAACTTGTGCATCACACCAAACAACAACATTATAACTCTAGAAAACAAAATAGAAACTCATCCCAGATGCACCTGTGAGATTTTAATATCCGTTGAATTGTATTTGATGATTTGATCACCAGGGGAGCAAAGAAGTTTTTGTGTAAGTTTTTTGTAATTGGTGATGGCAAAATGTAGAAAATCCTGACCCAGAGGGTGTTTGTACAATGTTTATATTAACTTACTTCGTCTGTCTGTCTGTCTGTCTGTCTGTCTGGTTCCAATTTTGTACACGTTATTTCTCCCACTTCCTATTCTCGGATCAAGATAAACATCTGCGCATTTATTTATGGTCCATGACAAAACACCAATAAATAAAAAATTTGTTAATCAATTAGTGGTTACTAATTATTTTTTGGTTTATACAAAAAGGGCGTTAAACCTTGCAGCATTGAGAGATAGTGATACCCCTTTGAAAAGCTGCTTTTTTTTTCAAAATATTTTTTAGATTTTGTTTGCTTTTTTTTATCATCTTTTCAGCTTTGTTATGGATGTTTCTCTCGAACTGTTGTCCGAATGGGGTATGTTACCAATGAGCATAATTAGCAGCATCTACTTCCTAGTTTAAACCACCCTCAGGATGACGGGGCAGGATATGTACCCTAGACTATCGCGACCACCTAACGACTGTCCAGCGCGCATACCGCACGACACGAACGAACAACTTACGAGGTAATTTTGGTAGCTAGACGCTTAAAGATCCCGAAATATAAAATCCCAGTCTTCATCAGGATTCAAACCCGGCACACCGGTTCGGGAACCAAGCGCTTTACTGCTCAGCCTCTGCGCCTCCTGATCGGCACTACGGGTTGCCTGAATTCCCCAGGAATAAACAATTGCTTAGCATTTGCTTAGGTCTCTGATTAACCTCTAACTCTCGCGTAGTAATGTCTTTCATTGAATCAAAGTCTTTAGTTTTTAAAATATACTGAGCATTGTTTGGTGGGTTGTTGGTGGTGAATTTGTACATAGATTTTTTTCCCTTTTTGCCTCTGGGAATGAATGAATTTAATCTTGAGATATAACAAAAATAATGATCGAACTAATTCAATTACAATTAACAAGTGAAAATAACTCTGAGATGGTGGTGTACAAAAGAAAAAGGTTTTAATGTCAAATCAATGTAGGGTATTATTATTATTACACACACACACACACATTACAAAATACTGAATCATATCTTCGTGTACACACTTACACACACACACACACACACATACACCTCAAGCGAATTGCACTTTATACTTCAACAAGGTCGTATCTATGGAGATTAGATGAACATATTTTTTTAAGTTCAATTATTGAAAGAAAAAAAAAAAAGATACATTTTGATCGTGAGACATTTGAAAAGTATTGGGGAGAGGGGAGATAAAGCATGTCATGCAGTGCATTAGTCTATCATCTCCCTTGGTTTGTCATTTCTTGTATTGTCCTTGAGTGAAACTATTCCACTGGCCTCATCAACATGGATATTAAGAAAACTCGTATAGAGTTTCACTTCATTTCTAGTCCGTGAAAGAAATAGAGGCGCTGTTATTTGCATGCTTGTTTCCGGCAAGAATAGAATCAATAACAAAATAGAAACAGTTTTTAATGATGAAATAAAACTAATGATTAACGCCTGGCTACAAAGTGGTAATGTGTTTTTAACGAGCTGGGTGGTATGAGGATAATTACTAACTCCAAGGGACTGTTGTGCCAACAGGGGCACTTAATTTTGTTGTTGATTTCTTGCTGATAATCTCTTCTCTCCCTTTCAACAATACGAAACAAGGGCCCTATATCGTCGGTTACATTTGTAGAAGGGCGACTTGATTTGCTGATTCTCATAATAACCTTTAATCTCTTTGTATATAACATTTGACAACAGTTGTTTTTTTTTAATATATTTAACATTTCTTTTATAAGTATTTGGCCAACCTACATTTTTCACTATTTATAAACGTAATATCATAGGTATAACCAATAGCGGTAGCCCATTTAGAATGGGGGAGGGGAATTTGAAAATCCCCCGGGCTCCCACTTTTGGGGGGCCCCCAAACTAGTGTCCAAATCGTTTTTTACATTAAATAGTATGTTACCTTATCTTATTATTCATGTTCTTATGAAAATTAGTAACCTTTGTTACATGTATTCCACAACATTAGACTTATGTATTTAAGTACATGTTCGCATGTCATGATGTCGAATATGAAAATGCGAAGGCCCCTAAAGAGGCCGAGCCTTCGGGGCCCCCAAATAGCCTATGTCAATTTTCGCTACCCTTAGGTATTTAGAAAAGTACTAGACTAAACTAGAGCATAGTGTATGTAAGGGCCTTTGTAAACGTAAAAAATAAATATAGGTTATGTTGCAAGTACAATTTTATATGTGTCAGTCTCATGTTCAATCAATTTGATTATGAAGGTTTATTATTATGGAAGCTAGTACCTATATATACTATAGGTCTGTGGTTGCGAATACATTTTTTTGGGTAAGGCCAATTAGATTTTTAAAAAGAGATATTCCAGTAAAATATTTTAAGAGCAGTATTCTCAACATGAAAAGTACATAAGTAACAGACACGATAATTTATTTAATGTGAAGAAATTTCTAAATGGTTTTTGTGAAAAATTTTGTTGTTTTTTTTTTATGAAAAGGAAGATTCTAATTACATTTTTTTCCCAATTGTTTTCTATTTGAAATCCATAGAAATTCATCTAAATTAATACCAAGAAAATAATCAAACTTAATCTTTTGGAATTACAATTTAATGATTTTTTAAGAAATGATTGAAAAAAATGTTTTTCTAAGGTTTTGTGTGAGTAGTGCGTGAGTGTGTGAGTAGTGCGTGAGTGTATGAATGGAAAGAAGAATTACGGAATGACCTCGCCCGCTAATTTCGTTCCTTTGCTACGCGAGAGAATCGGATGTTTGCAGTGACCAGATTAGAATCAAACGGTGATAATTTAATGTTCGATTTGCTAGTATCGATCGGCCTTAATCACTGTCCTACAACGTTTGCTGGAGAACGCAGGAAAATTGGGTCGGCGGAGGAAGACTTTGGTGTGATGCGGCCCTCTTTCCCACTTCCGGAATGTGGTGGGATAGAGTAAGAACTAATTAAACTCTCGTATGGCTGTTTTCTTTTATTGAGATTCAGATACTTAAGAAAAAAAGGGTGATAAAATGACTTAACTTGAGACTTCATGTTGAAGGTCGAACCGACATCTTTTTAGTATGTCACATCCTGACAAACAAAAGTATATATATGTATATATATAGCTCTTCCTTCGTGGTCGAAGATAAGCACATTTTTCATATCCTAAGGACACGAAGATGACTGTAAAGTCCAATCCTCGCTTTTAAAAGCCGGCCGCATACGTGGCATGGGTGGGTTAGGTCAGTTGAAGATAGGCCTGCTTCTTTCTCAGCTTTTTGTTAGTCTGGCGCTCTTTCATGCTGGCCACTGTGCTTCCTTCGTATCTTGTGACTTCGACAATTACGACTTAACGCCATGAAGAGCGATCGAGAGCTAGTGCTTCCCAGACGTGAAACTCAATATCACACTCCTTGAAGGCGCTGGTTAAGAGTGTCTTTATAGCTCTCGTATTGACCCCCCTGGGAGTGCTTTCCTGCCCACAGCTAGCCATAAAAAGTCGTTTGTGGAGGCGATTGTCTGGCATGCGGACTACGTGTCTCACCCATCGAAATTGGGACCTTTTTTTGTGGCATAGATGCTGTTAATATTTGACAACTATAGGTTTTCAGTATTTGGTGTGTGGCATGTGGTCAGACCGCATTATCATCTCCCATTGATCAGTTTAACATTACGTAAGGGTCAGAGAAGAAAAGCAATCCATTGTCACTTGCTCTAGCTGGAATAACCTGAGCAGCGTGCAGCCTAACATTACAGGGCTGACATAGGTCACACCAGTCATATGAGGAGTCACAAAACCCCAGTGCAAAGCCCTCAGCCCCCTGGATAACAAAAGTGGTCGTCATCGAACCACGATGGACGATTTATAAATCAAAAGTACAAGTAAAAAATATGAGATTTATTTTAGTATATATCCATGGGTAAAGTTTTACGATGATTTATTTAAAAATTACTGTATGTATTGAATAATATAGTGATTTGAAATGTCGTTTGTATGTCTCCAAGTATATAATGATTGTCAATAAAAATGTATTTAGTATGTCTGAAAATATAGTAATAGTCCACTAAAATGTAGTTTGTATGTCTCCAGGTATATAGTGGTTGTACATTAAAATGTATTTGTTTGTCTGCATGTTTAGAGTGATTGTCCATTAAACTGTATCTTGTATGTCTGCAGGTATATAGTGATTGTCCACTAAACTGTATCTTGTATGTCTGCAAGTATATAGTGATTGTCCACTAAACTGTGTCTTGTATGTCTGGAGGTATATAGTGATTGTCCACTAAACTGTATCTTGTATGTCTGGAGGTATATAGTGATTGTCCACTAAACTGTATCTTGTATGTCTGCAGGTATATAGTGATTGTCCACTAAACTGTATCTTGTATGTCTGCAGGTATATAGTGATTGTCCACTAATTTGTATCTTGTATGTCTGCAAGTATATAGTGATTGTCCACTAAACTGTATCTTGTATGTCTGGAGGTATATAGTGATTGTCCACTAATTTGTATCTTGTATGTCTGCAAGTATATAGTGATTGTCCACTAAACTGTATCTTGTATGTCTGGAGGTATATAGTGATTGTCCACTAAACTGTATCTTCTATGTCTGCAGGTATATAGTGATTGTCCACTAAACTGTATCTTGTATGTCTGCAGGTATATAGTGACTGTCCACTAAACTGTATCTTGTATGTCTGCAGGTATATAGTGATTGTCCATCCGATGAAAGCCAGGTCGTGGTGCACTGTAGAAAACACCAAGAAAATGTTGCCTTGTGTCTGGGTTGTGGCCCTTGGACTTTCAGCTCCGACTTTATATGTCTGGGTGAGTCTCAGGGAGATGGAGGCGTCTTTTTCTTTTCTAATGAGTCCATCAGGCTATATCTCTCTTCTCTCTCCGCTCTCTCTTTAATATGTTTCAAGTAGACCTCATTACTTCTCTACCTATCTGCCTTTTTGTCTGTTTCTATTTACACATCTTTCTGTCTTTCTTCTTAGAGTACATTACTTTATACTTTCACCCCCCCACTTTCATCTTTGCTTTAGACTGACTCTCTCTTTCTATTCAAATACACTTCTTTTTCTCTCACTCTCTCTATCAAATACACTCCTCTCTCACTCTCTCTATCAAATACAATCCTCTCTCACTCTCTCTATCAAATACAATCCTCTCTCACTCTCTCTATCAAATACACTCCTCTCTCACTCTCTCTCTATCAAATACACTCCTCTCTCTCTCTATCAAATAGACTCCTCTCTCTCTCTATCAGATACACTCCTCTCTCACTCTCTCTATCAAATACACACACACACACTCTCCCTCCCTAGCTCCTTCTCTTTCATATTTTCTCTCTCTCTCTCACACTCACAACACACACGCACACACGGAATGAGGTTTCACACATAGGCATATAGGCCTTATGGGATGGCTGCCTGGTCGTGCTGTTTGCGCACTGGACTGTCGTTCGGATTTATCGACGGTCAATGGTTCAAACCCTGCCCGCTCCCATCCCCAGTCGTCCTAAGGGAGGTTTGGACTAGGAAGTAAACTATCTTCAACTCTGAAGGAACATCCGAAACATGTAAAACAAACATTTTTTTACACTCTTCTCTCACTCTCTCTATCAAATACACTCCTCTCTCACTCTCTCTATCAAATACACTCCTCTCTCACTCTCTCTATCAAATACACTCCTCTCTCACTCTCTCTATCAAATAAACTCCTCTCTCACTTGTTCTTATTCATCCACATATACAGTTTTCCTTTACGCTCCCTCTAATGCATTTTTCTTCAAGTACATCTCTGTCTCTCTCTCTATCTTTCTCATTTACTCAAATACACTCCCTTCTCTCTCTCTCCCTCTCTCTCCCACTCTCTCATTCTCTCAAACACACAGACACATTCTTACGCAGTTACGCCATTTTCTTCTGTTTCTCTCTCTCTCTCTCACACACACACACACACACACACACGCACACACGGAATGAGGTTTCACACACAGGCGTATGGGCCTTATTGAATACGTTTTCATTCCAGCCATCCCTGGGAATAAATGAAAGGTTGTCCAGTTTAATTCCTTGACATTTTTCTCATTTCGGACCTGACTTAAAATTGATGAGCAGAAATACTGGGCTGGCATTTCATGTGTATTAACAAAAGTACACTACTTAGGTCCCACCCCTTTCTCCTTTCCCCCCCCCCCCTTCTCTCTTTATATATCTAAGTCTCTCTCTATCTTCTGTGTACTTTTCTCTTTCTTTTTCTTTTCTATGTCTCTTTTTCATTCTCTCCCGTTCTCTCTTTGTCTCTCTTCACTCTTCGCTCAAACTCTTCTGTGTCTCCTTCTGATCGCTTTCGTTTTACTCCGTATTGTTTGTCTCTCTATCTCGTTCATTTTTCCTACAATTTCTCTCTTTTATCTTTTCTATCTTTCTCTTTTTCCTTCTCTATTTCTTTTCTATTTTGTTTTTCTTTTGTATGACGTCCAAATTTAACCGTGGCCACAGAAACTGGTGGCCTTTACATCCTTGGCTCCATAGATTGCAAGGTCTGAAAGGGGAAACTTTACTTTTTACTTACTTCTCTTTTTTTTTTAAATTTCTTTTCTTTCTCTTTTTAACTTTTAGGCTTTCTCTTTCTTCCTCTTCATCTTCGTCTCTTTAAAAGGAACGTTTGTAATGTGTAAGATAAGATAAAACATTTCTTCCTTCTGGTTGACGTCATTGCTACGTAGTGTCCACCTGTTTAGTAGTGGCCACCCGTTTAGTAGTGTCCACCCGTTTAGTAGTGGCCACCCGTTTAGCAGTGGCCACCTGTTTAGCAGTGTCCACCGTTTTAGTAATGTCCACCTGATTAGTAGTGCCCACCTGTTTAGCAGTGTCCACCTGTGTAGTAGTGTCCACCTGTTTAGCAGTGTCCACCTGTTTAGCAGTGTCCACCTGTGTAGTAGTGTCCACTTGTTTAGTAGTGGCCACCTGTTTAGTAGTGTCCACCTGTTTAGCAGTGTCCACCTGTATTAGTGTCCACCTGTTAAGTTGTGTCAACCTGTTTAGTATTGTCCACCTGTTTAGCAGTGTCCACCTGTTTAGTATTGTCATCCTGTTTAGTATTGTCCACCTGTTACTTCTAGGATGTTGAGAAGTCTGTGTTCTACAACAGCTACACCACAGTCACCATCATTATGTGCGCCGACGTCGGGGTGGGCAACAAGGACCGACTCATCTATGCCATCTACCAGCTGCTGGTCATGTTTGGATTTCCGGTCATCGTTCTCTTCTTCTGTTATGTGTTTGTAATTCATGCGCTCTGGTTGTCCTCCAGGAGGCTGATGCAGATGACGTCTCATGACAGGTGAGTGGCCCATGTACTAAAATGACATTTCATGCATTTCATGACATCTGAGAGACCATTATATGGCATCTCATCACAGAGGAGTAGCACGGGTGGCTATATAACATTTAAATCAGATGAGGATATTGCTGATAAATGACATCTCAAGACAGGAAAGACAGAACAGGACTTTAAAATGCCATGATCCTTAGATGTTCTACATAAGCTAATTCCTTTCCTAACACCAAGTGTGGAATCAACATAATTTGTTATTTTTATTATACGATACCAGCCGGATATTACCCGCGGCCTGTGGGCCTTGGTTAAGGTAGTACAGATCTAAGATCTAAGTCAAACATGGCAAATGTTTCCTTATCATTTTTTTTTCTATTTTGCAACACAAATGAAAGCGAGTGGGAAAATGGGTTTATCGATCAGCTAATATATTCATAAATTATATAAAATACCGTGAAAACGGATTTACCCGATTTTTAAAAACATTTCGTCCTTTAATGGAGATATATTTAGGTATTTTATTTTTATTTTTAGGGCCTTCCAATTAAATGCGCATCAAATCAACGTTGGCATCGTCAATTAGGAGAGAAAGAGTTAAACAAAACTTTTAAAATGTCACTTGTTTTTTCTTATTTTTGTTATCTTCAATTTCTCAGCAGTTACAGTACTGTATCTACCATCGAAGAAACAAACGAGGCGGCCCACGGGCACTCGCCTTGCCCTCAGCGCCATTGCCACATTCGGTCACGGAGAAGCATGCTGAACAAAGCCACGCGAGAACACAGTGCAGAAGTCTTCCGCGCGAGAAAGCAGGTAAGAAACAATATAAAAATAGCAACCAATCGTTCGTCAAGGAAAAATTATCTTACAAAAAAAAACACTATTTGTTTAACTCTCTATTGACACATAAGAACATACTTATTGACAAGTGATAAATACGTTTTATATGTTCTTTAAAATAATAATAAAGACAGTGTCTTGGATTCCGAAGATTAAGGAAGAGTGCAGTGTTTTACATGGCCACGCAAACCCCTTTTCGACCTGCGCATTTTTCTACACCTGATGGCGACAAAGACCAATAGTTTTAGTAGGCCTTAACACTGACCTGCAACGTCACAACCTGTGGGCAGTGAAGACCAATAGCTCGTTGCCACAACACAGGTCTGTATGGCGTGGCAACAAGCTATTGGTCTAAACTGCCCACAGGTTGTGACGTTGCATAGGTCAGTGTTTAGGCCTTCTATAACAAATGGTCTCGGATAAAGCTGTTGTCGCAGGGGAGGGTGTCACAGCCTGGTTTTGTTATAGGCGTGATGACGCGAATGTCTCTGTGTTGTAGATACCTCTACAATGTTCTTTGCTGATAACTAATTACTTCAACTCGCGCACTAGATTTGCTAGTGCGTGAGAACATTAACATGCTGAACTCTTTGACCACAATATTTATAATAATTAATAGACTCACTTGTAGCAGACATGGTTTTTATTACATGTAAAATATAATTCATAAAGATATTGGCGACTTCAGCCATCACAAAATACATCCAAGAAAATTAGTCCTGAATACAAATCAATTCAATGACACTCTACTTGTACATTAATATCCAAAACACTCCTCTCCTTACGAGAGTCTAAAATCATCTGAGAGATCCACCTCGTGGTCAGCTTCCGACCAAAAAACAAAATCTCGTGCGAATCGTGCACGTAATGGTTCAGTGATTACTAGTCACAAAATATTACAGGGGTTCTAAAACTGACGTGACATACGCCCCTTTCCCTAGAAAAGATTATTGAAAAAAATCTTTTACAAAAGTACATATGATAGTAATGTTCTATATATATGTCCAGTAGCTTAATCACTCATGTCAAGCTGATCTAATTAATCACCTCAATACTGCTTGCTCAATTATACATAAATATTAATGTTATGTCATTCATTCTAACTATGAATGGTTCCATATACTAATTAACAAATGCATTGTTCAACTTTCAAAATGTTTGCTTAGAAAAATATACATTATTATGATTACATCTACTGTACAAGTATGTTATTGAAAAAAAAAAAAATACAAGTTAAGACTTTATTCTCCTTACATTATATTGAAATGTTTTGCATGAGCATGTTTAATTGCTATGTGCTCCTCCTGTTAACATACATTGACGTCTCAATTATAAGAGAAGAAAAAATAAAATTTTAAAGTCATTTTACATTAAATTATTTCTATGATATAACACAACCAATGTGTATCATTTGACACACTAAGCACTAAGTGAATTTATTGAAAAAGTTCCCAAAAATTTACATACATCTATACAAGTATATTTGTGTTCAGTATTACTTTAAGTTCTGTCATCATTATACAAGGTTACTGTGACATTGTCTATAATTGCTATTGCTAGCACACATATGTGGTATTTAAAGTAGAATAGCATAAAAATGATAACATTCAAATGTGTACCACTTGGAAAAAAAATCAACAATATTTACATTTGTGAGTTTCCAAAAAAATTTAGGTCAACAGTTCAAGTAGTTTACTTTTGTTTACAATGTGTTTGTTTACATTACTGTGTTTACTAACCATATAAATTATTAGCACATCTAGTTATTGTGATATTCTATGTTATTGACAAATTGTGATAAATAAATATGTAATGTACAGTTAATAAAAAATGATAGTACAATAGCATCAATGAAAGGAAAAATGTCATCATGACCCAATAAAATGATACAAGTGTAACAAAAATATGTCATGACCTAGTTACATGATAACTAGAAAAAAATGTCAGCTTGACCTGATTGAAAAATGTCAAGTTGTTTCTAATTGTATTATGAAGTTATTCAGTTAAAATATTTTGACTGATATGTACAAAATCATTGTCCTCATTGGTATCTGTTTCATGATCTACCTGTCTTGACAAAAAATCAGCTAATACATTTTCATGACCAGGTATACTTTGTAGGTCAAACTTGTAATCAGATAAAATTAATGACCATCTATTTATTCTGTTATTCTTTAGTTTTTTTCTTTTAAGTGCTTACAATGGTTTATGGTCACATTTAATTGTAAAAAATCTTCCTAATAAATAGTGTTTCAGTTTGACTATGCTCCATACTATAGCTAATAGTTCTTTTTCTATTATTGAATATTTTCTTTCTGATTTAGATAATGTTCTACTTATATGAACTATAGGTTTCAGATATGACTCTTTCTGTTGCAGTAGGCATGCTCCTATACCATTATTAGATGCATCAGTGTACAGTAGGAGTTGTGAAATAGGATCAATACTTCCTAATTCTAGTTTCTCATTAAACTTATCCTTTAGTTTGGTTAGTGCTTCTCTGCTGCTATCATCTAAGTTTATTATATTTGAATGTTTCTTCTTAGTAAACTCTACTAAGGGCTGAATTAGTTGGGCATAGTGAGGTATAAATTTTCTATAAAAGTTACACAAGCCTAATAGTGCTCTTACATCCTTTTTTGTTTTAGGTTCCTTAATATTTTTTATTTTACTTATGTTTGCTTTGGTAGGAGTTATTCTGCTATTAGTAATGTTGTAGCCTAAAAATTGAATTTCATCCTTTACAAGATTTAATTTATTGGGAGCAATTGTCATCTTATGTTGTTTTAGACGAGCAAATATTTGTTCAAGTGTGTCTAGATGTTCCTTTTCTGACTTAGTGAAAACATAAATGTCATCCACATATGAAATTACATTGTCTATTCCTGATAATAGTTTACTAATACATTTTTGGAAAGTGGCTGTGCTGTTAACTAACCCAAATGGCATGACATTCCATACATATATCCCTACAAACCCAGGTAAAATACATTTGAAAGCTGTATATTGTTTAGACATTTCTTCCATTTTTATTTGCCAGAATCCTCTATTTAGATCCATGGTGGTAAACAGTGAGGCTCTACTTAGCATATTAATTATAGTGTCTGTATCAGGTAAAGGTTCAGGATCTATAATAGTACAATTGTTTAGCTCTCTATAGTCACAACAGATTCTTACATTATTATCTTTTTTCTTAACAATTACCATAGGTGATGCATAAGAGCATACTTCTGATTTTTCTATCTTGTTTTTACTTAGTAATTTCTTTAGTTCTACCTTTACTAATTCCTCATAGGCCTTTGGGATGTTATATGCCTTTGTTTTAGATGGTAGTGTCTTATTTAAGTGTATTGAATGCTGAATTAGATCAGTGCAGCCTAGTTTCAATGTAATGACATCATTGTATTTCCCTATCAAGTTATCTATATTGGTCCTATCATTACATGAGTCTTGGGTGGTAGCATGAATAGTTATAGTGTTTGCAGCACATTTTTGTATAGTTCCTATTGAATCTATATCCCTATCAATTACTTCTATCTCTTCAAATTTTCTTTTAGGAAATTTTACTAATTTATCTATGCTCAGTTTACATTCTTTTCCATTTGTATCTACTTTGTACACTTTGTTGTTTATTTTGCCTACTATGTTATATGGGCCTTCATTTTTGTTTTTACTATACTTATTTTCTATCTTGACATATACTTGATCTCCTATGTTTAATGTCTGTTTAAGTTTTTATCCATGTTTATATCAGCTAACTTTATTCCCTGTTATAAATTTTGTTTTGTTTGTGTTATCCATGGATGGAATTCTTCATAGTTCTCTAGGTCTAACATATTATCAGCCCATAGTTCTAGTGGACCTTTAGGTTTCCTATCAAAAACTAATTCATATGGACTGAATTTTGTTGTTTCATGAGTAGTAGTGTTGTAAGCAAAAATAGCATAGTTTAAAGTCTGATCCCAAGTATTCATTGCTTCTGTTTCTAATTTATAAATTATTTCTTTGATTGTCTTGTTCCATCTTTCAATTACACCGTTAGATTGTGGCGAATAAATTGTACTGTGTACCAGTTTGATGTTGGTCATTTCTGCGAAGGCTTCATTTAACTTTGATTTAAAGTTGGATGCATTATCTGATAGTATTTTATTTGGGAATCCAAACTTTAGGAATATTGTTCTTAGTGAGGTGCATATATCTTCTGCCCTAATATCCCTAAGAGGAAAAGCTTCTGCCCATCTGGTTGCTATATCTATGATTCCCAATATATATTTATTTCCCTTGGTACTTGTATTTAATGGGCCCATAATATCAATGGCTATTTTATCCCAGAAGCAATGGGCTTTATCTGACTTTTGTAGAGGTGCCTTAAGTATGACTTTTTGTTTAGTGCATTCTGGACAAGAATCTATATAGTTTTTTATTTGAGTCTTCATCTTGGGCCAAAAGAATTTTTCTGAAATTTTGGCATATGTTTTCTTTTTGCCAAAGTGGCCTGCTGTTGGATCATCATGGGCCATTTTAAGTATTTTGGGTGTTAGGCTTTGTGGAATTATTATTTGAATTCTTGTGCTATCTTTGCTTTTATTACATCTTATGGCTAGGTTGTTGACTAAGATATGATGGTTGTTTAAATTTATTTTGTTATAGTCTTTGCTTAACAAATCTTGTACTATAGGGTCATTGTTTTGCATTTTGATTAATTCTTGTCTGGTGGTTCCTAACTCATTAAATAGAATATTTGGCAATTCAATCTCTGGCACTATTTTTTTGTGTGATCTAGTTTGTACAGCTGTTATTTCATGTTGATGTAGATACCAATTTTTTTGTCTATTTTTTATCCATGAATCTAGTTGAGTTATTGTCAAATCTTTAACACCATGTAAGTTCCCTATTATGAGGTCTTGGGCAGGGGTATCCATTACAACTACTTTTATCTCGCCTGTAATCCAGGGAGATTCAATCCAGACCTTGGCAGTTTTCATATGTCAAATTTTTGTACATTGGCATAGATCACCTTAACAGTTTCTTTTAAATATTGTTCTGGTTTGACTAGATTGGATCTTACTATTGATGTTGTTGCACCAGAATCTCTCATTGCTTTAATCTCTACTGAATTTACATAGGATGGAAAGACATTTACTTTAGACATGTCTGCTTGTAAGTAAGCAACATTCTCTTCTCTTTGAACATTGTTGTTATTGTTATTGCCTCTATTTCTGTTTCTGTTTTGATAGTTAGTATTGTAATTAGACTGATGGTTGTATGTGTCCCTCCTTGATTGTCTATTAGCATTATAGTTATTGTAATAGAAGTTATTTCTAAGGCTCCTTCTTTCTCTAGGGCCTGCACTCTGGTTTGATCTGTAGTTTGTATATATTGGTTATTATTGTTCCTAGGATTGTTGTAATTATTTTGATTGTAGTTGCTAGGGTTATGGTAATTAGTGTAACTTCTATATCTCAAGTTGCTAGTATTAGTTTGTCTGCATTGGCTTTTAACATGGCCCTTCTTGCCACAATTAAAGCAAGTCTTAGAGTTAGAAAATTTAAATCTATCATTAGTATTACTGTTTGATGTACTGACTGTTGCGGCTAGTTGATGTAGGTCTCTTTTATCCATGGTATGACCAGGATGGCTATCTTTAAAAAGGTTTAAATTAGTAATGAGATCAGTTTCTGTTTTTACTTTTTTTTCTTTAAGAAAAGTGAACACGAAATCTGTTACATTAGATAGTACATTGTCAATTAGGATCATGTCTAAAATTTGAATTGGATCTTTAATGTCACACTTAGCTAGTTCTAACCACTTAAGCATATTTGCCTTCATGTCAAATATAATTCTATTGAAGTCTCCATCTTTATTTAGTTTAATTTTTTTAAAGAGTTTTCTGTATAATAGTCTTCACTTTTTCCAAAATGTTCCAAAAGTCTAGTTTTAACAGCAAGGTAGTCTTTTTTTTGTTCAGTTGTGAGTGTGCTTATTATGTTTAGGGGTTCTCCAGATAAATTAGCCAAAAGATGTTTTGCCATATCCTCATTATTTAAGTTGTAAGTGGATGAAATATGTTCAAACTGAACTATGTAATTTTCTAATGTCTCCTCCTTAATATTAAATTTATGAAATTTGGAAATGAATGGTTTGTTAGTAGTTTGCTGGGTAATAATGTTGGGGTTAATTTTGGCTGCTTCTAATTTAGCTAACTCTACTTTGTCCTGACTTTCTTTTTGTTTTGTCTCTAGTTCTTTTAGTTCTTTTTGATGAGCTCTTTCTGCAGCTCTTTCTTCCCTATCTTTATCCTTTTCTATCCTATCTTTTTCCTTTTCAGCCCTATCTCTTTCCTCTTTTTCTTTTTGTCTCTTTTCTTCCCTTTCTTTTTCTCTTTCTTTTCTGCTTTTTCTAATTCTTTTTCTATAAATTGTCTCTTTTTATCACCTTCTAGTTCCATTACTTTTACAAGTTCTAGAATTTTATCATATGATGCCATGGTTATTTGTTAATGTATTAATTTATGATTAATGAGAAGTTAAGGAAGTAAATTAATCAAAGTATATAGGTACAAAAAAAAATGAGATGTGTTACAAATATTACACTGGTAGAATGTGTGTGTTATGATGCAATATATTCTTACAAAAAAATAATTTTTAAGATCAATGAACTTTCTTAATAGTCATATATTCAAATAATTATATGTATCAAATCAATTATATTCACAAATGCAATAGCTCAAATATTTCTCAATATGAAGCATGTATGGCTATTGTTTATGCCAGTTATAATAGAAAAAAAAATTACATTAAAAAGAAGCAAAAATATATGTACAATGTATAAAAAACAAACACAGAAACAATATGAATGACGACACAGTCTGCTATAAAAATAAATCAATAAAAAGAAGAAATAGGACAGGAGAATTACAGATATTTAGATACAAAGATTTACACAAACAACAATATAAATACAAACAGAATACTTTGACAAAATACACAAACAAGACTAAAACAGCTAATAAATATTTCCCAATATGATCTAGTACCTCCCTACCAACAAGGATGACCTCAAACGCGTTGGGTCTTATTGAAGGTAAAAGAACAGATAGGATATCCCCTAATAGATCCTATTATTATGATAGATCATAAAATAGTCCCTCTCCAGCCAGCCTTGAAAGTAACAAATATATAGAGATAAGGAAATTCAATGTCAATATCAATACTCAATATAAAATTTCAATGTTAAATAGTTAACTTACATCCTCTTTCCAACGTAGCGTAGTAGTGTAGATAATCCAATAGTTGACTTATAAGTATAATCCAAAAGGTAAGTGTAGTAATACAGGCACGTTATTTCTTAGATTTATAACGATGACTAGGAAAGCGGCAATAGGTACAAGTTAGTCCAACTTCAACGTCAAAGATAAATAATCCAAAAGTACTTGCACATTTATACCAATAATCCAACAGTACTTAAGTAGAAGACTTCACCTTAGATAATCCAAATATGTAAAGTCGCTGAAAAAAAATATAATGACCATAAGTGAACAGAGGTCTAAATGTAGGACCTTCTGTATAGCAATGTAAGGTAAAACCTCGACAATGCAGGAGCGTGTCAAGAGTTGGTGACGAGCGCTCACGTAGAAACGACGTATTAACTGTCTTCAAGCGACGCCTTGAATTTTTCACCCACACAAGTGTATCAGCTGTCTTCGGTTTCTGCAGATGGTGCTGTCACGCCGTGCTGAATCTCAAGATATCTACAATAGTGGAGAAATAAGCATTGACCAGGTATACAAGAAGTAGCTGGAAGTCCACATTAGTCAATGACATATGACGAATTAGGTTAAACAAATACTGTTCTAGTAGAAATGTCAATTTGTTTCTTTGAATGGTATGTCCTTTGATATAGAGTTGATTCCACCTACTGCAATCTCCACATCTCTAGGAGGCGGGGCCTACGTGGATGTAAACGACGTTAAAGCACAAAGTTTGACTTGGAGAACACAATAACTTCGGTGTGTAACAGTCACAATTGTGTGTAGAGGTCAACCGGCGAACAAACAAAAAAAAAAAATTTGCAGGCTCTGTCTAGCTCAATGATGATCTACTTGAATACTTGTGACTGGTTTCGCTTGAGTGATATTTGCGCTTTGAGTCCGTGCGTGTCTAGCACACAACATACTGTTCAGTGTTGGAATCTTGTCTAGACAGAGGCTTGGCAAGTGTGCTCTGTATCGTATCGTACTGCGTCCTTGATTGCCTTGTAGATCTTGTGAGCAATCTGGATTCAGTCCACGCCTAATTTGACGCCATCTTGAGAAAAAAAAAATGTTCCGGTCTAATGTATATTCTTGCGCCAAACAAGAAGTGTAGGTTCACTGTCTTGAAGACACCTTTACTGGCCACCATATGTCACAGCCTGGTTTTGTTATAGGCGTGATGACGCGAATGTCTCTGTGTTGTAGATACCTCTACAATGTTCTTTGCTGATAACTAATTACTTCCACTCGCGCACTAGATTTGCTAGTGCGTGAGAACATTAACATGCTGAACTCTTTGACCACAATATTTATAATAATTAATAGACTCACTTGTAGCAGACATGGTTTTTATTACATGTAAAATATAATTCATAAAGATATTGGCGACTTCAGCCATCACAAAATACATCCAAGAAAATTAGTCCTGAATACAAATCAATTCAATGACACTCTACTTGTACATTAATATCCAAAACACTCCTCTCCTTACGAGAGTCTAAAATCATCTGAGAGATCCACCTCGTGGTCAGCTTCCGACCAAAAAACAAAATCTCGTGCGAATCGTGCACGTAATGGTTCAGTGATTACTAGTCACAAAATATTACAGGGGTTCTAAAACTGACGTGACAGAGAGGGGGGTCTATTTTAGTTGTGTTAACGTCTTCTGCGACTGTCCTATACAAGGCCTTTCCTCTGGGCCTCAACTGTGTGTCCCGCGGCCTTCGTTAGAGTTCTTCAAGCGTCTCTTTCAGAGGCCAATCTCTAAACAGATAGTTTTCTCTATGAAAACAAATATATTCCTACTCTATTCAAATAAAAAAAATTATTCATATTTTATTTATCAATGAAAAAGAAAGCAAAACAAAGAGAACCTAAAATGCAAGTATAGGGATTGAACTCACGCCATTAAAGCAACGCTCTACCAACTGAACTAAACAACCATACAACCATGTGCGAAATTTTAGCTTACAATGAGCCATTCCATAGTTAACTTGAGTTTTTTAGCATCCATTCGATTCGCGCGTTCGCACTGATGTACATTTGGACCGCGGTGAGTTTGCGAACAACTTTCTATCAACTTTATCTTTCCATCCATCGGAAAAAGTGTAAGCTTAAAGTTCATAATGTAAAAAAAATAGTCTTCTGTTTGGGATTTTTACTATTACTTATAGTAATAAACTCTTATCAACATTTTGATTTATGTATTCTTTAAGCAATAAAGTACAGAAAAAAAAATAATGGAAAGAAAGCGATATTGCCAAATGCGGGGAGGTGTAACATATACTTGTTGCTGGATACCAAGATGTGACGTATGTATAATGCTGTAGAATGGATCTGGTCACCAAGATGTAGAATGCTGGGTTCGTGTGTCATGGAGCTACAGTTAGCACGAGACAAACATAACTTTGATGCATGAGTTGGTGTCCGATTTTAGCAGACAAAATAACGTTTATTAAATGAGAATAAATGAGAATAAAACTGCAGCTTCAAGCATTCAGTTACAAGTCACTGGTTAAATAAGAAATGGCATGATATCCTTCATAGTAGTTATATAAATATAACCCTACGTATTGACATACAGTTACATCCGCATCACAGCGGTATCAAATAAAAAGTCCTTTAAAATAAATGTATCTCACGCTAAGTACAACTATAATAATACATCAAGTCCGCATCACAGCGGGTAACAAAGGCAACTCTATACATCTGTACCACTCTAAGTACTAAAGACGACTGCTACTCACTTATCCATTCTACGGAATCATCTTCTTTTTTTGAATTAGCGTCTGTATTATATAAGATAAGATAAGATAAAGTGAATTTAGTCATTCTCACTTCCTGTTTCTATTCAGAGGTTTTCAGAGGTTTCTCGTGCTTTCACCTTTTTATGACCCAAGGTGAACAAATAACACTCAATGTCAAACGAGACTGTGACAGGATGGAAGCGATTTTAAGGAATCTAAAAAAAAAAGTATGAGGGGCGGTGGCTGAGCGGTAAAGCGCTTGGCTTCCGAACCGAGGTCCGGAGTTAGAATCCTAGCGAGGACCGGGATTTTTAACTTCTGGATCTTTGGCACCTTTTAGTTTATCCAGCTCTACCTGACATTAGTTGGGGAACGTCAACGTTGGCCACATCACACCCTCGTTAACCGTGGGCCACAGAATCGATGACCATTTAATCAATTTCCCTATTGAACGCAACGTCTGAAATGTTGTTTTGTTTTTACTTTTTAGAGTAAAAAACTTCAGAAAATGAAAAAAAGAAAACAGGCTATGAAGCTTCCAATATAGTTTAGTTTTAGTTAAACAGTCTTCTATTCAACTTTGGTCCAGAAAAGTTCCTTATATCTGTATCTACTTGAGACGCAGTTATCTTCTCTTTTCTCGCTTTTTTATTTTTAAAATCACGTTTTCGTTCTTTAAGCTATCAGATTTCTTAATAGAGGAAATAAAAGAGCAAATGAGATGAAGAAGTATGGTGGCGAAATAATGGAACCCAAGGAAGCATTTTAAAAATCGAATGAGGAAGATATTTTTGAATAAAACTGACAAAATAAACAACTTCATTGGGGTCAATTCAATCATAAATAATATTATGCGCCAGAGGCGGGGCCCTATCCGAAACGAATTGCGTGGAGCACAGTTTGGGTAGGGATAAGGGTAATAAGTATAAATGAAGAGTTTGTATTAGAAAATAAATTCGTCTTTGAAATTGTATTCATTTTTTTTACTAAGTACAAACTCACGGTCAAATTAACTTCACTTTACGAGCCTTGCGTGTAGTGAAGTCATACTGTATACACTAAACCATAATCTTCAAATACAAAAGCAAAATTTAATTAAATACTCCGAAAGACACAAAGATAAAAGCACATTCTTTGTCCCATAAGCTAGGACAAATTTGTACAAGTGCTTCTTCTTCCCTAGTGCTATTAGAGCATGGAATGGGTTGTCTGAGATAGTCAGGAACACAAGTGACTTGGCAGAAGTTAAGTCATTGGTTAATATGCATGACTAAATGCATGTCGCGTAGGACGTAATCATCTTTTTTGAAGTAACGTCTGTATTATATAAGATAAGTATATCATCGAAATTCTGTTTCCTACATACATCACGCTGAATAGAAAATAATATCACATTTATCAATCTATCTTCTCGAATTGTGGAGTTCAAATAATTCTTGATTAGTTTGATTCGCGAAATGCTTTTTCAACAGATGCCACAGTTATGGGATTTTTTATGGTGCCGTTTTTTTTAATGACGTGAAGGATGTGCGTTCTCCATGTAAACGACACCCAAAAATGACAATTTTTATATATTTCAGGAGATATGTATGCATTTTGGGAGATTTAAATAAATTCAGGAGATTTTCAGAACTTTTTCGTATACTTTGCAATTTCGGGAGTTTCCGCAAGTCGCGGGAACCCTGTTATAAGTTATAATTGTTCATTTAACAAAGTTCACAACAGCATAGCCAACCAACATTCATTTGTATCTTTGTTACCGTGATAGATTACTGAGCGTTGCACCTTTTATCCATATGACTTTTATATGAAGGGGAATAACTTATAAGTAATATGCATACATTTTAATGCTGCAATACCAATGATATACACTACAAGAATACCAATTTTAAATCATTATTTTTAGCCACTAAAAGGTTTCGTTATAAAATCTTCTTAGTATTGTAAATTTCAAAATACGCTGTAGATATAAACAAGCCCAAAAAAGAGGCTTAAGGATTTGTATAATGACAAAGCTAAAATTGAGTAGCGCAAATTCTGAGGTTTCCTAAAACCAAACGAGCTCTGTTTAAATGAAAACAAATAACATGCGGCGCCAGGACTAGGTCTAAGCATAAAGCTATTTAAAATATCAAAAGATTTTTTTGTAAAAATATGATTAAAGTCTTAATTGAATTTACAGTGCACATCTAAACGCAAAGCTTTAGTTTGGTCTTTTAAGCATAAACTAGCAACCATCAAATGTATCTCTATGGGTTGTTTTGGCTCAAAGTTAGCTGATAAAATATTTGGATAGCCGCAACAGCTTTCATCCAGCAGGCCAAGACAACATGAAGGCTGTTGCAACAAAAGCTGAGTTTTGATCATCTTATTAGCACTGACAAGAATTTGGCAGTTGTTGACTTCTTTGCGACATGGTGTGGTCCATGCAAGGTCCTTGCTCCTCAGTTACAAAAATGGTCAGAAGAATATGATGATGCCACATTTGTAAAAATTGATGTTGATGAAAATGATGAAACTGCAGAAGCCTGTGGAATCTCAGCAATGCCAACTTTCTTCTCATCTAAGAATGGACAAAAAGGTTGATGAAATTGTAGGCGCTAATGCTGAAAGGCTCCTTAAAAACAAATCACAGCCAACAAATAAAAATGCTCATAATAAAATAAAAATGTGGTGTAGTGAATGCCTTGTCTATCTATCTATATTTCATATTGGACTGGTACTTTTATTTCCATTCAAATAGTTTATGTCAATAAAACTGTACTAATCAATACATTTAAACCTCTGCAATGGTATGTTGGTGGTAGAACCATCTGAATAATAATTTCTGTCCATAAAAAAAAAAAAAAGTATGCCAATGACCAATTACTGTCATCTCTTAGAAAACAAATATACTAAATAGTTATAGTCTGATCAACATGAGTGGCAGTTGTTCCCATGTGAATATTTCTAGTATTAGTAGTAGTACTCTACCTGTCGATGTTGGCATGAACATACATTGTGACATTTGGCTCAAATGCATGAAGTCATTCTAACTAAATGGCATTTATTTCTCTGGTCAGGGTCTGAGACACTTCATTGTTTGTATTAATTAGAGTCATGAGGCACTGAATGCTCTGTGTGTAATTGTGTGTGCTTGAGCAACGCAGTGTAAGTTATTCTATGGTGTACAACTTTGGCCACATAACATAAAAGTGTTATCCACTTAGTTGTGATTTTTTATTTGTTAAATACTGTATTAACTAGTAGTAGATCCATCAAAATTACCTCTCGATTGTTTCATTATATAGTTGAAGATACCATAAGGTGCGTTGGTCCAATCACATACTAGACACAGAAATCTTAAAGCTGTCCAACATGTATCAATGCGACGGTAAAAAGGTCCCAACATCGATTGGCGGGACATGTAGTCCGCATGCAGGACAATCTGTACGGGGAGCTGTGTGCAGGAAGGCGCTCCCAGGGAGGTCAATGCAAGCGCCACAAAGACACCATCAAGAGCTCCTTCTAGGAATGCGATATCGACATTCACGGCTGGGAAAGCACTAGCTCTGGATCGCTCCTCATGCCGTGAAGTTGTGAGTCTCGAAGTCTCTAGATATGAAGCAAGAACAGTGGCCAGGGCGAAAGAGCGACGAACCAACAAAAAGCTGAGAGAAGAAGCAGACCTATCTGCAACTGACCTAACCCACCCATGCCACATATGCGGCCGGCTTTTTAAAACGAGGAATCGGACTTGACAGCCATCTTCGAGTCCATAGGAAATAGGAAATGTACTCATCTTCGATCACGAAGGAGGAGCTATATGTATATATATAGTTGAAGATAACTTAAATGGTGGTGCATGTAACCATCACGTCTAGAAGTCTAGAAATGAATTTATTTTTTTTAAACTGTTGACACATGAGATCTTTATGCAGGCCTGGATTAACCATTAGGCAAACAAGGCACGTGCCTAGGGCACCAAGCGCTTTGGGGGCACCACAAGACCTCGAAAAAAATCGGTCGATTAAGTTACGAACGAAACTAATTTTCTAAAAAGAAATATAGGTTGTCTTCCATTGGCTTAATGGAAGGCTTACTCCCCGTTCGTTGGTGGCCGCGAAGTGGCGCCACACTCATTGGTGTTACATAGGCTACAATGAGACACTTCCTTCTTGCCTCTGCGCGGCTATTTACGTTCATTGCTTCCGTTTTAGTCTGCTATACTAGTGAAAACAATTGTTAGTAGTGCTAATTTGTCGAAAATAAATTAAATTAGAATTTATATTTTGATATATTCTTAATTTAATTAAACTCAAGATGAAACGTGTTCAGTTAAGTGGTGCACAAAAGAGTAAACTAGCTAAACAAAAAGAACATACTGTTTCTGTTGTGAAAGCTAAGAGCCAAAAAATAACGGATTATTTAGTTTCAGTTCAGCAACAGGTTAATCAGGATTTTACTGACACCATCAACCCTCTTGATAAGTCTTCTTCAGGCCGTTCTGCAAATCCTGACACAGCAGTAGTACTTGAAAATGAAATTTGTTGTGACACACTTCAGTCTGCTGAAGATGATGAAAAAGACGATACCAGATGGGAAGCACATGCTGTTGCAACTGAAGCTATTCTAAAGTCTCATCCACAGATTATAGAAGCGTTAGAATGTTTACAAGAAGACCAGTCACAGAAGGGGGACACCACAAGCAGAAAACATAGCAAAGAAGATGCAAGAATTAGAATTTGGTTACATGCTTGTCTTTTGGGAAGAAGTGTTACAACATTTTCACAGGGTTTGTCAAGCTCTACAAAATGAGCACGTGAACTTGAAAACATGTTCTGATTTGTATTCTTCACTAGCAGATCACTTGCATGAATCTAGGAATGAATTTGAAAGATTTGAAGAAGCTGCAAAAGAAATAACACCAGGTGTGGATTATAAGTCAACTTTGACCCGTAATCGTAAACGAAAGACAGTGGTCAATGATGGTGATGCCCCTGAGGTATCTCTGAATGCCAGAGACAAATTTCGTATATCTGCTTTCTACGCCATTGTTGACAAACTTGAGACAGAGATGAGTAGACGAGGACAGGTCTATAATGATCTAGCAGTTCGATTTTCTTGTTTGGTCGATGTATCACAAACACAAACATCTCATTGTTGTGAAGGACTAATAAATGCTTATCCTAAAGATCTGAACAATAACTTATATAATATATACTGAACTACAACAGTTCCACTCATATATTCGCCACAAGTTTCGTGCATCAAAATCTGAAAACAACACGTTCAGTCATGCAGAATTATACAAACTAATAGTTACAGATAACATCGAGTGTGCCTTTCCAAATGTAGAAATCGCCTTGCGCATATTTTTAACATTAATGGTTACGAACTGTTCAACTGAGCGTTCTTTTTCTCAGTTGAAACGTATAAAAAGTCCAAATAGATCGACAATGAAACAAGAAAAGCTTGATTCCTTATCTCTGCTGATGATTGAGGCAGACTTGTTGCGCAAAATTAACTTTGATGATGTACTCAAAAACTTTGCCAGACGTATATCTAGAAAAAAGAACTTCAAAATGTAAATGTGTCCTTTCTTCGACTTTCTTATGATCTTAATCATTTTCTTATCTATTAAAAAAGTTTCAGTATTTTTGAGTATTATTATTACAAAATTAATTAACTAATAACTTTAATACTGATATACCTTATTGTGGTTTAAAATGAGTAATAGTAATGTAATACAAATTATATAATTAATTATTACACAAACATTTGTATTAACAACTGTTTTTCTTTGTTAGTATTTTGCATAATAATGATAATATTGAACATAGTCCTACCAGCGGTCAGTGGAGGAGGAGGATCGGGCAGAGGGAGCACCCGTGTGGGTTTGTGGAACTTTGTGCCTAGGGCACCAAGAGTTCTTAATCCGGCCCTGTCTTTATGGCTTATACTGCAGACATGTCACAATGTGCCTTTAATATTTTTGTTTGTTTGTTTTGATTCATAGGCTTTTATAATGAATTTGTTTTCATTATTTAGACTTAAAGGATTAAAAAAAAAAAGAACTTTCATATCAACTTGCATGTGTGTGCTTATTTCGGGTGTAAAATCAAGCAAATCAAGCGAAAATATGTATATATACAATGTTAACGTGACCTGTTGTGTAAACCGTGAACTTACGTTAGTGTCTTATGTGTTGTTGGCAAGGTCATCTCTTCACTTCTGAATAAAAACATACAACAATAACATTTAAAAAAAAAAAAAAATAAATCTACAATCCTTATATGATCAACCTAAATTATCCCAACCAAAAACAAATATTAAAAATATACCGTCCTTATATTAGCAACCTAAACTATACCAACCAGCGGGGGGTACAATTAATTAAACTCTTTTAAGGACATTTCACCCTTTTGATAGAAACACGTCTATCTGACTGTTCCAGAATACGAGTTTGATACTCGGATTGATCTGTTTTATAACTAAAGACATTTACTTTCGAAAGAATCACAACTTTGAGGACCTCCTTAGCAACTTTTTCAAAGGAATCACAACTTCAGGGGCTTGGTTCGTGTAGGAAGTGAGCTCATGTGTGATGGATGTTGCACCCTCTCGAGTCTTCAACAGAAAACAATAGATAACCTATTGCTCAGGAAGTAACAACGATTTCTGAACAATGTACAACTTCAACATTAACATTAAAACTGACTATTTTAGTCTTGTGTGTACTTTGTAACAACTTCCACACCAACAAGGGGACATCTGCTCTTAAACTTGCGGTGCATTCCTCATTAGCTCAACGAAAGGCTCTTCTAAAAACTATGGAGTTGGATAGACGTATTAATTAGACCAAGATCTATGTGAAGATGTAAAGTGTGAACATCTATATTCAATATCATCATGGAACCTCATTTGACTTACTTGACTTTATCCTGTGCAGTCCCAGGGGAGCATAGGGCCGCAACCACACCTCTCCACCGAACTCGGTTCTGAGCAGCTTTCTTCATCTGCTCTCATGTCATTCCAGTACCCTCAGCTTCACTGATGACTGACCTCTTCCAGGTTTGCTTGGGTCTGCCCACTTTCCTCTTTCCTTGTGGGTTCCAGTCAAGCGCCTGCCTTGCAACATTGGTAGCTGGTTTTCGCAGGGTGTGATTTTTTTATTGCTTGTTTTTAAGTTTATTTTCAATTTTTTTTTTTAAATTTCGTTATTGTAATAATGTATTTAAAAACAACAACTCGGATACGAGGACGGTAACAAAACACCACTAGACTAGGGTAGAGACTAAACACATTAACAAGGTCTATTATGAGACCAAGTGCACCCTTACAGTAAAAGTACTTTTGGCAAGTGTGTGCTCCTGTGCAAGGGGAATTAGCGGAAGCTATAAGACTATTGATCTTTGAAAGTCAAGTTAGACCACACACAAATAGTGCATCAAAAACATTACCAGAATATTAATGTATTAATGTCTGTAACATTTCATCTCACTGAAATCTGGCATGCGCGAGGGAAAAAAAATAAAGGAAACGGAAAGTTTGAGCTGGTCAATTTCCAATACAAGCTGGCATGTCAATAAACCTTGAGCCAATGACTTGGCATCCAACCAGGCATACATTGCGCGTGATGATGTCTCTGGCCAGATGCATTACTTTCCACGAGAAAATGTCTCTTTTCTTCTTGTCTGCTTACTCCCCACTAAAATTCCTCTCGCGAGGCAGAAGTAAAAAGGATTCCCCCTCGCAAACTGTACACAAAGGACAAGCCATACGTATGCCAACATGCGCCGACTACCGCCAGTTTATTAAAACTTGTGATTTATATCAACCTGCTTGTACGAAGTCTTATAAACCATAATATATTGTTTTCCATTCTCGGCCATCTTTGTCGTCTGCACAAATTATGCTTCTGAAAATTTCCTTTGTGCCGTATTGACGTGATTGTCATTGGAAGAGATAGTTTGTAACTCACAAGACAAGTAATAAAGAAGTTTACGTATCATTGTAGCTATTATGTGCCATTTATTTGTATGTTTTTTTCGAAATATGATAGTGTTCATTGGAGTTTTAAAAAAATGTTGATGGTCAATGCCATAAAAATAATAGTCTCAGCCGAAGGGGGCATCGGTTTCCGAAAAGAGGGATCTTACGTTCGAGTCTCGATGGAGGAAACCATAATTTCATTTTGCTATATTAATGTTTAGTGTAACAATCTCTGTTGTAAAGAAAACAGATAAAAGTGGTCTTATTACAAAGTAGTTAGCAAGGGAAAGATCTGCAAAGAGGTCGATCATTGATCGGGGATTAATTCAGGCTTTCTGAACGCCAGGTTCAAAAATCTATACATCGGTCATAATTACCCACAGGCGAGTGGGATGACCTGATAAATCTATAGCCTAGTCACAATCGACCTTAGGCCACTGACGTGACATAATAAATCTATAGCTTAGTCCCAATCACCACTATGCCACTGACGTGACCCGATAAAGTTAAAGTACTTGGCTAACCTCTTTACTTTATTTTGAGTATCACATAATTTGAATGTGAAGGGATTAGATTCTATTCTTCCACTCCCATTCCCTGGGGGGTTTGACTCGGAGATCTGCAACCAAAGTAGTTACTATTTGATAAAATTGACACATTTTGTAGTACAGTAAATTTTACAATAAATTTTCAATCCTAAACAGTGTCAGGGACGTTATAGAGATGGAAGAAAAACTATAAATAGTTAATGAAACCTTTTTGGTGTATCCGTTGTACAAAGTAAAGGAAGAACTATAAAAAGCTAATGATACCTTTTTTTGGTGTATCCGTTGTACAAAGTAAAGGAAGAACTATAAATAGCTAATGATACCTTTTTTGGTGTATCCGTTGTACAAAGTAAAGGAAGAACTATAAATAGCTAATGAAACCTTTATGGTGTATCCGTTGTACAAAGTAAAGGAAGAACTATAAATAGCTAATGAAACCTTTATGGTGTATCCGTTGTACAAAGTAAAGGAAGAACTATAAATAGCTAATGAAACCTTTATGGTGTATCCGTTGTACAAAGTAAAGGAAGAACTATAAATAGCTAATGATACCTTTTTTTGGTGTATCCGTTGTACAAAGTAAAGGAAGAACTATAAATAGCTAATGATACCTTTTTGGTGTATCCGTTGTACAAAGTGAAAGAAGTGATGGTAGCCTTCTTATTTTTTAAAGGTACATCTCTACGTCATAGTTTTCTTTCAAAACATCTGTTCAACTCGTGTCTTTGTGGAACCTGGGCAAGGGTCTCGAAAACGGCTTTAACGGCTTTCCTAGAGATTTAGCAGTTGATGCATATCGTTGGGAAAAGAACTACTAGCCAGTTGGCCACACCGAGAAAACTCTGGTTTGACTGTCATCATTTTTCAAAGTAAAAAAAAAAATAAAAAAATAAAATTTAGCTAGAGAACGAGAACATATTTATCTAGCTCTCTGCCATCCCCAGTCGTCCCGTGGGAGGTTTGGGCCAGGAAGAAGATTATCTTCAATTCTGAAAGGAACATCCGAAACATGTAAAACATTTTACAAATAAATAACTATTTCTCCAAGGGATTTCTTTCTCACCAAGAAATACACTCTTGCGCAATTCACGCAGGCTTCATCAATGGTGATCATTGGTGTGTAGCACTATTACAAGTGATTAAGTTTGAACTATAAAAGCTTAGTTTCAACAAATACTAATGGAGAACTCTCTCAGTTCGGCGAAATGGGCATTCCATTACTAAGTAGCACTGGGCTACAGCATTACAAAAGTCCTGGTCGGTTCAGGTTTTTGTTTTTTTTTTAAAGTGCAAGATTTTTTAATTTACCACGTCTGTTAAATACTAGATTGGTTTTGTTCCTTAACAATAACTGCTTTTACAATTTGTAGTTTTTAAACATTGTGTAGCATTGATAATCATTAAGTAAATTTAAGGACTTTGTAAATTTAGCTCTATCTTGATAACATGTTTTTTAAGACGCCAGAAGCATTCAAATTGTGTCCACTGAAAAACAGATTGACCACACGCTTATTGCAGACGTCTCCACACTTTATTGATCTTCCATAACTTAAGAGATCGTTTTTGTTTATCTAAATGAAGCCAACAAGATTTCCATCCGATTTTTTTTGTGTGTTGAAATTATGGATTTGCACTTTTCGAAACAAAACATATTTATGTCTTTCGGGCATAAACAAAGCCCTAAATAACCTGGAATATTAGGAAGAGGATCTGGGTGGGTAAAGGAGGCGTATGGTTTACTTCCGGCACGTGAGATCAACACCCACAGGCCTCAGGGCCCAGGTGAGAGTATGCCTTGGTGTGTGGTTGTCTGTTACAAGGATGGTGTCAGAGCACGCGAAAAGGTCAGCTGTAAGAGGAGACGATGTATCAAAAATAAGAAATGAATATATTGGAACATTTAACTAAGTGACGTATTTCTACAGTATTCCCCGCATTATTTGACGAAGAGAAGTCTCGGGTTCAAATCCCTATAGTAGACTAAGACTTGGTGAATTAATAATTCCCAGTGTGCTTCTCGAGCACCTAAATCTACACTTCTGCCATTACAGCATTTAAACTATACTCCTTACCCACGCCTGAACGACAATACTGGCTATACTATATTCTCATCATCACATCTTCACCTATCCCCCTGATTTAGGGGTGCTGTGCTGTGACAGTTTTCGTAACCAAATCCCGGCCTGCAGCTGTTCTTAACAGAATATCGACAGAGAGGCCGGTCCATTCTTTTCATCTATCCAGGTTTTTGGACGCTCCTTTCTTCGTGCTCCCTCCCACTGTACCGTGAAGAATGACTTTTGACAGTGAGTTATGTCTTACCAAACTAGCTCATACTCTTTTTGATTCCAATGCATTTAGAATGGGAGATCTGGTGACACCCCAAGCTCCTCTTTATTTTAACTCAGTACTGGATTTACTTTAGGCAGCATTAATTATCGCTTAGGGCCCCCCCCCCCTTTGTTTGGCTCCAGGGATATTTTCAATCATATTGAAGAAAGAACAAAGAAAAAAATTGTCGTATGTTGATTACAACGAGCCCCTTACATTAAGAGCTAAGGGTCACCTCAACTCTAAATCGGATCCTGTTTTAATTAATCATTCCTAGATTGTTTCCTTATTCAGGGAGGGGATACAAAATAAGAAATGGTAAAAAAAAAACAAATGTTTCAATACTCAGCATATATAAATAACAGTATTACATTGACTGAAATGGCATGTGGCAAAATATATAGGTCACAGCTGTGGCTGCGTAGCGACTGGATATGCTGCATTCCTCATTAATCTTCGGACTCGCAGACAAGCCTCATTATTATTATTATTATGTTAGAAACGAACAAGTTTTAATTCTCTGGCGCTGCCAGGGTCGAGTTTCGCTAAAGAGAAACAAAATTCATCGTAGTCCCTTTAACAGTTTCCACTGAGGAATTTTCTGGTGATGTGGCAGGTCTGTAGCAGTACCGCCCTCTGGCAGGCAACGAAGATGTTCCTAGGAATGTTAAGGGCCTTTAAAGGTGTCTGTGAGGTCAGTTGTTATTATCCCCTCGGTTGATATAACAATGGGGTATATTGTTATTTTGGACAATTTCCATAGACGCTTAATCTCCAAGCCTAGGTTCCCAACTTTTTTTTTTGTTTTTCTATCTCAGTTTTTCTTAAATTATGAGACAGTGGTACGGCGATATCGATAATGGTAGCGGTTTTTTCTTTTTTATCGATGAACAGCAGGTCCGGGCGATTGAAATCTACCGTTTTGTCGGTCAGAATAGGCCTATCCCAGTACAGCAGATGTTCAGTAGACTCGAGAACCTCTTGTGGAGAGTATTAATAATAATGAGGAGTGTCCTTACAGATCAAATTGTGTGTCAAAGCCAAGTGTTGGTGTATTAACTTTGCAACTTGGTTATGGCGACCTAGGTAGGCTGATTCTGATAGGGCTGGACATCCTGCCATAATGTGTTCAATCGACTCGCCCACATTTCCACATTTTCGGCATTTGTCGACAACATTGAGTTTCAGGATATGCTTCTCGTAATTTTTTGTCCTGATTACTCTGTCCTGTATTGCTGTAACAAAGCCTTCTGTTTCAGGGTAGAGATGACCTGCTCTGAGCCATGTTAAGGAAGCAGCCTTGTCGATGTTGTCCCCATGTAATAAAGCCGGAAATTTTCCGTGGAGTGTTTTTTCTTCCCATTGGCGAATCTCATGCCCTACGTCGTCCAAGCCGACATTGACATCGGCATTATTATTATTATTATTATTATTATTATGACGTTGGTACAAAATGTGTACATTCTCAGCAGAAGTACATCGCCTACCATCTTCTTTAGGGAAGAGGTTGGGGGGGGGGGCGCCTTCACTTAACCCCTCCCTGAGCCCCCAAGACATACATCGTTCAATTAGCAACAACTGCTCATTTGCGGGTAGACGACAATATGTTTTTGAAATCATATATATTCCCGCCTTTTCCATTTTTTAATTTGGTAAACAATTTGATAACTTGGCCTTGATGTAACATTTATTATACAAGCATGTAAAATGAATTTGGAGATCTGGAGAATATGATAGATTAAAAGAACATATGGATGAAGCCATTCACTTATTTTATATTGAACTGGAAGCATTATTAATTTAAAAAGTTAAAAATAAACCTTTCATGGGGATGTAATCTTATAAGAATGAATCAAATGAGTTCTTCTGTTAAATAGCAGACGTGACTATGTTAAAAAGAGTAGAGAAAAGGGGAAACGAACGAATATTTGTTTGCGATTTAACAATGAAAGAATGGAGTGATCCAAATGAATTAGTTTGAGGGAGGAGGGCTTGGCGTGGGGTTAGTGACCCCACCCGGTAAATCTAAGAATGATAATGATTTTGTAATTATAGACGTAGACATATAGCCCCTATAAACTGAACAAATGGACAGCTTTGATTCGCTTATTTATGGATGGCTGCCTGGTCGTGCGGTTTGCACGCTAGACTGTCGTTCAGATTTATTGATGGTCCCGGGTTCAAACCCTGCCCGCTCCCCTCGTCCTGCGGGAGGTTTGGACTAGGAAGTAATTATCTTCAACTCTGAAGGAACATGTAAAACATTTTACAAACATTTTATTTTAATATGTTCACATAAATAGCAAGAATAATGGTCGATATGAATTTTGTGCATTTTTGTTTCCTCATTCCCAATCTATATACCCGGAAAAATCCTGAAATAGTGTGCCTGATATATTCACTTTTAATTGTTAGGTCTGTTTCCTTTGCGTGATCTTGTTCAGAAATTATCGAAATGTGCTTCCCGTCGTTTAATGTCACGTGACATAATTGGGAGTTAATATTTTATAGCTATTGTAAAGACAGGAGTGATTGCCACACTTAACAAAAAATTCAAGCGGTAACTTCTTTTTTTTTTTTAGGTTCATCAGTTTTAACAAATAATAAAATACATTTATACCATAGACTTATATATACTATATCTAGATTGGACATTGAGATTTTTTAACACTACAAAAAATGTGAAGAAAAAAAAATGTAAGTTGAAAGCAAGGCGTTGTTTTGTAAATATGTTATAAGAATTAAAGTTGTGTTTTTTGAAATTTTTTTTCAACCCTAACCTATGTAATATATAATTTAATTTTTAGGTCTAGATCTAGTAATTGAACATCAAAAATAAGAGTACTCTCGTCTCATAATTATTATTTTGCAATTTCTGGATTTATAATCTAGACTATAAGACTAGACTAGACTATTAATCTATTTAAATGTACATAAGATGATTAAAATCAACAGACATGAATTACTTCGATCTACGATTTTTTAAAACATTATCTCAATGGAAACTAACAAAAAATGACTTTGTTTCATATATCAGAGTGAATATATAGTTATGTGATTAATAGCGTATTCTAAAGAAAATCCGAGAAATGATTTTGTATTTTATTTCTAAACTTTGAAAACTAAAGATCATTACTTTTCTAAGACAGAAAAGATTAATTGGGGCGTTTTCCATTTGAGCTTGAAAATGAGTTACGTACATAAAAAATATATACATATATATATATATATATATACATATATATATATATATATACATATATATATATATATATATATATATATATATACATATATATATATATATATATACATATATATATATATATATATATATATATATATATATATATACATATATATATATATATATATTTATATATATATATATATATATATAGGTCTGTGAATCGATCAATCACGGATAAGAATTAGTTTCCGGTTTCCAGTCTAGATATAATATATAGGTCTATGATTTATACATAGATGCTAGATCGTGTATACTTTTTTTTTAAATATTGGCTACATCCTAAAAAAAATAATTAATTTTATCTCGAAGTGAGGAAATGGCTTGATTGATAATGTAAAGGTATTGGCTAGTTTCTCTCTCTCTCACTCGTAGGCCTATATTTATAGTGTTGTAAACCTGGTGGTGACACAGATGGGGGTAGTGCTGTGTGTTTTTAGCCTACCCAAATCGCCACAGTCCAGCGCAGGACGAGCGGTCAACCGTGACCAGTGACAGTACACGCCAGTTCGGCAAGGACCAGTGTCGAATATATTACGCACGCAAGTCACGGCGAAAGTGATCAACTGGAGTGGTCAAGAAGGTTCGAGGCCAGTAGAGACACTATATAATAGCGAGTGTGTCAGAATCACTTCACTTGACAATGTGACCACTACGAGGCGAGAGCCAGCACGGCGTGTGAAGTCAGGGGGAGCAAGACTAGGTTTTTGGACAGTTAGTGTAATATTGTTGCCAACTGTACAGTGTTGTAATGTATTTGACATTAAATTGCTACTGTTACTTTGGAACCCTGATGAGTTGTGAGGCTCTTAAAGTTCGTTGTGTCGTGTGGTGCAGTTTGAAGAGAGCCTGGATAGTAGGAGAGACGTAACAATACATATATATATCGTTCTCTGTTTTCTCTCTCTCTTTTCTTAATTTCTCTCTTATTTTCTATCTTTCTTTGTATCTCTTTCTTATTTTTCTATATCTTTTTGTCCTTTCTCTTTCTTCCTCTCTTCCTCTGAAAGGCAGCGAGGGAGGTGCTAATTTTGCTCCTACCAAAACATAAACAAACACTAAGACAGGCAGACCCACCACGCTGACAGCGTTCCTGACAAATAATCCGGTTTGCCACTGTCTTACAGTGAGCGCATGTTTTGTTATGGCCCTTGAGGACCAACGTTCCATACAGAGTTACTTCTCGGGAATCTTTTGCTAAAATTACGTTTTTGACGTCAGCTCTTGTCTCAACAAATCTTTAGCTTCCGGTACTTCTTTTATTTGTTTGTTTTTTACTGGGTTTTTTTTACACACTTTTTTTTTTTTCTTATTGACTTTTCTTGTAAAGCACGAGAGCTTTTAGTAACTTGGGAAACAAAACAAAATTCAACAACAAGACTTTTTGTGAAAAAAACTAAAACTTTTTTAAAACAACACGAGTTAAAGAGAAAGGAAAGAATTTTTAAAAAAAATGCAACGTAAGTTTTCCATTGTTGTGTAGAGGCGGCCCTTAGCACTGCTCGGGGCCCTGGACAAGTTGTCATATCAAGGCAACAAATATTTTACGATTGGCTGACGGAGATAAAAGATTTTCTCACGGGCCCCCCCCCCTCCCTACGACGCGGGGCTTAAAGTGGTTGCAACTCGCCACTTCCTCAGGCTTCCTCTGTAAATATTATTTCCATAGCTCAATGTTTCTCAAATTTTTACCAGTGGCGTCCACCTTGATGAGAGTTCTTGAAGAGTGATGTAAGCTCCTTCAAAATGTGAGGGTCAGGGTGTAAACTTTTTATTTTCTACAGACATTACTTCAAACAAGAAGATCATACATTATTTCATTTTTCATGTTCCGTGGTTTACAGCCTGACCTGGCTGAACTAAGACCAAATGTTATACATTTACTTCAGCAAACGTTAAGCACTCATTATTAACTAGGTCTAGTTAAAACCATCTTGGGATGACTAAATTGTGATTTTTTTTTTTCTGTCCAGGTTATCAAAATGCTAATTACCATCATCATGGCGTTCCTGCTGTGCTGGGGCCCGAAGTTAATGCTTGCTGTTCTAATTAAACTCCGATACAGTTGGCTATTTGAGCGTCCTGCATTTTTCATTAAGGTCAGTTACATTCTAGATTTAAAAAAAAAAAAAAAACTACACGAAGAATTCATTGAAACAGGTTTTATTTCATTTAGTTGAACATTATCGGTTTGAACTGTAAGGTTTAACATTTGGAACATGCGATATTTCAAAAATACCGGTACTGAAAAAAACAACAACAAAGCTTATATAAGGTAAAAAAACACAAAATAGCTCAATACTTCAAGATTTGTATCCTTCTTTATATATAAAACAAAATTAATTAATTTCACTAAATAGTTAACTGGGAAAAAAAACTGACAGTAACAAGGACCAACGTAACAGATACTAGAATTCACGGGCCAATAGTATGTGAGTGAAGGGTCAAACTACTGGATGTTTCACTGAAGGAAAAACAAAAAGGAGATGTCTGTGGAACGGTTCTGGCCAGAATATTATAGCGGTACGATTCGCAGGGATGCAACTTTTTTTTTAAAAGTGGCGTATCTAGTGTGGAGGGGCTGGGGTCTAAATTTTAAAAATTCCCCCGGGCCCCCGCCTCAAATGAGTGTCTAAATTTTTTAAAATTAAACATTTAATGTTATGCCAATATCTCATGACATGTCATGATGTAAAAAGTCAAAATGCAGGGGCCCCTATAGAGGTAACCCCCCCCCCCTTCCCGGACCCCAAATCCCTAGCGACTCGACTGCTTTGTTAAAAGGTTGTGGGTTTTTGTTCGTTTTACTGGAAGTAGAAATAAAAGGATAAGGTTAGTCACTAAAATAGACAACGTTCCATATGGACGATAAAGATTATTATTATTGTTATTTTGTACCCCGCAAACAAATCAACGGGCTTAGGCGGTGTTTAATGCTCTAGAGTTTCTCAGAATTTGTGTTTGTTTTTATATCTTTTAGATCTTTTTAGATCTCTTGTGATTGTTTGAATTTTCTGTTTCTCTCTGTTCATCAGATAGTCATTAACGTACTACCGTTTGTCCACTCCTGCATCAACCCGGTCATCTACGGCTTCATGTCCAGGAGTTTCCGCACTCGTATGAAATGCGCCTGCCGCGCATTCGTCTACCGCAAGACTCACCCAAGCGCGGTGCTGGGCAAGCGCCTTCTTTCCGGCTCCGACCTGGAGCTGGATACCCGATCCACCAACGGGACCGTGCATACCAAGATCAGCCTCCGCCAGGGAAGCAGCAGCCACTCAGACACCTGACGCCGGCAGAGCTGTTTCAGTTGGTTCTTCTGCTACTGCTGCTGTTGTTGCTTCGGGTGCGGCCTTTTCTCCAGGGACGGCGATGAAGTGGGCTGCAGGCACGCGCATGTCGCTCCGCGGGCGGGGAGCGGGATCCGGAGAAGCTGCCAAGATGTAAAGGCGGATCTCGAACAAGAGATGTGTGTCTACGGCGAACACGTACGAAAAGAAGGGGATGTTGTGGTAGTTCGAGATGTTGAACGCAATCGCCGAGTGAAATGGCGAAGCGATGGGTCCTGCTGAGAGGCAGATCTAGCACACACATATTCCAATAAATGACATTAGTTTCGTAGTTAAAGTGCCAAATGAGTGTGAACATCACACCTCTGACATTAAACAGCAGCTGTGAATGTGCTTCTTATTTTAAGCATCAACAACCACTGAAACAGCTACATTGCTGTCACTCTAGTTTATTGCATTCGTTCGGAAGGACTGAGAGGATCCAGCGTCAAGCATGCCAAGGGAGACAATATATCATTTTTTGTGTCGTTGGAGCAGCTGAAACAGTTATTCCCCCATGTGAATGCAAAATCGAGGTTTTTGTTTTTAAAAATGGGAATAAATAATAATAATTGAATGAAAATAAATTCATGTCTTTATATTTTATTGTTGTGATATTGACAGATGTATAAATAACCATGTGTTTTTTCAATACAATATTTTTTTTTTGGCAGTACTCATGATGTACTGTACAGACTATGTACATATACTGTACATTTTAGAAGAATTTACATTAGTGTTTCTCATGACTAGAGAATGAGGATAATGATGAAATCATCTTAAAATCATGATCTCTCCTTCACCATCTCTTCTCGGTGTTCTCTTATTTGACTGACGTTCGGGTTGAAATCAACCTAAGGTCAGAATGTGATTGGTCTTTTAGTGATATTTGTGTTCACGTACACGGGTTGGTTTCTGATGTGAATACTTAAAAATCATGACATATTACATCCATGAATGACTTTAGTGTGAATATGACAAGCCCCTGAAGAACTCTTATTTTGGAATATCTAGAAATAATTGTTTGAGACGAATATAAGAAATTAAGAATGAAGCTCAATCAATTCACCGAATTCTACTGCAATTCTTCTTTCACCACACAACCTCATTAAATGGTATATTGAAAATATCTCAACTTTTCAATTATTTGCTCCACAATAGAGGGTCCCCACAAACGGGAAAGAATGTCAAATTTCAGAATTATTGTATTAGTCCAACATAGTTTAAAGGCAGACCTGGACCTACATGGATAGCCTTAATCTAAGCATCATCGAAAATTACGGTAGTGCAAACAGTGCGTCCACCCAGGTTATCATCCTAAGGAAAGCCTCTACAAACTCAATGTATATATATTTATTTTTATTTTTGAACATTAAATATAACAAAATTAAGAAAACAAGATAAAATTTACAGATCCTATATATTTGTCTTTCTTTATTTATTTTTTAAATTTCATATCCGTATGTAGTATCTAGAACATTTTTACAAAAGTATTCGAAATATTTAGGGTCTCCACAAAAATACTTTCCAGGGGTTTCCACTTACCTAAATCCGGCCCTGATAATAAATTATATTTTTTTTTTAATGTGAAAGGCTACCAAGAGCGAGGCGTGGCATGGAGTTTTGTAGCTCTCTACTAAGTTTATGTAAAAATCTGGCCATGACATTTTCTATGTATTCAATTGTTATTCAGTCAATTTATTAAATATCGTGTTTCTTATGAGCTACTATTATTGACATCGTTTCAAATATCTCCCTTTATTCTACAACTAAGAAATGCTGGGTAGTGATTCAAAATGGCGTCGATTAAAGGATGGGAGCTGGGATACGGTGGGGCGCTGATAAAATTTGAAATTTTCTTTTAAGAATTTACGTTAGCGTGGTAGTACCAAAAAGGTCGTCTGCGGGTTATACAGTAACAAGTAAAATAAAGACAGAAATCCTTTAAAAAAAAAAAAAAATGGTTATATATATATATTTATAGTTTTTATATAGTGCTACTTTCATGCTTTTAGCATGCTCAGAGCGCTTTGGTCCTATCTCATTTGTGGACCGGAAGGGGGGGAAGGGGGTATCTAGGAGTTGGTTTTCCGTGGTAAACACAACTCAGCCCGAGTCGAGTGTCGAACCTCGAGCCCCCCCCCCCCTTCTAGGTAGCCAAGCCAAGTTCAAGCTCACTTAGCCTCTCGACCACGCTTTATATTTACAGCCATTTCCTCTCGATACTTTAAGATGTATTTTTCTTTTTTGATATCAAACAAAATTAATTAATTACAACTAATTCATTAAAAAAAAAAAAAATTTTTTTGATTGGTTGATGTTTTGTTAGGAATAATAAATGCTTTTTACGTAACGTTTCAAGTTGATACGACAATGGGAGAAAAGAACGTGTGCTCGAAATTGCTACCAGACAGGCAAGCAAGCATTGTGAACATTAAGGTCTTCTTGGAAACCAATTATTTTTAGTTTGGGGTGACATCATTAGCAATCTGCACCTGTTGACACCAATCTATTTAGACACCTCTGTTGATTTCAGCTGAGTGAATAATATTTATCTTTTTTTTTTCTTTTAAATTATGTTCAAAACAAAGTTCTAGATATGTTCTGTATTGTTATTCCCACGGACGAAAGACATGTCTTAGTTTGAATAATTTGTTGAACACAGATGTGATACATTCTAATGTTTTCAAGTTATTGTTTACGTGTGTTGTAAATTAATCATGTATCAGCGCACTACTGTCTCATTGTGTATTTGTTAAAATTGGCGTCAGTAGCCTCAACTAATCTGCTGCCAACTAGAAATTCAGCTGTTTTGAATGAAAAGAGAAAAATATTGTCAAACAAACAAGAAAAAATCACACATTTGACACCCGAACTTATTCTCATTACTGGCAAAATAAAATGAACTTCAAAAAAAATATTTTGATTGTTTATTTATTTATATAAAACGCTTTGAGCATTGGAATGAACTCTTCACTCCTAATCAACGATGACATCGTTGATTTGATCCCATTAAATGAAATTTATTTTTGGTTTTATAAACTAAAATTTGTGTTATATAAAAAGAGCATGCATTGTCCTATAAAACTCTATACCAAAGGTAACGTTTTCTGGTTACAAACGGAAATGTTATAGGGTAAAATGCAGAAGAATCTACACAGAAAAAGTACAATTAACAAGGTATATTAAGATTTCTGTATTTAATAGGCAAGGCTGGAACTTCATTTCTCTCGTAAAGCCGCCTATAGTCTAAACAACCGTGCCTGGTTATTATTGGTGGTGCAATATTACGCACACTAGACGTGCAGTCTTTTCACCACTAGATCTGCACTGTCTACACCTGTTAGATCATTAGCTTCGACTGGATCTGCAGCGTCACCAAACCTGAGCAGACAACGCCAGAAATCCCCCCCCCCCCTGTCAGCGAGAAGGAATCTCAGTAGTGCCCACTACAAACGGCCTAAAGCAGTCCAGTGCCCAGATACTTGCCCAGTGATCAGCGCCTACTGCCCAGCGTAAACTGCCCAGTCCAGGCTTCAGCTATCCGCTGCCCAATATCAATTGCTCACTACCTACGGTCCTGAGAATACCCTTCCCACGTTTCACTTCAGACTTACTCCTCTTCGAGTCAACGCATATCGTTGATCGCACGCTGGAAATCATGTTCAGTGTGAGCAAATAGGGCGCAATCATCGACATATAGAAACATGGGGTCTTGTTTAAATGGTCTTTTTTTTTCAAAGGCGCCCTCATGTCAGTTATTTTTAAACATTTTGTTATTTAATATTTTAATTTAATTCATTTAATATTTTCCCATTTACATTTTAGATGTTGTACTTGTTATTTCAGTTGTTATTTCAGTTCAGTTGTTATTTCAGTTGTTATTTCAGTTGTTCAGTTGTTATTTCAGTTGTTATTTCAGTTGTTCAGTTGTTATTTCAGTTGTTATTTCAGTTGTTATTTCAGTTGTTATTTCAGTTGTTACTTCAATTATTTTCGTTTATGCTACTTGTTTTTTAAATAATTAATAAATGCTAAATTTAAAATAAATGGAACATTTTTTCTACACCTTTGCGTAGAGTGTTTGATGATACCCTGATACACAATTCTAAGTTGGTTAAAATGTCATCGTTTCAAACTCAGTCCAAAGAAAAACAATGAACACTCAATGAACTAAATCCCAATGATGAACACAGAAACTGTCATAAAGAGAAATGGGAGCGGACGGCTCTGTCACAGCAAGAGATTTCATCCAAGGCACAAGATAGGAAGGAATGGATAAAGACGATCAACAGATCATATGCTGTGCCCCAACCGTTCAAAAGAACCATTCTTATCTTATGTTATAAAATACAGACGTTACTTCAAAAAAGATGATTACGTCCTACGCGTCATGAATTCAGTCATGCATATTAACCAATGACCTAAATTCTGCCAAGTCACTGGTTTTCCTGGCTAGATCAGGCAACCCATTCCATGCTCTAATAGGACTAGGGAAGAAGGAGCATTTGTACGAATTTGTCCTAGCATATGGAACGAGGAATGTGCCTTGATAGGTGAATGTAATAAGTCATTATTATCTTCCCTTTGCGTTCCTCGTGGAACATAGGGCCTCAAATGTGATAAGTAGACATAAGTATTGATGCAATCAAAAGATAACACAGTAACTGGACTAAAAGTTCGAACTGACCAACACTGACCAACAATGACCAACACTGACCAACAATGACCACTAAACCTCAATACCTTGCTCTGTCCTTCTTAGAAACTTAAAGAAAACTTTCCAACAACTGAAATAGTTCTTGTACTTATTTCGTAGAATTCTCTTTTTAATATTCTGTTCTGCTGGTCAGTAAATTTGTTCTCACTGCAACTGGTCAAGGTCTCAACAATTTGTTGTTTTTTCTGACCTACTTTGTGGTCACTGAGTGTGCAGTGGAGCGTGATCGGCAGAATTATCATTGTGTTAACGTGTGTGTGTTTTAAACAGAGAGAAATGGAGAACGACGGTCAACAGATCCTGTGTGGTGCTCCAAATTCCAAAATGATCCATTAAACAGTCCTAACTAGACCTAGAGATTATCTCAATATATCAAGCAAGATAGCCCATTGTTTAATAGTAGTGGTATTTCTAATGTTATGTACCAGTTACAACCTTATCACTTTTCTTGTGTCTTCATTTTGATTATTTTGAGTATGTTATTAGTTCACTGTACTATGGCCACATAGCACCCTAGTAAACCGTGGGCCACAGAAACAGATAGGGGGCTCGATGGCTTAGCGGTTAAGCGCTCAGCTTCCGAACCTGGATTAGACTTGGATTTTAAATTTCGGGATTTTTAGGGCGCCCCTGAGTCCACCCAACCTCTAATGGGTACCTGACTTTAGTTGGGGAAAGTGTTTTATTTTCTTAATTTAAACAATAATTATTAACAGTTACTATACAGTGTGCCATCTAAACATCAATAGCAACACCAGCTTCATAGAGTAAGATGTTATTTGAAACAAAATTCTAAAATTGAGATATTTTACAATTCCCTTGATAGATAAAGGGAGTAGACTCTCTTCAATATGTTGATCTTTAAACAAAGGAGATTAGTTAAACACGGTAAATAGACAAGATACATAATCAATCCACGAATTAACCATTTCTATGGATTGATCCTAGTTCTCTCCCTTTGCTACTACACCATTTGAAAAACAAACTGAAAGATAGCACACACACACACCTATCTCTCTCTCTCTCTCTCTCTCTATCTCTGTTATACTTTGATGCTAGTATCCTCCTTTGGTTTCTACAATCAAAATTTTATTTTAAAATAAATTAAAGATTTCATTACTACAAATATGAATAATCAAATTAATTGAACAATTTAATAATTTTATTTGTTTAGCCACAAAGCACAGGTGCTACAAAGGCCGTCAATTTAAATAAAACTTCAATTAAAAAATGATCAAGATTAAAATAACTGAAGAGTAACAATAATGAAATCGGTAATTTAAATTTAAATTACAACAATAATAATGCTGCAACTATCAGATCACGTGATTCACAAACACTGCAATGGTTATCTAGCACAATCTAAGCCTAGCAGTACAGAATATGAGAATAATGATGTCATTTATTTAATAAAGGAAGCGCTGTGGCTCAGTGGTAAAGCGCTTGGCTTCCGAACTGAGGTCCTAGGTTCAAATCCTGGTGAAAACATGGATTTTTACTTTCGAGACCTTTAGGGCACCTCTGCGTCCACCGAGCATTAAGGGGTACCTGACATTAGTTGGGGAAAAGTAAAGGCGGTTGGCGGTTGTACTTGGCCACATGACACCGTAGGCCTAGTTAACCGTGGGCCACAGAACCAGATGACCTTTAACATCATCAGCCCCATAGATCACAAGGTCTGAAAGGGGAACTTATTTTTATTTTTTGTTAGTATTTTTTACTGATTTAGGATTTAAAAGTTGAGCTAATTTTTCAACATTTGGCCTGGAATAATATTTTTTTTACAAATCTTTTTCTGTGTAATTTAAAATGCTCACACACCAGCAGATAATGAAAGCATCATCTATTTCATGTGTACAAAACGGACCATTAGCTAATTTTTCAACATTGGGCCTGGAATAATATTTTTTTTAGAAATCTTTTTCTGTGTTATTTAAAATGCTCACACACCAGCAGATAATGAAAGCATCATCTATTTCATGTGTACAAAACGGACGCTACATTTTATCTTCATCATTTCGTCCTATACGAAAGCCTAGTTCTATTGGAAGATGGTATTACTACTTCTAATCTTTAAAATAAGCATCTTAAATGGTAGTTTATTTCAAAAGGATGGGCAGTCTTCAGAGACGGCCTTAGCAATGGACCAGGCCCTGATCGAGTGTCTTTAGGGGCATGAATATTTGTTTGATGGGCTGAAAATGACGAAAGATTCTTTTTGTGGTGGGGCTCCTCTCTCTCTCTCTCTCTCTTTTTTTCCCCTCTCTCTCAATACTAAGACTAAGACTGCTTTATTGATCCTTATAGAAATTTCTTGTGATTACAAGGACTCTTTTCTCATATAAAGACAACACAACAGAAACATACACATAAATAGAACAGACATAACATAAAGAGTTCATTCAGCGACTACACACAGGCATCTTGGTCCTTTTCATGTTTCCTGATCAACGAGTGGCGGTGATATAGTCTGACCGAGTGAGGTACAAACGAGTTTTTGTACCGCTCTGTTCTTGTCAGCAGTCGCCCACTTCGCGACGACCTGACGTAGTTCTGACGGAGCGGGTGACCGTTGTCTTCCAAGATATTGTTCCATTTGTTCTCTCTCTCTATTTTTCTCTTCCCCTCTCTTTTTAGCCTATAATAATGATACATATACAAATTATGCGCCGATTATTATTTTTTTATTTCATTTTTTTTAAAACCATTTAAAGACATTTATTATAAACTTGGTATCTTCTCCCTGGTTGGTATCTTCTCCCTGGTTGGTATCTTCTCCCTGGTTGGTATCTTCTCCCTGGTTGGTATCTTCTCCCTGGTTGGTATCTTCTCCCTGGTTGGTATCTTCTCCCTTGTTGGTATCTTCTCCCTGGTTGGTATCTTCTCCCTGGTTGGTATGTTCTACCTGGTTGGTATGTTCTACCTGGTTGGTATCTTCTCCCTGGTTAATATCTTCTCCCTGGTTGGTATCTTCTCCCTGGTTGGTATCTTCTCCCTGGTTGGTATGTTCTACCTGGTTGGTATCTTCTCCCTGGTTGGTATCTTCTCCCTGGTTGGTATCTTCTCCCTGGTTGGTATGTTCTACCTGGTTGGTATCTTCTCCCTGGTTGGTATCTTCTCCCTGGTTGGTATGTTCTACCTGGTTGGCATCTTCTCCCTGGTTGGTATCTTCTCCCTGGTTGGTATGTTCTACCTGGTTGGTATCTTCTCCCTGGTTGGTATCTTCTCCCTGGTTGGTATCTTCTCCCTGGTTGGTATCTTCTCCCTGGTTGGTATCTTCTCCCTGGTTGGTATCTTCTCCCTGGTTGGTATCTTCTCCCTGGTTGGTATGTTCTCCCTGGTTGGTATGTTCTCTCTGGTTGGTATCTTCTCCCTGGTTGGTATCTTCTCCCTGGTTGGTATCTTCTCCCTGGTTGGTATCTTCTCCCTGGTTGGTATGTTCTCCCTGGTTGGTATCTTCTCCCTGGTTGGTATGTTCTCCCTGGTTGGTATGTTCTCCCTGGTTGGTATCTTCTCCCTGGTTGGTATCTTCTCCCTGGTTAGTATCTTCTCCCTGGTTGGTATCTTCTCCCTGGTTGGTATCTTCTCCCTGGTTGGTATCTTCTCCCTGGTTGGTATCTTCTCCCTGGTTGGTACCTTCTCCCTGGTTGGTATGTTCTCCCTGGTTGGTATCTTCTCCCTGGTTGGTATCTTCTCCCTGGTTGGTATCTTCTCCCTGGTTGGTATCTTCTCCCTGGTTGGTATCTTCTCCCTGGTTGGTATCTTCTCCCTGGTTGGTATCTTCTACCTGGTTGGTATGTTCTACCTGGTTGGTATCTTCTCCCTGGTTGGTATCTTCTCCCTGGTTGGTATCTTCTCCCTGGTTGGTATGTTCTACCTGGTTGGTATCTTCTCCCTGGTTGGTATCTTCTCCCTGGTTGGTATGTTCTACCTGGTTGGCATCTTCTCCCTGGTTGGTATCTTCTCCCTGGTTGGTATGTTCTACCTGGTTGGTATCTTCTCCCTGGTTGGTATCTTCTCCCTGGTTGGTATCTTCTCCCTGGTTGGTATCTTCTCCCTGGTTGGTATCTTCTCCCTGGTTGGTATCTTCTCCCTGGTTGGTATCTTCTCCCTGGTTGGTATCTTCTCCCTGGTTGGTATGTTCTACCTCCTCCACCCCCAGCGACGTTACTAATAACTTGACACTCAGACTTGACAGGAACAAGAGTTGTCTGCGTGGATGTGCAGACGTCTGATGACCTTATTCTTTTCCCTACTAGCACTAGCACAAGGTCAAGGTTATTAATGGCTTGAGATCTCTTTGCATACGTAGTGTTGCTGTGCAAGAGACATGGAATCTTTCCAACCCAATAATATTATGATAACGGTTCTAGAACATACAATGTAAAAATTTAACAAAAAATGTTAATATATCTAGACGGTGATAAAAAAAACAAACTAAATCTACTTCTAACATGTAGCCTATTTTCATAGCAATTATAACTAGATCTGTATCCCCCCCCCCCCAAGTCTAGATTCTAGATCTAAATCTAGGTCCATAACTTAGCACACTCTTCGCTAGCTATTATTGTAAGATTTTGGATACACATATTTTCCTATACGCAATTCATGTGTCCATCTAGTCCCGAGCGTCTGCAGTCAACCGCTGCAACGTGTCATACAGCCCAAAAGTGCTTCTACATTAGCGCACGAGTTTCTCGTCAAAATAATGTCAACATTCGCAAGACTGCACTGAGTCGGAAAAAAGAATTCAAGACATTATAATAGTTTAATGAAGTCTGCTGACCACTGTAAAAAAAAAAAAACATTACACAAATTAAAAACAAGGTTACAAAGACAAACTGAAAATCGACCCCCGAAGTGGTCAAACCGTTTGATCGTCATTAAGAGCTGAGCCGAAGGCTCTTCGAGCTCTAAGTTTGAAAAAAAAAACCTGTTTGAGCGTCAAACAGTAAAAAAACAAACCTGTGTGAACACACAGTTCTGTCTGGAAGAGACCCAAGTCAATGCCTATGTAAAGCATTGCTATTTCCGATGCATCTGGTCCCCGAGCGCATGGGCTAGACATGGCCGAAGACCGAGTTCACCTGGAACATCCGCCATTTTCCTTTGTACCAAGCTAACCGTGGGGGAACTCGCCATTAATGTAACGGTTCTTGAGGAACGGCGCATGAATTTTCGACAGTTTCGTGAGGGCTCTCTTTCAACTCCGCTCCGTGCAATGGGTTGGCTCACGCTAACCCGTGGACACCCCCACGGGAGTTTTTGTTTTGCTACCCATTTAGCCTAACCACTTCCTCTAATGGTCGTTTCCACACGAGCGCCACGATGAGGCAGAGTAGCGTGTTCGCGAGTGGTCAAACCAGGCAGGTAACATAGACAGGTTTCAATATTATCAGAATGACATTCTATCAAAGACAAATGACAGAGAAGAATGGAGAAAAAAAAAAGGTTAACAGATCTTGTGTGGTGCCCCAGCGGTCCAGCAGACCAAAGGATAGGTGAAAGTGAATGTGAAGTTAGATGTGAACTTGACCTAACTAATGTCTTATAATGAATATCTAATTGATATAATTGTTTGTTAATGGTCAATTTCTTATTCCTCAAGAAAAAAACATGTTCGTTAAAAAAGGAAATCCCTTTGGTTCTGTGTTTTATGTTGTGGAAGCAGCTCCGCAGGTCATGCGATAATATAAAAAAACCTACTTATTAATTGTTGTTTTAAATTATGTCCAACTTACATGCATACTAAATAGATTTTTTTCTCTTTAAAAAATGTTTTTTTTGTAAATATAGTACTTAGTAAAATAGAACTTACACAACTTAACAATACAAATGTAAATAAAAAAATATTTTGACAAAAAATCTACAACTGTTTGAATAAGTGTGTTACTGGTACTGTACTAAACAATCATCCCTAATAAAGAGTCTGCAGTGTTTGTTAATATTGAATAGTTGTGAAAGTGGTGTGTTTTTATGATAAAACTGCTTGCATAAGTGATTTAAAAAATTAGATTTTTCGCTTTCAAAAAAGAAACAAAGTAGCCGTCGCATCAGAACTTTGAGTGGTCTAAAATACGTTGTCGGATTTTCACTATCTTTTCTAGTTTACGAGATCTAAACGGGACGGACAGACATTTCGCACAAAACTAAACGCGTCTTTTCCCCTTTTGGGGGCCGCTAAAAATATGACAATACGAAAATGTCCTCAGTGCTTGCAAAGTCCTTTCTTCAAGGAACAGTACCAGGAAAAAGAGGCAGAGAAAGCGATTAGTAAACATTCAAAGCGAAGGACAGAGAATGATGGAGGAAAACGGTTGACCGATCATGAGTGGTGCCCCAACGAGCTAACAGACCAAGGGATAGGTGGAGGTCAATAAAGGCGCCACGACACCGAGTTAATTCCAGATCCTACTGGCCTTAAGGTGGCGCCTCGGTAGAAATCTTAGTGGAGGCAGATTGGCGAACAGCGGGTAGTGAACCTCGCTTCTGTCCTTTTATTTTATTTTTAATGTTCTTTAACTCTTTCTCCATGTTTTATTTTTCCATGTTTTGAGGAATTCTTCTTTTTGTTCATTACTATTTCACTACCCTGTTAGGGTTAAGCTTCAATAACCTTTATGGTTGTTATGAGAAATTGTTTTATTTGGTATAGAATAAAAGGGTAATGCATGCTCTTTTTATAAAAGATTATAAAATTTAACATTAATTTAATTTAATGAGGTCAAATCAATGATGGTATCGTCAATTAGGAAAGAAAGAGTTAAAAATGTTTTTTTATTATGTATTTTTTAAATGTTTTTTTTAACTCTCCAGGCTGAGAATGAAAAAGGTACACCTGACCCCAACCCCGTCCCTGTCCAAAAAGTCCGACACGCCGTTCCACACATGGGGCCGTCATTAGAGACCCGTGGCTGGAGTGGCGGTTCTTTGTGGCTGTTACAGAATTGGAGCAGGAAGAAACTCCCCGTGGTCTGCGCGGTCTCCGGCCGCTTGTAGCTAGTGGTGTCTGAGAACGTGTGCAACTTATCTGGAGCTCCAGGGTCACGTGGTGTCCGTCAAATAATGTGAACTTTGAAGAAGATTCAATGAACGAATGGACCTCATTCACTAATCGTAAACAAACAACATTTAGCCACGTGCTGCTCTATCTCTATCTATATAATTTACGATCTCATGTTTAATTCATGATGGTTGTCACGTGGCAGTTTTTTTTCGTTGTTTTATCAATAAGATCACGTGACTAAATGTTGTTTGTTTACGATTGGTGAATGAGGTTTACCGGACAAGGAGTTTATCGACAAATGGCTCACGTGGCAAATGGCGCGAAAAGTATACCAGGTCATGACTACGACAAGAGAGAGAGAAAGGGAGAGAGGAAAAGAGAGAGGAAAAGAGAGAGGAAAAAAGTGGCTCAAATGACAATTAAATGAACTGAAAAGCTTACCAGATGATGACAACAACGAGAGAAATAGTAGGAAAGAGACAGGGGCGGACTGGCTATATGGGCAAACGGGCAAATGCCCGGTGGGCCGGTACCAAATGGGCCGGTCTGGTCGCGACCAAAGAAAAAAAAATTTTCAATGCAGACAACTTTAAAAAAAAGTAACAGCAGCAAGACACAAAAGGCCGAACACGTTTTCTTGTTGCTGTTTTTTAAAATTATTATTGCAATTAATTCTGTTTGAAATTCAACAAGAATATCAAGAAAAATACACTATACACTGTACGTATTATCATTTGCAAAACGTTAGACTGTACTTCTTGCTATACACAAGCGGCATAGACTGCTTTGATGTCTTCGAGGCTGTGTTTGGCCTAATCATTTGGTTGGTCGGCATGGACCTTTGATGGCACTCCCATTTTTTTTCTCCTTCCTTCCCCCGTCTTCTGATGGTTCCATTGTCAGTTAACGAAAAAAGAGGGATGAGAGAGGTTAAGTTAGAAAACATTGATATAACGCAGCAAAAAAAAAAAAAAATTAAAAAAAAAAACAATAGGCGCTACAATTAGCTCTTTAACAATACTTAAAATAGAAATTAACCAGAACACATACACACAGCCGCGAAATTGCAAACCGCCCAACTTATTCACAGCTCAATATGGGTATAAAGTTCTACTTTCTGCGATTTGAAAAGAAATAGTAAGTTTCTTTTTGTTTATTTTTAAAAACATAGATCTCAAAATACTACACTTAAGGCTTAAAAACATTACTTAATAAATCTAGATCTAAATAATTTTTTATACTATTATAATAAATGGCGAATTTATGCTTAGTATGAAGTCATTAATGATGAAAATTATTACAATAATTACAATAATTTATATAGCGCTTTCACATCCGATATTTAATGAAAGGAGATTTAATTTATATTTTAAATAATGGGTTTGGTAAATTCATATATATACAAATCGCGTTTTTGAGAATGTACTAGGACGAAGCAAGAGCTTTTTACATTAAGTAAGTGCCTCTTTAACCGTTCTGCTTTCTCTTATCTTTTAATGGAATGGGTTGCCTGAGTCAGCCAGGAAACAAATGATTTAACATATTTTAAGTCACAGATCAACATGCATGACTAGATTGACACATGAAATGCGTAGGACGTAACTATCTTATTTTTTTAAGAAACGTCTGTGTAGTGTAACTGAGTTGATTTTCTGCGTGCGACCAGTGTGTCAGAAGATCATGCCCAGTGTGTGTGTGTGTGTGTATAGTACTGCATAAGTGTTATGCGAGACGTGCTGGTTTCATTCACTGTTTACTGTACTCTAATTTTGTCGAATAAAGCCATGGTATTCGTATACTACAATGGCTGCCTGGTCGTGCGGTTTGCGCGCTGGACTGTCGTTTGAATTTATCGATGGTCCAGGGTTCAAACCCTGCCCGCTCCCATCCCCCGTCGTCCTGCGGGAGGTTTGGACTAGGAAGTAAACTATCTTCAACTCTGAAGGAACATCCGAAACATGTAAAACATTTTACAAACAAACAAACTAGTATTTGTTGTTTCATTACAATTTATTCGACAAAATTATGTATATGGATTAGTGTTGGATTCCTTAATCTACAATGGATAAATTACTCAGACCGAAACGAAAAAGTTGGACATTGATCCTAATGCTCCTCTGGCCTCAGAAAAATGGACTCACTGGTATGACACATTTCAGAATTTTCTTTCGGCCATCAAGGATATTAACGAAGACTTTAAACTAAAGTTGTTGAAGAATCACGTATCTGCTACGGTTTATATCAGTGATGCATCGTCCTATTCGATGGCCATAGACACACTCAAGACTACTTATATTAAGGTAAGGAATGACATTTTTGATCTATAAGTAATACCAAAAAGCTTCAAACTCATTAGTCTGCTATTGTATTGTTTATAGTTTCCAGACTACATATGCCTACATGTATAAATAGAATACATTATGTAATCCTACGAATGCATCCATTCCAGTTTTCGATACGTTATCAAACTTTATATATTTTGTAGAGAATTAGGCTTACACCTATAATATAACACATGGATGTAGTCGGATGGAAGGGGTTCAAACCATCACTTGCCTCAGACCTAATTGTCTGAAAGGGAAACTTTACTTACTACCCCAGTGCAGCCAGCTTTTAAGCAAACTGCAGTCACCAAATTTCATGAGCGTAGCCAAAAGGGGTTTTGTAGTTACCCTCTCCTCTCCAATACAAAAACTAAAGCATTTTACCATTTTCTACCATTCGCTGAACTCCAGTGAATAGCAAATATAGTTTTTGATTTTTTTAAGCGGAAGAGTAGCCGGCTAATTGCACTGTATGGTATCTGGAAATTTAGGCACCCGGAAATTTAGGCACCGGATAATTAGGCACTTTTTGACAAGGCGGAAAATTAGGCACCGGATAATTAGGCACTCTTTAATTAGCGACCTTAATTTTGAAAGTAGTTTTAAAATGTTAACGTATATGTTTTCCTTAGGCTATGGGCTATCGGTGACGTTATCAAAAAAATAGCAACTAGAACGATTCTTACTGAATGTTCATGATATAAAAGTGAAGCTGACAAAACGAGGAAAAAAATGACAATCGTGAGAATGTGTGGAAAAAATGACTCCAGATTAATAGTCATTATAAAATATAGACCTCACAGGATTCAGGGAAAGGGAGGTAGAGTTGATTCTCCTCTCATTGCTTCCTGACCTTAGCCCTTCCTCCTCTTCGCACTCCCAGTAAAAAGAGAGGATTGGCCGCGGGTAGATGTTGAACTAGGTCGTGAAAATGACGTAATGAGACTCAAGGCTACACACTGGAGTACAGGGCAGGGTACAGCATTGTACATAACTGCTAAAATGAAAGTCTGGAGAAAATTGTCTTCTTATAGTGGGGATGGAAATGAGCAGGAGGGATTTGCGCGGGTTACTTATAGGAATTAAATATGTTGATAACCTAAAGTAGTATTGATATTTTATAATAGCATTAATGTCTATTATCAACACCCCTTCTTTTATATTGTTAATGAGTAACCCCTTTAGGAAGATTTATTGTGTGAGTGTATAGGTGTGTTACGTCCTTCAAGTGTGGTAATTAACTTTTATTGAATATATATATGTACATTTATGTAATATAATATTTATATAAATTGCAATGGAAATCCTAAAACGGCTAGAAATTACGATAAAATATTATGTTTTGAAAATTTTAAAAAAGTTGATGGAATAGACAGATGAGTTAAAAAATGTAAATATCATTTTTTTGGAATATTGATCTCTCATTAATACTTATTCTGCTTATAGACGATTGTTGCTGTTCCAATTTAACCCCGCCTTCTCTATCCTAAACCAAATATATTGACTACAATTTTCGAGAAGGTATAATTCCCGCATTCCTTTTGTGTTCAGTTCCCATTAACAATTTTTTTAAAATTTTCTTCTTCAGAATGAAAACAAAAAAACGACAAAAAAAGGTTTCATACACACATTATTAAACACACACACACACACACATATGATTAAAAAAACACAAAAAAACACACACTCGTTTCCCTAACTTTCAACACTGTCCAATGAAATTTAACTATGTTTATTTCCCTTATATATATTATTATTTTTATTACTGTTATTATTATTATGATGGTTTTATCAGAAATGTGTCTACCAAAGTTTTAGGAAGGCCTCTAAAATATAATCCCCAGACTTCCATTCTAACACCTTTGTGTTTCCATAACCTTGAGTCCAGTGTGTAGCTCATATCTTGCCTGATGCCATTTATTCTGCTGGACGTTTGGTCAAGGAAGTAGATTCTCTTCAGCTCTCAAGGAACATTCAAAACATGGCAAACATTTGATAAGAATATCAAGTTGCAGTGTACATGTAAGTATGTTGAAACATTATCTGATCTCATTTATGCATTCTTGAAGACAATCTGCAGCCACTAAATTAGTTACATCAGATCTGGACAAAGTGGCCGCCTCCTCGTCATTAAGGCTAGAACAGAAAGATTTTATAACTCTTTTACTCCACTTTCTGTCAGTGTGTTTTATGGTCATTTGTCACACCCACTTTCTGTCAGTGTGTTTCATGGTCATTTGTCACATCCACTTTCTGTCAGTGTGTTTCATGGTCATTTGTCACATTCACTTTCTGTCAGTGTGTTTCATGGTCATTTGTCACATCACAAAGAAGCTTAGTTCATTAAGGAATTGTTTGTTATGACTGTGTGTTTGTATGTTTTATGTGTGAATGCTGTTCCTGTTTGTATCTATATTGTCATTGCTATAGTGGTAGTCCTCCGGATAATTGTAACCAAACTGAATTTTCGTTTGTTTGGATCTTATCTTGTGGGAATTTTAAACTTGTTAATCTGCTCTTTGCTTACAATTTGATTTTTAAGTACATTCTAAAATAAATACAATACATAAGGATAGTTAAAGAAAAGCAAACAATATAGAGATTGGCTGAGGCATAGAAAGAAAGTGAAATAAAACTCACAAAAAATGTGAAAAGAATAAACCTAGAGATTTTTAAACAATCTAAACAGTCAAGGCGTCCATTTGAAAACAATCTAAACAGTCTGTATTAGATGTCTTGGGTATATTTTTTTTCTGTAAAGTTTATTCATAGAATCCTAAGTTAAAACATCATAACGTGAAAGTCACATCATCATAAAAGTTTTATTTAACATGAAAAAAAAAGCAACACAAGAATTATTTTTTTTTTCCTTTTCAAGGCAAAAGTTTTTCTTATTTATTTTTTTATTTTTATTTAGACCAAGGTGATGAAGATATAGAACACATTAAGATGTAGACCAGCATAAGAATGTAGACCAACATGATGAAGATGTAGACCAGCATGATGAAGATGTAGACAACATGAAGATGTAGACCAACATGATGAAGATGTAGACCAACATGAAGATGTAGACCAGCATGATGAAGATGTAGACCAACATGATGAAAATGTAGACCAACATGAAGATGTAGACCAACATGAAGATGTAGACCAGCATGATGAAGATGTAGACCAGCATGATGAAGATATAGACCAACATGAAGAAGTAGACCAACATGATAAAGATGTAGACCAACATGATGAAGATGTAGACCAACATGATGAAGATGTAGACCAACATGATGAAGATGTAGACCAACATGATGAAGATGTAGACCAACATGAAGATGTAGACCAACATGATGAAGATGTAGACCAACATGATGAAGATGTAGACCGACATGAAGATGTAGACCAACATGAAGATGTAGACCAACATGATGAAGATGTAGACCAACATGATGAAGATGTAGACCAACATGATGAAGATGTAGACCGACATGAAGATGTAGACCAACATGAAGATGTAGACCAACATGATGAAGATGTAGACCAACATGATGAAGATGTAGACCAACATGATGAAGATGTAGACCAACATGATGAAGATGTAGACCAACATGATGAAGATGTAGACCAACATGATGAAGATGTAGACCAACATGATGAAGATGTAGACCAACATGATGAAGATGTAGACCAACATGATGAAGATGTAGACCAACATGATGAAGATGTAGACCAACATGAAGATGTAGACCAACATGATGAAGATGTAGACCAACATGATGAAGATGTAGACCAACATGATGAAGATGTAGACCAACATGATGAAGATGTAGACCAACATGATGAAGATGTAGACTAACATGAAGGCAAAATTTAAACCGAAATATTGATAAAGAGATGTAGGGAATAAAATGGTAAGCAATGCTGTGTATATCTCTTTATATTTTCTTTAAGTAAAGCTTTGCCAAGTTTTGTGTTTCACTGACTATGAAAATGTTTTGTTCAGTTTTTTTTTCTCTTATATTGACAGTGAACATCTTAAGAAGTAAAACAATTCCTAGAGGGGAAGACACAGACACAGCGGATACATTAGAGATTGTTTCCTTATTTTACCATCATTTAAAGTCTTACTTGTGCTCTAACGGAACCTGACATTTTCTTTTGATTGCTAGGTGTTGGTGAATATTTTTTTACATATCTAATGCATCTGAAAGAAATGAACATTTCCCTAAAGCTACGTCAAAGCCAGAACTTCTCAACACAATCTTAGTGACCAAGCTACTATACAAGACACAGTAGGAAACAATGAAGAATTCTCCCAACCTCAGATTGAGTACCCATGATCACCTACTAGATTGGCGACACATACTTCTTCTACACCCACAGTTATTTATCCTGAACCCTGTAACCCAACCTCACAACATGGTTACATTACTAGAAGTGGTTGCAAAGTCAGAAAACCTAACAGATACAATGAAAAGAACAATCATTTCTTATACAGGTACGAGTACTCAAAAGATATACTTTGTAAGAACTAATTAGTTGGAATTACCATAATTGACTTGTATATTGTTCTATATTTAGGTATATGTTGACAATCAGTCCACTCATTTGTTCTTTTATTTTTTTTTAAATATTCCTTTTTTCCCCTTCTATCTTCTTGTTTCAGTTCAATGTTTTTATCTTTTTTGTTTTGTTCTATCGTATAGTATCATTATTATTATTGTATTAAGCAAACTTGTATGTTTATTCATGAATACTGATCAAAAAATGAAGAACATCACTTCTGGGTCATACACTGAAAATGTTGTAAACACTAAACATGTCTTCAGTTAACCTTGGATATTCTATAGAGTCACAACACCAAAGCTACAATATGCTGAATTCAATGTATTATCTCCCCTGCTTTTGTGTGCTATCCTATTAATGTTCATTAGTGTCACATCCCTGCACTATTTGTTCTATGCTCTTTATAGTGTAAATAGTGACTTGACATTATTTAGCTCTACTAAAATATTGTTATATTATTATATTTAAAATAAAACTGTTAACATTTACTATGCTGTTATTAATATGAATGCTTTGCTGTGTTGCTATAAATGCAGTTTTGGGGTTGAGTCTAATGACATCAGCGATGAGAAATGTAGTGACACTTCCCCTTAACAGTGAAAAATAAAATGTTCTATAGACAAAGAGTCTATTCATATTTACTATTTGGTATTGACAGACTTCACTCAAGCATTGAGCTCATCCCCTTAGTCTATTTGGTATTGACAGACTTCACTCAAGCATTGAGCTCATCCCCTTAGTCTATTTGGTATTGACAGACTTCACTCAAGCATTGAGCTCATCCCCTTAGTCTATTTGGTATTGACAGACTTCACTCAAGCATTGAGCTCATCCCCTTAGTCTATTTGGTATTGACAGACTTCACACAAGCATTGAGCTCATCCCCTTAGTCTATTTGGTATTGACAGACTTCACTCAAGCATTGAGCTCATCCCATTAGTCTATTTGGTATTGACAGACTTCACTCAAGCATTGAGCTCATCCCCTTAGTCTATTTGGTATTGACAGACTTCACTCAAGCATTGAGCTCATCCCCTTAGTCTATTTGGTATTGACAGACTTCACTCAAGCATTGAGCTCATCCCCTTAGTCTATTTGGTATTGACAGACTTCACTCAAGCATTGAGCTCATCCACTTAGTCTATTTGGTGTTGACAGACTTCACTCAAGCATTGAGCTCATCCCCTTAGTCTATTTGGTATTGACAGACTTCACTCAAGCATTGAGCTCATCCCCTTAGTCTATTTGGTATTGACAGACTTCACTCAAGCATTGAGCTCATCCCCTTAGTCTATTTGGTGTTGACAGACTTCACTCAAGCAATGAGCTCATCCCCTTAGTCTATTTGGTATTGACAGACTTCACTCAAGCATTGAGCTCATCCCCTTAGTCTATTTGGTATTGACAGACTTCACTCAAGCATTGAGCTCATCCACTTAGTCTATTTGGTGTTGACAAACTTCACTCAAGCATTGAGCTCATCCCCTTAGTCTATTTGGTATTGACAGACTTCACTCAAGCATTGAGTTCATCCCCTTAGTCTATTTGTTATTGACAGACTTCACTCAAGCATTGAGCTCATCCCCTTAGTCTATTTGGTATTGACAGACTTCACTCAAGCATTGAGCTCATCCCCTTAGTCTATTTGGTATTGACAGACTTCACTCAAGCATTGAGCTCATCCCCTTAGTCTATTTGGTGTTGACAGACTTCACTCAAGCAATGAGCTCATCCCCTTAGTCTATTTGGTATTGACAAACTTCACTCAAGCATTGAGCTCATCCCCTTAGTCTATTTGGTATTGACAGACTTCACTCAAGCATTGAGCTCATCCACTTAGTCTATTTGGTGTTGACAAACTTCACTCAAGCATTGAGCTCATCCCCTTAGTCTATTTGGTATTGACAGACTTCACTCAAGCATTGAGTTCATCCCCTTAGTCTATTTGGTATTGACAGACTTCACTCAAGCATTGAGCTCATCCCCTTAGTCTATTTGGTATTGACAGACTTCACTAAAGCATTGAGCTCATCCCTTTAGTCTATTTGGTATTGACTAACTTCACTCAAGCATTGAGCTCATCCCCTTAGTCTATTTGGTGTTGACAGACTTCACTCAAGCATTGAGCTCATCCCCTTAGTCTATTTGGTATTGACAGACTTCACTCAAGCATTGAGCTCATCCCCTTAGTCTATTTGGTATTGACAGACTTCACTCAAGCATTGAGCTCATCCCCTTAGTCTATTTGGTATTGACAGACTTCACTCAAGCATTGAGCTCATCCCCTTAGTCTATTTGGTGTTGACAGACTTCACTCAAGCATTGAGCTCATCCCCTTAGTCTATTTGGTATTGACAGACTTCACTCAAGCATTGAGCTCATCCCCTTAGTCTATTTGGTATTGACAGACTTCACTCAAGCATTGAGCTCATCCCCTTAGTCTATTTGGTGTTGACAGACTTCACTCAAGCATTGAGCTCATCCCCTTAGTCTATTTGGTATTGACAGACTTCACTCAAGCATTGAGCTCATCCCCTTAGTCTATTTGGTATTGACAGACTTCACTCAAGCATTGAGCTCATCCCCTTAGTCTATTTGGTATTGACAGACTTCACTCAAGCATTGAGCTCATCCCCTTAGTCTATTTGGTATTGACAGACTTCACTCAAGCATTGAGCTCATCCCCTTAGTCTATTTGGTATTGACAGACTTCACTCAAGCATTGAGCTCATCCCCTTAGTCTATTTGGTATTGACAGACTTCACTCAAGCATTGAGCTCATCCCCTTAGTCTATTTGGTATTGACAGACTTCACTCAAGCATTGAGCTCATCCCCTTAGTCTATTTGGTATTGACAGACTTCACTCAAGCATTGAGCTCATCCCCTTAGTCTATTTGGTATTGACAGACTTCACTCAAGCATTGAGCTCATCCACTTAGTCTATTTGGTGTTGACAAACTTCACTCAAGCATTGAGCTCATCCCCTTAGTCTATTTGGTATTGACAGACTTCACTCAAGCATTGAGTTCATCCCCTTAGTCTATTTGGTATTGACAGACTTCACTCAAGCATTGAGCTCATCCCCTTAGTCTATTTGGTATTGACAGACTTCACTAAAGCATTGAGCTCATCCCTTTAGTCTATTTGGTATTGACTAACTTCACTCAAGCATTGAGCTCATCCCCTTAGTCTATTTGGTGTTGACAGACTTCACTCAAGCATTGAGCTCATCCCCTTAGTCTATTTGGTATTGACAGACTTCACTCAAGCATTGAGCTCATCCCCTTAGTCTATTTGGTATTGACAGACTTCACTCAAGCATTGAGCTCATCCCTTTAGTCTATTTGGTGTTGACAGACTTCACTCAAGCATTGAGCTCATCCCCTTAGTCTATTTGGTGTTGACAGACTTCACTCAAGCATTGAGCTCATCCCCTTAGTCTATTTGGTATTGACAGACTTCACTCAAGCATTGAGCTCATCCCCTTAGTCTATTTGGTGTTGACAGACTTCACTCAAGCATTGAGCTCATCCCCTTAGTCTATTTGGTATTGACAGACTTCACTCAAGCATTGAGCTCATCCCCTTAGTCTATTTGGTATTGACAGACTTCACTCAAGCATTGAGCTCATCCCCTTAGTCTATTTGGTGTTGACAGACTTCACTCAAGCATTGAGCTCATCCCCTTAGTCTATTTGGTATTGACAGACTTCACTCAAGCATTGAGCTCATCCCCTTAGTCTATTTGGTATTGACAGACTTCACTCAAGCATTGAGCTCATCCCCTTAGTCTATTTGGTATTGACAGACTTCACTCAAGCATTGAGCTCATCCCCTTAGTCTATTTGGTATTGACAGACTTCACTAAAGCATTGAGCTCATCCCTTTAGTCTATTTGGTATTGACTAACTTCACTCAAGCATTGAGCTCATCCCCTTAGTCTATTTGGTGTTGACAGACTTCACTCAAGCATTGAGCTCATCCCCTTAGTCTATTTGGTATTGACAGACTTCACTCAAGCATTGAGCTCATCCCCTTAGTCTATTTGGTATTGACAGACTTCACTCAAGCATTGAGCTCATCCCCTTAGTCTATTTGGTGTTGACAGACTTCACTCAAGCATTGAGCTCATCCCCTTAGTCTATTTGGTATTGACAGACTTCACTCAAGCATTGAGCTCATCCCCTTAGTCTATTTGGTATTGACAGACTTCACTCAAGCATTGAGCTCATCCCCTTAGTCTATTTAAAACTTTCAAATACTAACTCACTTTGTCTTATCTAATGGTGATCATGGGGTATGCACTTTGTCATCTCCTTAGTCTCTGGTGTAAACACTCACTGTCCTGCTGGAGGTTTGGGCTAGGATGTAATTTCTATTTCTAATGAAACACATGTAAAACCAACAGTAGACCTAGACTTTATTAACAGGTCATGCAAGCATTTTTTTTTATAATTGTGAACTTGCGCTCCCAGAGCGATTTTTATGTATTATTATTTTTACTACTTTTGTAGACTAGTGCTAAGCTGTATACATGTACTTCCCCCTATTATTATATGGGTTAGGGTGGAGTACTTCAAATAGTATAGTCAATGCTGTTTCCTGTACTGTTGACCAGGGGTCAGAGTGTCAGTTTTAATTATTCTGTACCTGGGACTGCCAGTATGTTTCAGAATTAGTTTTTTATTTTTTTTTATTTTACCATGTGTAAATCTATTATTTAATTTTTCAGCAATATCTGTTACATTATTTTTCTAATTGGAACAACTGTCAAAATAATTGATATGTTTAAAAAATATGGCTAAGCCCCGGCCAGCACTGTCATGATGGCCACTTCTAATGTATAATGTACTAGATCTTGTCCTTATTTTTTTTTGTATTTTTAACTGCATTGTTTTGTAGCACTGCTGCTTTAGTCATTGAAATTAAAGTCTAATTTTTTTTGTATTTCTTTTCTATGTTTCTTGATTTCTTTTAGTTTGCCAGATTAGTTTAGTTGTCTGGTTGCTTAGGTGACTCAAGCCCCTTGGTTACAGACTAAGGTGCACAGATACAACCCACCCAGTAGACCTTCTGGCAACTGTAACTTCTTGTTAGCCCAGGCTAGACATGGCCTTGGGCCCCGCCATGCTAACATAATACTAATATTCTCATTTCAGACAGCATTGAGACCACCCCTGTCCCTAACAATAGATATTTACCTCGCTTTATTTGTAGAATGAAATTTGAGCAAACAGTTAAATGCTTCTATAGAATTCACTTGGAGGTGTGGTGGCTGAGCTTTGAGTTCACCCAGCTCTAATGGGTTCCTGACATTTGTAAAGGGAGTTGGTCATTGTGCTGGCTACCTGACACACCCATTGACCACGGGACACAAAAACAGATGAGCTTTATATCATCTGCCTTAAAGATTGCAAAGTCTGAAAAGGGAAGTTACACTTGAATATATTTTTAAAAAATTCGCTCTACATCAAAAAGCATTTTTTGTTTGTCATTCACTTTATCTTTGAAAAGTTTTCTTTTTGATAATGATTGAATATTGAGGTCAAATTACATTAGTTGACTAAGAGTTTGTAGAGGATAATCACTAAATCTTAATAGCGCTGCCTGTCGTATCTTTTTGGTAATTTTCCATTTCATGGCTGATTAAAAGTTTTCATGTTCAATTACTTGCTGTGCATTTCAAGGTGTATTGAGGATCTGCTGCAGTTACTTCCCTTTACTATTAAGTTTCAAATACATTAATAGTTATCTCAAAATATGAATTCAGTAACATACATATGACTGATGAATGGATCGTCTTATATTGAAGAGGGGGGTTATCGTTAATTTTGGAGGGGGTTTTAAAATCAAAATCTTACCTATCTATGCTCTTGGAATATGAGGAATGTCATTTGCATTTTTTTTGTTTTGTTTTATAGAAGAGGGGGATTTAACTGCAAAGCAACGTAGTAGGGGTTTTAAACTCAAAATAAACGCACTTTACTTTAGAAAGAAAAAAAAAATTTAATTTAAAAAAACATTTATCTCCCTTTTTTTACGTAAAACAAAATTAATTAATTACCACTAATTAATCAGTTAATTTTTTTTAATTGATTCATTATTGTCTTTGACAATGTAAATAATTATGTAAAGTTTCAACTTGATCCGAGAATGGGAAGTAGGAAAAATAACGTGTTCAAAATTTGTAAGACAGACAGAGTGAGTTGTTATAAGCAGTGAGATTCAAAACAAAAGAATATTCCCATTTGACTAGAGTAACACCTTTAGTAAAATCACTAAATTTAGAAAACCTTCAGGAGAGAATAGCTAAAGGTAAAGTAGCAATTATTCATAAAACACAACCATAATCTTCAAATAGGCCTACAAAAACAAAACCTAATTAAATACTCAGAAAGACATAAGGATAAGGTTCATTCCTCGCTCCATATGCTAGGACAAATTTGGTTGACATGCATGACTAAATTGACATAGGAACACGCGTAGGACATAATCATCTTTTTTTTTTTTTGAAGTAACGTCTGTAATTTATAAGATAAGATAAAGCGAACATGGAGCTTACGTCATCTAACGAATGCATTTCATTGCTTCTTCTTCCCTAGCGCTATTAGAGCATGGAATGGGTCAGGGCCGGTCCTACATGTTGTGGGGCCCTATGCGAAACTGACTGCGCGGGGCCTAATTTGGGTTATGATAAGGATAAAAAGTGAAAATTAAGATTTTGTATTAGCAAATAAATTCGTCTTTGCATTGTATTCATACTTTACTAAGTAAAAAATCACTGTTAAATTAACTTTATGAGATTTCTACAGTAGAAAGTAGTTTTCCAACAAAAAGCCGATAAACATTCAGATCTGCTTTTTAGATTTAGGCCTAGGGGAAGGTGGGGCTAGTTGTCACAGTTTTCAGATTTTGATGTTTTAAACATATTTAGAATTCATTGATTCTCACCAAACTTAACATGCTGTAACTTAAACATTCAGACAACAATTAGAGAAAATGAAATAAACTTTATCTCTTTATTTATCAAAGTTATACAACAAAAACGTGGCTGGGATGAGGTTGTGACAATTTGCCCCACACCGGGGTAAGTTGACACAGGGCATGGGGTAAAACGTCACACATTTAAAAAATCACCATATCTTGCTATGTCTAAAAGAAATAGCATATTAAGTCAAGACTTTGTTCTTGTAGTAGTTTCCTTGACTGGCCGTCGTGAAAGAATGATATATATGTGGAGGTTCTGAAAAGCTGAAGTTTTTCTTCAAAATAATGTTTATTTTTTTCTATATAATATTTGTAAAATATCAGTTCACTTCTTCCACCTCCAACCTATCTAAATAGTAGGACTAGGTAACTTCCTAAAATAAATGTTGCGCTCGGAGGACATCTTTTCTGTATGTTGATGCTGGCATAATGCGGGCCCACTGCGGTCGCAGTGGCCTAAGACCTTAGTGGCCTGGGTTAGGTGACTTGGCGCGTAGCACCTAATCTTATCTTATTTTTTGAAGTAACATCATATATATATATATATTTATAGCTTTTATATAGCGCTACTTTCATGCTTAAAGCATGTGGACCAGTGGGAGGGGGTATCTTATCTTCTTATCTTATATAATACAGACGTTACTTCAAAAAGAAGATGATTACGTCCTACGCGTCATGCATTTAGTCATGCATATTAACCAATGACTTAAATTCTGCCAAGTCACTGGTTTTTCTGGCTAGCTCAGGCAACCCATTCCATGCTCTAATAGCACTAGGGAAGAAGGAGTATTTGTACAAATTTGTCCTAGCATATGGGACGAGGAATGTGCCTTTATTTTTGTGTCTTTCAGAGTATTTTATTAAATTTTGTTTTTGTATTTGAAGATTATGGTTCAGTGTTTTATGTATAATCGCTACTTTACTTTTGAGTCTTCTGTCCTGAAGGCTCGGGCAGAGTTGTGTTTACTAATTTACTTTTATAATTAGGTAGCACGGAAAACCAACTCCTAGATATGTTATGTTATTTAACCTTGGTTAGGCCAATAATAGAATATGCATCCTCCGTTTGGGACCCCTCAACTCAAGAAAACATTAAGAAACTGGAACAGACACAAAATAGAGCAGTGAGATTCATAACAAACGAATATTCACATTTGACTAGAGTAACACCATTAGTAAAATCACTAAATTTAGAAAGCCTTCAGGACAGAAGACTCAAAAGTAAAGTAGCAATTATGCATAAAACACTGAACCATAATCTTCAAATCTTCTTTATAAAAGAGCGCAGAGAAAAATTCTGTTTATGTTATGTTGGTATGAGACTCGCTATCAAACTTCAAAACAAAGCTACTAAATAGATTTTCACTTATATTTATAAAATTAAAACAAACATATATCTGATCTTTAGTTACATTAGTGACACTCATTATATTGAAAGTGTAGATCTATCTAGATCTGTTAATAATAACATTATTTAATTCCGAGGCAATCGGATGAATAAATTGTCAATGAATAATGAATGAATATGATTATGATTATCATTATGAATCATGATGATGTGGAGTTGTGCAATCATTTAGTGAAATTTAGTCTAATTTAGATTTACAATAGAATCAACTCATTGTCTCATTAATCATATCTAGACAAGAATTGACTAGATCTAGATCCAATTCGGTATAGCTAGATGTAGATCAGTAGATCTAGAAACTAGATAGACTTGATTATTGATAGACTCACAACTTAAACTACACAAGTCTCAATATTTAAATTTTTTTATTAATTCAATATAGATCTTTTTTTTTTTATTAATTTTCTTCTTTTTTTTAATCTATTTTTTTTATGGAACTCTCTGTAATTAGTGTAATTAGACTGTAATTTGCAATATTAGATTATTATTTACTAAAGATAGATCTAGATATTTTTTAGTAAAGATAAAACTGGAATATATAATAATATATATATATATATATATATATATATATATATATATATATATATATATATATATTATCTAGAACAAATGTAGATGTAGCTTATGTTGGAAAAAATATTTAGACTGACCCAAAACAGATTGTCTTAAATTTATTATTAAAAATGAATCTATTCTAGACTCTAAATCTAGACCTAGATTAGTAGATTATGTCAGGTGGTTTTTGTTTTTTTTCGGGCTCACCTTTAGAGGGTATGATGTACTTGCCTGGGCTCTCCTCCTGATCAGTGTTAACCAAAACAAAGAATGCTTGCATATAACAGCGAAGTAACTTGAACAACGAATAACTGTCATCGAAGACATCATCGATTAGCCAACAATTGTTAAAACGAACAGTGTTTAATAATATATAATATATAATTATAACTTAACAAGGTATTTCCCTAAGTATCAATTTCATGATGGTGAACAGAACATTAATAATTGTTCAAATGATTATAACACACCTTCCACACGCACATTCCATCTCAGCGCCACACAGAACATCAACTTTATACACCTCCAACAACTATAGTTAACAATACGGCTCCAAGGGCGGAAAGGCAACACTCTTTCCTATAGCCCCAAGCCTAACACATCTAGCAATGCTGCTACAAAAAGAACTTTTCATTATCAACACCTGTACCGAAAGATTAGCCTACTTACTAAAACTATGTACTTGCGTACCATTAAAACGGGGAAACAGAAAACCAGCTAACAAATGGAGCTCTCTCCAATGCGTAAACTAAGGATGACATAAACATACACATACACAATATTCTAGACAACAAAACGCGCCTAATACAAACTACTTCATATACACTAAAACACAAATATTAAACACAAAAAGAAAACTTCACTCGCGCTAGAAAGATTAAATGTATCTACTTATACATTGGATGGAAGACTGCATGTCATGTCATGTGGAATGTGCCCTGGTTCAAACCCCACCCGAAACCATCCCCCACTGTACTGCGGAAGGTTTAGGCTAGGATATAATAACCATTTAATTGTAAAAGAACATACGAAACCTGTAAAACAAAACATATATATTATATATCTAGTCTAGTTCTAGATATATATAATAGTAATTTTTTTTTTTTCAATTTTTTATCCAAAAAAGTGTTATTTAACTGCTATTTTGTTTTTCCCTATTTTTAAGAAAGCTGCCCAACAGTTGTTTATGATTCCAGTGTTCCAAATTCTTGTCTTGAAAATTAATTTCTTGTTCCATACTATGACTAAACTATTTGTCACCTTAAATTATGGATGTCCAAGATAGCACCAGCTCAACAGCATCCTTAAAGGATGAGATATTCGAAAGCAATTTTCTTGAGCAGTGTGATGAAGTAAGTTTTTTTTTATTTATTTTAAGAGCAAACAAAATTAAAGTAACTAAAATTAGTGAAATGATCTCTCTCTGTTTCAATTAAAGGGACTAGGTGGCCAAGTGGTAAAGTGCTTGGCTTCCAAACCGAAGGGTCTCTGGTTTAATGTGTAAATCTATTGTATTGTTACGTCTCCCCTACTATCCAGGCTCTCTTCAAACTGCACCACATGACACAACGAACTTAAAGAACCTTACAACTAAGGGCTCCAAAGTAACAGTAGCAATTTAATTTCAAATACATTACAACACTGTACAGTTGGCAACAATATTACACTAACTGTCCAAAAACCTTGCCTTGCTCTGCCTGACATCTTACACCATACTGTTTCTAACTTCGCCTCGTACTGATCACATTGCGAGGTAATGTGAAGTGTTGTGAAGTCTTGACTCAAATACACTTGCTCTTATATAGGGTCTCTACTGGCCTTCCAGAACCGGATGGAACGTTGCTTGACCACTCAGGTTGATTACAATTGCCGTGACTTGCGTGCATAATATTTACACACAGGTCGTTGCAGAACTGGCGTGTAGTGTCACTGGTCATGGTTGACTGCTCGTCTAGCGCTGGACTGGGGCAATTTGCGTAGGCTAAAAACACACACAGCCTTTCGACCAACTGTGTCACCACCGGGTTTGCAACAGTATTTTAAAAACAATATTGCTTTGCTCTAACAGTTTCTAATGTTTCTGATTTATAATTAAACACCTTTTTTTTTTTGTTTTATTCTTCATCTTTGATATAGATTGTGGCCCTAGACTCCATTTACAACTCTGGAGAAAATAAAAAGATTAAAGTTTTGACACAGGCCAAGAAAGATACAAATCAGCTTTTTAATTTGCTGGTAAGTATTGATAGCTTTCTTTTTTTTTCTTGAAAATATATTCTCTTTTCAACATTATTTTTTTTTTTTTTTGTTTTTTGTTTAGATTGTAACAAATTGTATTAAGTGTAAACAGGTTTTGTTTAGCAAGCGACAAGATGCAGTGTTATTAATTCCAAACATTTTTTGCTCAAAAGAGTGTTACAGCTTGCCAATAAAGCATTTCAGCAATATGTTCAGAACCAAATAATTTTAATATACATCTTTTGTTATCCTATTGCTGGCACATTATTGCTGAAGTTCATTTTTATGTTCAATAAGTTTTTTTACCAAGAATCTGTTGATTAAGTTCCTAAAATGTATTTATTTATTTATAAGCATGTGTCTGTCAAAATTGTTTAGTTTATAGTATTATGCCATTGTTTCAATAATGTTTTTTTTCAATATAAGAGAGTCGGTTTACGTTCATTTATTGCAATCTTAAAGCCTTTCCTTGTTTAGTCTATTCATATTGTGTTTAGCAATTAGGATGGCTGCATGGTCGTAGGGTAAGCACTCTGGACTTTTGTTCGGTCATCTTAATGGTCCCAGGCTCCTACCCTGCCCGCTGCCATCCCTGTCTTCCATCGGGAGGTTTGGACTAGGAATTACTATCTTCAACTCTGAAAGAAACATCCGTGTGATTTATAACAAACAAATATTCACATTTGATTAGAGTAACACCTTTAGTAAAATCACTAAATTTAGAAAGCCTTCAGAATAGAGGACTTAAAAGTAAAGTAGCTATTATACATAAAACGCTGAACCATAATCTACAAATACAAAAACAAAACCTAATTAAATACTCAGAAAGACACAAAGATAAAGACACATTTCTTATTCCATATGCTAGGACAAATTTGTACAAATTCTAGTGCTATTAAAGCATGGAATGGGATGCCTGAATCAGCCAGGAAAACCAACAAATTGATTGACATGGAAATGCATAGGATGTAATCATCTTCTTTTTGAAGTAAATTGTATAATTTATAAGAATAGATAAGATAAAACATTTCACAAACAAATATTATTAGTTTATTTTACTAATAGGGTTTAATATTTGACAGATTACTGTTTGCCCACTGCCTATTGCTGATAAAATTCAAGTTGAGGTAGTTCTGCCCCTTGATCCAGACGTCAACGACATAGCAGCTGCAGCTCCAGTTGACTTGAGCTCACTCAAACTGCCAGCAAATGTTCCACTGTTAAGATCACTTTCTGGTATGCAAGCAGTAAATAGTCAACAGGCTAACCTTTGCAGTAAACATATCTCTTAGTCAATAACTATTTGTTATTCATTAATAGAGATAGTTAATTCAGCATTTCAATTACCCTTTGAGATCTTGCAATCTATAAGGCAGATGATGGTAAGGGCCATCTGTTTCTGTGGCTCATGGTTAAATAGGGTGTTATGCGGCCAGCACAGAGACCTCCTGATCTTATTTTTCTGCAACTAATATACCCATTAGAGCTGAGTGGACTCAGTGGCACCCTAAAGATCCCAAAATTAAAATTCCCTGTCTTCAGCATAGATAACATAATAAATAGCAAATATTTCAATGCTTTTATAAGTGTATAATTATTGAAGTTATTTTAATGAAGTAATTTTTGTGTATAAAATTTTGTTATTAAAATGTTATCACATTTTTGTTTCAGGTCAGAAATGTATGTGTTCCTTTAGTGTGAAGTATCTATCTCCCCTCTACCTACTAGTAACATTCCCAGCATCCTATCCTTCCAAAGATGCTCCTCACTTTGATCTCCAGTGTCCTTGGCTAAGTAAAACTCAAAAAGACTGTATTGGCCAAGTGTTGGAGATGCTGTGGGCAGAGGGCAGCCAGATGCCAATCATCTACACCTGGGTCAATTGGTTGGAGAATAATTTAATTAGGTAACTTTGTCACTCATTTTCTGCTACTTTTTTAAATCAAATTTTTTAAATGTATTAAATCAAAATATAGCTTTTTATATAGCGCTACTTTCATGCTTGTAGCATTCTCAGAAGACTATGGTCCAATTTCATTTGTGGACCAGTGGGGGAGGGGGTATCTTGGAGAAGGTTTTCAGTGTTGCCTTTAGGCACTCACTAAACACAACGGTGTCAAACCTCGAGCCCCCTTCATAGGTAGCCAAACCAAGTTCAAGTGTACTTAGCCTCTCGACCAAACTTAATAGCCAAGCAACTCAGGTCCAGCAAATAAATATTTTATATTACCTATAGGGGTGGCTGAGTGGTAAAGTGCTTGGTTTCTGAACCAGGGGTCCTAGGTTCAAATCCTGGTGAAGACTGGGATTTTTACTTTCAGGATCTTTAGGGCCCCTCTGAGTCCACCTAGCTCTAATGGGTAACTGACATTAGTTGGGGAAAGGTAAAGGAGGTTGGTCATTATACTAACCACATGGCACCCTTACTGACCGTGGGCCACAGAAACTTATGAACTTTATATCATCTGCCCTATAGATCGCAAGGTCTGAAAGGGGAATCTTTACTTTAATAATCCTGGTACCTAAAGCTTTCTTGAGGCCCCTATTTTCTTCAGCTGTTTTATATTATCAATTTCAGTTGGTTATTAAGTTGCTCCATTTTTAAAATTACCTTTACTGATTTTTTGTTGGTTTGAAAAAAATGAATATAAAGAACTTGCCTTTAATAGCCACTTGGAGATCCAAGACCTTCTTGTGATACAACCTGAACTGGATGGTCACAAAAATGAGAAACTAACGTCCTCTCTTACAGATGTTGTGCCATGGTATGAAGACATAGGGGAAGTCATTGCAACTATGAAAAGGTAAATATATAGTCTGACAACATTCAAAACTTAGCTTATTTTAACAGCAATTAAAATTAAATAAAAAATAAAAAAAGAACGCCACAATATTCTAGTAATTGAAAACAATTCTAATTCTGAGATAAATTAAGATAAATGTAGTGCTAACTTTCTCCAGCAATGTGGTGCTAACTTTCTCCAGCAATGTGGTGCTTTCTCCAACAATGTGGTGCCAACTTTCTCCAACAATGTGGTGCTAACTTTCTCCAACAATGTGGTGCTAACTTTCTCCAACAATGTGGTGCTTTCTCCAACAATGTGGTGCTAACTTTCTCCAACAATGTGGTGCTAACTTTCTCCAACAATGGTGCTAACTTTCTCCAACAATATGGTGCTAACTTTCACCAACAATATGGTGCTAACTTTCTCCAACAATGTGGTGCTAACTTTCTCAAAAAGTATGGTGCTAACTTTCTCCAACAATATGGTGCTAACTTTCTCCAACAATGTGGTGCTAATTTTCTCCAACAATGTGATGCTAACTTTCTCCAACAATGTGGTGCTAACTTTCTCCAACAATGTGGTGCTAACTTTCTCCAACAATGTGGTGTTAATGTTCTCTAACAAATGTTTTGCATATTAAAGCAAAATTTATTGACTGACGAGTTTCTAAAATCCAAACTTTAAAATGCTAATCTTCCCTGGATTCTAACTCGAATCTCAAAGTAGAAGCCAAGCAATGTGCTAGTCAGCCACTAAAGAAAAATCCCTTGTGTTTTAATTATATCTTTTGTTTCTGAATCCCTGGACCAAAGCTGTTTATTGAATAACTTTTTTTGTCTTGTGAATCATTCATGTTTATTTGAATTCACCAGATACAATCAGCAACAAATGGATATTGAGTTTTGTCAAAGTACACATGAGTGTCATGTCTGCTACCAAGAGAAACTTGGCCATCAGTTTTTCAGGATGCATGAGTGTCCTCACACTTTCTGCCATGAGTGTATGGCAGAGTTCTGTGAGCTGCATGTTAAAGATGGGACAGTAGAAGCTTTAAGGTGAACATTTTTTTAGGGGGTCTTACCTTTATTCATTTGTGCTTTTATTGTGTTAGCTGTATATTTCCTTTGTTGTGTTAGCTGTATATTTCCTTTGTTGTGTTAGCTGTATATTTCCTTTGTTGTGTTAGCTGTATATTTCCTTTGTTGTGTTAGCTGTATATTTCCTTTATTGTGTTAGCTGTATATTTCCTTTATTGTGTTAGTTCCATATTTCCTTTGTTGTGTTAGCTGTATATTTCCTTTATTGTGTAAGTTTCATATTTCCTTTGTTATGTTAGTTCCATATTTTCTTTGTTGTGTTAGCTGTATATTTCCTTTATTGTGTAAGTTTCATATTTCCTTTGTTATTTTAGTTCCATATTTCCATTTACAAACATGACCTGGCAGGCTATACTGTATCAGAAACCTTATAAGTAGACAAAACTGGCTGAGATTAGCGGGAAAGGAGTTTTTAGGTTCCCTTGTTCCCAGACAAGGACAGACCCATTTCTGCACATGGACCAGTTATCTCTCTCTCAAATCTTTGTCCCAATCACCCTTCATGCAAAATGCGACAATCATAGAGAATGCAGACTGTACATGACCTCATTTCTTAATGTATTGACGGCATTTTGAATAAGACCTTTGACACCCTCCATGATCTATTTCCTTTTTGCATTAATGGCAGTGGGTCTAATCAATTCCTGTTGGTTTTTTATAGCTTTTTATTTAATTATTTCCCTCTAGCATTAGTGTGTCAAGTCAATGCTTCTCTTGTGATAGCTTTTTATTTAATTATTTCCCTCTAGCATTAGTGTGTCAAGTCAATGCTTCTCTTGTGATAGCTTTTTATTTAATTATTTCCCTCTAGCATTAGTGTGTCAAGTCAATGCTTCTCTTGTGATAGCTTTTTATTTAATTATTTCCCTCTAGCATTAGTGTGTCAAGTCAATGCTTCTCTTGTAATAGCTTTTTATTTAATTATTTCCCTCTAGCATTAGTGTGTCAAGTCAATGCTTCTCTTGTAATAGCTTTTTATTTAATTATTTCCCTCTAGCATTAGTGTGTCAAGTCAATGCTTCTCTTGTGATAGCTTTTTATTTAATTATTTCCCTCTAGCATTAGTGTGTCAAGTCAATGCTTCTCTTGTGATAGCTTTTCCCACTGATGAATAAATACCTGAACTTTCTTAAAATCTTTAGGTAGCCAAATTTATATTGACTTACCAATGATGTCTTGGGTTGTCAATAGCAGAATGTATTGTTTGTGTGTTCTCCAGATGCCCAGACAGAGAGTGTAGTGCTATAGTGCCACCATACATTGTGCAAGCTGTGTTAGGACAAGAAGATTACATGAGGTGGGAGCAGCTCCTGCTACAGGTAAATAAATCACTGTGTAATTTAATGCAACAAAAGTTAAATATAAATTCTTGAAAATAGAATAACAGATTTATATGTGTTGAAGACATGAATCGCTAGGATGGCTGCCTGCTCATGCGGTAAGCTTGATGGACTGTTGTTCTGTCATCTTGATGGTCTCAGGTTCATCCCCTGCCCGCTGCCCATAGGAAGTTTGGGCTAGGATGTGGTTATCTACAACTCTGAAGTAACATCCTAATCATGTGTAAAAAACAAAAGTTTAAAAATGAATATTGATGCCAATTCTAAATTTTTATGATTTATATTTTAGAGGATTAAAAAAAACGTATATATATATATATTTAAATGTATATTAAATGATGCAGGCTCAATTCAAAACAACATTTTTCTCTTGTATGCATAGAAAACCCTTGATGCCATGTCTGATACTGTTTACTGCCCTCGCTGTAATAGTCTTGTGATTGCTGAAGCTGAAAAAGAGCTCCACTTGGCCCACTGCACCGTCTGCTATTTTTCCTTTTGCACTTTGTGCGATCATGGATGGCATCAGGTGAGTTGAAGTTCTCTTTCTTTCCAAATAGAAAAAAAATGTAAGTGCCCCCTTTTGTCCTTGACTTTTATCACTAGATTGCTAGTACAACTGAACCGATGTTGGCAATTGTAGAACTTGAAATAACTTGAACAAAGTTCTGTTTTAAACAATACGAAATATAACTTTTACTACAATATAGACGTCAACTTGAGATGAAATGAAGTCAATTTAGTAGGGGTAATATCAAATAGAATTTTAAACAAAAACTCACTACAAATGACTCGTCATAACTGTTTCAAATTTCTTCGTCTGCTGTTCTCAACATTTGCAGTATGACAAATCAGCTCATATTTCATCATTCACTCTGCATAGCCACCAACCAATTGCTAATTTTGTTCTCATCATCACCTTAGAAACACACACACACACACTCTATAACACACCTCAATTTTGATTTTTGCGACATACAAGGTCTTGAAATGTTTTTATTAAAATGGATTCATATTTAACTACAAAAGTAAACTTAGTGTTTTGTTTTAAAATTTTAAAAGCAAAACAGTTAAACTCTGAGGTGAAAATGATCCTATTGTCACTTGCTGTCACTACTTTTGGCTGCCTTGTCCTGTGATTTGCCCTCAATATTGTTGTTACATGGCCCCAACATGAATCTTGCCCGTTTCTATCCCATCCCCTGCCGCCGTGAAGGAGGTCTGAGCTGAGATGTAATAATCTTCATTTCTGAAGAGACTTCCAAAACATTTTAAACACACAAGTAGAAGTACTGTTTATTTATTTTATTAAACTGCAAATTTTTGTATATTACAAGTTTTCACGAAAATCGTTGCCAATTAGCTCTAACTTAATTTATTCCATCATACTGACCAAAAAGAAATATCTTGGAAGTATTTATTTTCAAATAAATGGCTGTAACCATATGGACTGACTACATGATTGCCTTTCTCCATGTACTTAACTGTTAGAATTTTTTTTTTACTTTTAACTATCTAAGATATTCCTCTTTAAAGGGCCGTGAGTGCCAGACAGATGAGGAATTGCTAAACAACATGGACCAACATAAAAATGTGGAAGGACTGAACCCAGCGCAGTTTGCCAAATATCGGGAACTCAGGCGAAAATTGCAAGAGGAAATTGAAGCGAAAAATTTGATAAAAAACAAAACTCAAGATTGCCCACACTGTAGAGCCAAAGTGGAGAAAATTGGAGGGTTAGTTTTTTTCTTTGCTCTAGATTTTTAAATCTAATTAAAAAACTACTCAACTTTATTCTCAGCCTTTGTCTAAGGTTTTGTACCTAATCGTTTGTCCCCCAAAAGCAGTCTTTTGGTGAGCTAAAAGGTGGTTGACATAACAGAGGTGCCCCACAGAAATGCTTTAAAGACCAGCTTAGGCGCCAACTTGCCTTAGCTGACATAGAGAACGAGACATCTAAAATATAATCGACCACAAGCGAACAATGTGGCAAAATACAGCTGGGGCTGCGTAGCCATGGGAAATACTGCATTCCTCATTAATCTTTGGACTCTAAGACAAGCCTTATTATTATTATACCCAATCATGATACATTTTTTTTAGAAAGAGTAATAAATACAGTAAGGCCATAAAAAGTTCAAAGCCAGAACCAAGGACAGGCTTGCGTCAATTGGACTGATCTTGTGTCATATAATAATACTAAGCAAATCGAAATCAAGATATTCTTGAAATTTTGTTCCGCAAAGCATTATGACCATCACCTAATGTGGAATACAATCTTTTTTCTTCCTGCTTTAACAATTACATCTATTTGATGAAGTAAAGTTCCCCTTTCAGACTTTACACTCTATAGGGCAGATGATGTACTTTCACTCTATAGGGCAGATGATGTAAAGGCCATCTGATTCTGTTTAACAGTGGTGGCATGTAGCCCGCAAAACAACCAACCACCTTTACTTTTCCTTATAATGTCTGGTGCTGGGAGGACTCAGAGGTGCCCAAAGATCCTAAAATTATGATCCCAGTCTTTATCAGGATTTGAACCTGGGACCTTGGTTTGAAAACCAAGCGCTTTACTGCTCAGCTACCGTGCTCCTATTTGATAAAGATCACATTAAATAATTTTTCCCTTTAATAAAACTAAAAACTTGTAAGATCATAATGAATGTGTTAATATTGGAATCCCTTTAAGTATTTCGAAATCAAAGAAAAAAAATTCTGGCTGTTATGAACCAACATAAAAAGAATTATTTAAATTTCATATGAAGGTTGTACATATAGTGGGTGCCAACTCAAATGCAACTCCAAATTCATCGTTTAATTTATTTTCTAGTTGATAGAAGTAAGAAAAACTATTGAATCAGTGATTTGTTGCATGTCCGTGTTATCTTTAGGTGCAACAAAATGACATGTAGATGTGGGAAATCATTTTGCTGGCTTTGCAAGAAGAAGATTGAGGATTACAGTCATTTTCAAAAGGGTTGCCAACTTTTTCCTGGAGTCGAAGCTGTAGCTCCTGTTGCTCCAGTCAGACGTCCACCAGATGTGAGTTCAGTGTAGTATAACAAATGTTTGTTCTGCTGTAGCTAACCAGCAAAGTGGTTTCACTTAACAGAACTTGTATATAATAATTCTTAAACCTGCTAGATTTTGTAACACCCATATAGGCAGAACTGGTTTCTCCTTAAAGTTTATTTTCTACTAATGAAATATAAACCTACCAAAAAAAGGGGCTTTGAAGTGGTGTAAACTTTTATGTAAATAATCTTGTACTCACTGGTTGAAGAGTTCAGATTTTAAGTTGACCAACTCTAATTTCTTTCCATCTTCCCACAGTGTCCCATTTCTAAGGGAATCTTTAATCTGTAAATCCTACAATTATTGCACAATTCTCTATAGGATTTTAAACAGTTTAAAACATTTGTTCTTTAACCAATTATGAATGAAATTTAAACTTTATATACATTTCATTTTGACATTACAATGGCTGAAAAGATTAGCCACATGTTAAAAAATTGTATGTGATTGTATTTTTTTTTAAATTCTGAGGAATTAAAATTTTTTGATTATTTAAAAAGGGGGCTTTGAAAAAAAAAATGAAAATCAGAATTAGTGTGACCACCAACTATTAACTCACTGGTTGTGTGCTATGCTCTATGGATTCTGCCCGCTATAATCCTCTGTTGTCCTGCAGGAGTTTGAATTTAGATGTGATAATCCTCAAGCCTTAAGGAACATCCTAAACATGTAAAATGAACTGAATCTATAGCCATTTTTAAAAAAGAATGTAGACTTTTATTTTTTTAGATGTGTTTTACATGTTTGTATGTTTTGTTAGTTTAACTCCCCTTCTTTAGAAAGATCTTGCATTTCCTACAGGCTGTTCTTCGCATCCAGGCTCAACTGGAAGTCAACCCAGAACTAGGGGTCAACCGCACCTACTGCCCAACATGTAAACAGATCAACCTGAAAGGTGCTGACCACAACAACCACATCAAGTGTTGGAACTGTAAGAGCAACTTCTGTTTCTCATGCAAGAGTCGCATCACTGGCAGCATCGGTGCTCACTTTGCTGGACCTTGTGTGCAACACACCTAGCACAGTCCTATAGTTGGACCTGAACGAGAGGAATGTATTTATTTGTAGTGCAGCTTCAGTTTACATTCTTTTGTATCCTTCTAATAAATCTGTATCTTCTTACCCTATGTTTACCAATGCAGGCTTGGGCCTTATATTTGAATTGTAGTTAAGAAGGCTCTTGAACTATTTGTATATTCAAAGAGTACAATTTTACTTAACTTTTTAATTCTTTATTTCAATCTTTATGAATTCAAATAATTAAAGACTACTGTAGACTTTATCTTATAAATTACTGATGTTCCATCTTAACAGAATTACATCCTACAATTGTGGCAATACTTGAGTTTGAATCTCAGTGAAGACTGGTATTTGGAATTTCAGCATCTTAAGAATGCCCTTGAGTCGACCCAGCTCTAATGGTTACCTGACATAATTAGAGACTTATTAAACACTGCTAAGTCATTGACTTTTCTGACTGATTCAGTCAACCTTTCCTAGCTCAAATGACATTGTAAAATGTTTGGATGTTCCTTCAGAGTCGAAGATAATCTACTTCCTAGTCAAAAACTTTCGCAGAAAATGGGGGATGTCAGCAGACAGGTCATGAATCCGGGACCATCAAGGTGACCAGGGGAGAGGTATCTGTCAGTCAGTCCTTCACTTGGCATGCCCAACCAAAATAAGCTTTTCGATTTCTATACATAAAAGTGAAGTAACCATTTCAGACCTTGTGTTCTGTAATGCAGAAGATGTAAATGTTATGTTTCTAAGGCTGACGGTTAACAAGGGTGTCATATAGTCAGCACAATGACCAACCACCCTTTCTTTCCCTAACTTGTCAGGTATCCATTAGAGCTGAGTCGACTCAAAGGCATCCTAAAGATCCTGAAATTCCAAATCCCAGTCAAGCCGAGATTCAAACTCAAGACCACTGGGATCAGAAGCCAAACACTTTTTTAGTTTTCTTACTTAGCGATAAAAAAAATATTTTTTTAGTTAGAATAAAACTTCGCTATGGACAATATGGACAAGCTGTTCCTACTGTTTAGAGTTTTGACTATCTGTGTATCTCTGTTTAAGGAACAGAATCCTGATGTAATAGTAGAGTTATGTACAAATGAGTTGAATGTTGGCAATGATTTTTTTTGTCTCTAAAAAACCTTCAGGCTTTTCTTGATTAGTTTCTAAGTATGCATCAAGTTCTTTACTAATCTGTGATTATACTTTTGATTCATTTACAAATGTATCTATATCAGTACATTTTACGACAATGAGAACTTTTCGATGTTAATGTGTTTTAGGAATTTGTGATATTTTCTGTGATGCTGTTGTTGTTTTTTTCTAAATGTTGATTCATACATTTCATTTTATATACATATTAAATATATAAAGGCAGCACTAGGGACCAAAATTTTAATGAGAGAAGATAGTGAATTAAATATAATGAAAATTAGAGACTTTATGGTCTAGAGGTTGGCTCACTTAGTTACTTCTAGTCAGGGAGTTGCTGTATGGGGGGGTGTCATTGTTTTGTGTCCTGGTTGACACTGTCCCTTATTTTCGTTTACTTTAATTCAATATTTTCTCTCCTGACAAATTTGGTTCCTAGTGCTGCCTTATGTCTGCATCTTTCATTGCTTCAGCATTTAGCTTTACATTTGTATTTCATTTTGTAGTGTGCATTTTAAATCCATATAGTGGGTACTTTAATTATTTATTTTTTTTTAAATTATTTTTTGGGGAGCTTATACATTTTTAACATTTTAAGTGTAATTTAATACTTGCTTAAACATTTTTAGAAAACTGCTACAAAGTTTAAAGTAAAAATATTTTATTTGATTCTTTTTTGTGTGTTTTTAGCTTTTTGTTTTCTCTCTTCACCTATCCTCCCTAGTCTGTTAGGGCACACCACATGTGATCTGTCAATCATTTTTCTCCATTTTTACTCCCCTACTTTCCCCTTCCATTCTTTGATGTTGTCTTCCCATCGCTTTCTCTGTCTACCACTTTTTTTTCCCTGGTACTGTTCCCTGCGAGATGCTCTTTGCCGATGAGGTCCTTGTTATATGGCCTTACAGTTTGAGTTTTTTTTTTTTTACAGTGATTTTAATAAATTTAACTCTTTGTTATGGTGGCGCACCACAATTTGTTTAGCAAAGCTTTGTTGAAAGCTCAACTAGAAAAAAAAACATTATCTCAATGACAGTCTATAGAAAGTCAAAACAATCAGGAAAACATTAATGCATTTAATCAGAATTGGTAATAATCATGATTGTTGAATGACCACATTATACAGTTATAGCCATGTCTCCAGTTCATTATGTAAGAAATCTTTTCAATAAATGGAAAAATCTCACAATAAAAATTTGATTCCGAAAGAAAATGTTTCTTCAAGTAAATAAGTTGTGTGATTATTTCAGAAATAGGAACTTACATAGGTGGCACTCTGAATAATTCAGATATTTTATATCTTACATATCAGTAATAATTTTAATTTACTACTGGATGCATACAGTTTTAGTGAGAATACTAAAAACACTGGGAATAAATAGACATTTTTAAGAATTAAATTGCACTTTAAAATATTTGTTTCTCTAAGATATCTCCTTGAATAAAGTTAAACTCATCCGTACTTTGGAATGTTACATAACAAATGAATTAATACCTTAACAAAAATTGACTGTTTGGGCGACACACAATAAAAGGACATGTTTAGTACATAGTTTATATTAAAAATTACAAAATGCTAAAAACCAAAAATTTCGGTGCTGCAAGAAAATAATAATCAGATTAATATAAATGATCTGCATAAGTTCTTGCAATCCATGATTTCATAATTTAAAAAAAAAAAAAAATAATTGACTTACAATCACAATGATTACCAGACAATCACAATGATTACCAGTATGATTAAAAAAAGTAAATCCTCCATTTATAACTCTGGCAGTAGAAGATTCAGAAAAGAGACTTTCAAAGGTTTGGTCAGAAATAATTCTAAACTGCTAGACTATTATTTAGCTCATTAAGCACTTGCTTTGTTGGACAGTCTAAAAACGTGAACTTGTATTATGGCAAGACATTGGTAATGACTTTTCGACTTTCTCCATTCCTCTCTATCTTTTGCCTTGGATAGAAACCTTTTCAATGGCAAGCCTGTCCTTTCTTTTATGTTGTCTTCCCAAAGCTGTCTCTATCTGCTTCCTCTTCTTTTTTTTTGTGGTACTTTTCCCTGAAGGAAGATCTTTGCAAACCCCTAAGACCTCTTGATATGGCCATAGAGTTTTGGTTTATAATTTTTTTACAATAATTAGCAGGACATCGTTGAGTCCTTTTGCTGTAGTAGCAATATAAATCAAAATTTACAAGAAAAAGTCTTTCCATCAACTTTGAGTTTCATATCAGACTTGCAACTCCATTTAGCAAAGTAACAAAATTGACTTGCAGACAGACGTCTTCAAAAGTCATTCTTCTTGGTGATTACATTTCTCTAAACATCATCAGCCTTCAGGAAGTGCCAAGAACTGGAGAGTTGTCAAAACTATCACTTATTCCTTTGCTTTATGTCAGTATTAAAAACCAGCGGTTGCCTCAGTCGCCTATGATTCACCCATTTTTTGCTCACGCTTTTCTATAGCACATCCTCAATGAGAAAGAGATCTACGTAGAAAAAGCTTCAGAACCAAGAGCCCAATCATATTACAGGGGGAGAACATCGTTCATAAGGACCATTTCACCTATCTGGGTAGTAGGATTATCAAAGACAGAACTGATGACATCATATGAAATCACATTAATGAAGCTAGATTTGTCAATCTGGCAATCTAAAGCACTGTCTGTACAGGACAAGATCAAAATCTTGAACACAAATGTCTGTCCTTCTCTACGGTTCAGAGAAATGGACAGTCGTGTAAAACAAATATGGAAAAACTCCAGACCATCACCAAGAGTTGCCGTCACTGGATATTGGGAATTAGGTGGCCCAAAAGGATATCTACTCTCAACTTGTGGGAGAAAACCAAGCAAAAATTTACAACCCATGATGATAAAAAGGGAAAATGGAGTTAGATAGGATATACCCTGCGACTACCAATGTTGCAAGGTAGGCACTTGATTGGAATCAGCAAGAAAAGAGGAAAGTGAGTAGACCCAAGCAAACCTGGAAGAGTTTGGTCATCATTGAAGCTGAGGATATGGGAATGAAATGGGAGCAGGTGATGAAAGTTAGGGCTGTACGCTCCCTTGTAGGTTTACAAGAATAAGTCAAGCATCGGGAGACATCAGTGTTGTTACACTGCAATTTAGATCTTCATCAAATTAATTTTTCATATCTACATTCATGTTTAAAAATATCCAACAAAAACATAACATATAATGAATTATGTATTATATAAGAATTACAAAACAAATTCAAATAATACATCTCAATAAAAAATTTGATATCCATCACAAACAGTTTTAACTCTTTCTCTCCGTAATTATTTTTCACATTCTGAAGGAATTATCTATTTAGCTGATTTGTGTTTCACTACCCTGTTATGATTAAACTTCAATCAATTTTTATGTTTGTTTTCAGAAAATGTTATATAAAAGAATGCATGCTCTTTTTATATAACACAAAGTTTATACCAAAACCAAAAAAATAATTTAATTGGGAAAAATCAAGGTTGGTATCATCACTTTAGAGAGAAAGAGTTAAGCAATTAGGAATTTTTTTAAGGGAGATATGCATGTCATTAACTAACTAAGAACAAAATTAATTTAAATCTTTACATGGTTTAGAATAAGGCATCTTTGATGATTAAAGCACTCGTGGACCATTAGAAATGAGCAAAATTAGTAGACTTCCAGATATTTATCTTAACAATGTCATTCTTGCCATTTCTAAAGAAGACGTGAGTGCATGTTAATGGAGCCTAAAAGTTAATTGCATCACAGAACAAAAAGGTCAAAATGATTGACTGGCACTATGTCTGTCCACATAATAAATAAGTGTGACATAAATTTACTTCGATACACTAAATTAACTAAGAAATTCAATGGGACGATGTGTTATTATATATAATCATTTAAAATAACATCGAAAACCTAATTAGCAAATTAAAACATAATTAGCCAATTGATTGAATCTTCATACCATCAGTATTTCACACAAAAAAAAAGTTGGAATCAAAATGAAAGATCAAATAAGAAAGAGTTACAATATATGAAAGTTCTAAACAGACATTACAAAATGTCAAGGAAACCACCTCAGAAAATATTTAAACCATACAAATAAAAAGTGTGTATGCAAAAAAACAACATCCAATGCTACTGCTTTATATAAATATAATATTGGTGACTGTTTTCACAAGGATAATAAAAACTAAGATTGTTTCGGAAAAAAACAAATTAAACCTAATTTTTAAAAAATCGTATATATTATCATACAATATACATCTTTAGGATTAGTTCAACTTAATTTTTTAAAATCATATATTATCATACAATATACAAGTTAAGGATAAGTTTCTTGAGATGAAACTTCATCAATAAGGCTTTGTGTTTTGAGTTTAAAAGTATGGGGAAATACAGGACATATAATAGCCTACATATAATTTGCAGCATTAATTAAATAATTATATGTCCTAGAAAATTTATATTTTTTACAACAGAATAGATGGGAGGAAAATAGAGCCAATAATGAAACTGTTAAAAAGCCAAATATATAAGATCTGTGGAGTAACAACTGAAGGACAATGATCTAACTCTTTCGCAGACAGGCTTTTAAAAATGGAAATATGAAAAAAAAAAAGTTAAATTAATTGGAACTCATTTTTTAAAAAGACTAAGAAAATTAGAAGTGATCAATGAAAATGATATCCTTTAGTCACCCAAAAAAAATTAAAAAAAGAAAGAAATATTTTTTTTATTCTTTTAAAATTTATCTTACATATTCCTGAGTATTGTCACCATGAGCTGAGAAATTCGTCTGAACCATAATCGGTTGAATTCATTTGAAATAATTTATACCATGCTACTGTATGTTTAGAAAGGTCAAGGCCGTCAAGACGTACTAAAACCTCTCCGCGACAGCTCTTTTTTTCAAAACTGCTGGTCCTCTCCCAAATGTCAATCTGAAAGTGATCAAGAAAGGGAACAAACTCTTCTATTTAATGCGCATGAGAAATAAATAAAAACATAATCTTATAAATAAATTCTCACTTTTATATAGCGATACTTTCATGCTTATAGCACACTATGGGCCAATCTCTTTTGTGGACCAGTGGGGTAGGGGGTATCTGGGAGAAGGTTTTCTGTGCTGCCTTTAAGGGCTCAGTAAACACAACTCTGCTCAAGTCGGGTGTTGAACCTCGAGCACCTTTCATAAGTAGCCAAGCTTAGTTCAAGCGTACTTAGCCTCTCAACCAGGCATCTCATAAACCAAAATAGTTCATAAATTCTTTCATTCAAGATAACACAGTAATGAAGGGCATTTGTGTTACATGCAAATTTGTAGATAGGTTGGTATTATTATTTGTCTTTAAAAAGAAAAAAATTCAGTATGGTATTGTTTCTTTAATAATTAAAAAATATTTTTTAAACATGTACATATTTATATCTATAAATTTGATTACTTCTCTATGACTTAAGATGATGAAGATGGTAGTAACATTAGTTTTTAATAGTTCTTAGAGATGCAGACCTGACATAAGACATGCTACAAAACACAGTGGCAGCTTTGGTAGAGTTTACTTAAATGGAACTTGTTAAACAGATGCAATGACTAAAAGCACTTTGTAATTGATCATTGAGACATTAATGTAAAAAAACTTGGCAAACCTTCATAATCCTTCCATGGACATTGCATGCTGAGTACTTGACCTTCTTCCGATACACAGGATCAAAGGAGCCCTTCACTACCAAAGTTTTCTTTCTTTGAATGACTTTCTTACCTTCAACTAAGTATGTTTTCACGTAAGTATCTGAAAATTATTTTTCATCTTAGTTCTGTGTTTTAAGTACTGATTTAAATTAATCAGGTCATTATTTTTAGCTGACATTAAACCAAAAAAAATATGAATGCCAAACTAGGATCAATCATAGAAAATATATATTGTATAAATAAGGAAGGATAATTTATTTATCATTTATTATTTATAATTTTAGCTAACATAAGCCACATAAAAAGTATGAATGCCAAACTAGGACCAATCAATGATGATATATTTTCAAAGAAGAATAAGAATAATTGAATTTATGTAATACTATCAACAATCATAAAGTAGCAAAAGTTGTTTAAGGTGATGGTTAGAAATGCACCAGGCTTGAAGGTGGCTGCACAATAGAAAAAAACATTTATTACCATCTGCTATCATTCAAATTTGGCCACAGAGTTTAATGTATCATATCAGTCTGCCTTAACAAAATTTGACAACTTTTAGGAGTGGAGCAGAAATTATTATCTAGTTTGTTGATTTTCTGTTCATTAAGTTGGCTTAGTCATTAAATCAACATAAGAACAAGGACAATTGGAACAGAATCAACCAGCCATTGAAATAAGGTACATTAATAGTAGCATAAGGTACTAAATACAACAAGGACTACTTGAGGTGAACAGGCCAGTGAGCGGAGTGGTATATATATATATACAGTGCTTTTTTTGTAAAAAAATATGTGCTGGTATTCAGTAGTTGATTGCCAAACTTTTAAGTACTATAAATTAATAATATACGTTAAAATACAAGAAAAGTAATAATTTTTTTCAAAAAGGTGCTGGTACACCATACCGGTGCATACCATCACCAAAAAAAAACCCTATGTATTAATATATATATATATGATTTATGGGGCAGATGATGAAAAGGTCTTCTGTTTCTATGGCCCACGGTTCGAGAGGGCGTCATGTGGCCAGCACAATAGCCAATCACCTTTACTTTTATACAACTAATTTCAGGTACCCATTAGAGCTGGATGAACTCAAAGGTGCCCTAAAGATCCCAAAAGTAAAAATCTTAATCTTCACCAGGGTTCAAGCCTGCTTTACCATTCAGCCACTGCACCTTCGATATATATATATATATATATATAAAGAGAGAGAGAAAAAGAGATAGCCTATGCTTACTAATTTTGTTATAGTTGCCCAAGGCATGAGTCACTGCTTAGGCTGCTTCTGGCTCAATCTTTGAGATCCTTACAGACATTAAAGTGCTATTGCTGCAAACTAATGTAATAAAGTTTCGAAAAGGTAAACACATTAGATTAAAACAAAAATAAAATCTATATGAATACCTGGTGGTTGTGATGAACCTGATTTATTCAGTCCAACTGCACAGATAATGTCCACTTCTAGCTGACCTTTGGACACCATAAAGCCTAACTTGATATTACCCCAAACTATATTTTCTGTTAGTGAAGGAATGCATAAATATTTATATTAGACGCAGAATGGAAACAAAATACTTTTTGATAAAATGTCTAGCTTGAGCTTAACTGATACAGGTAAAATAGTTAACTTATTGTACCTTATTGTACTTTGGTGAACAAAATCAATTCAGCTACTGACTAGACTTTTATCTTATATAATACAGACGTTACTTCAAAAAAGAGGATGATTACGTCCTTCACGTCATGCATCTTGTCATGCATGTTAACCAATGACTGAAACTCTGCCAAGTCACTGGTTTACATGGCTGGCTCAGGCAACCCATTCACTCTTCATCTCTCGAACAACCTTACTTCCAATCATACCTAACACTAGTTCACTATTTACACTTTCATGCTTTGTAGTCATAAAACTTACCCAAGTACAATAAGTAAACTATTTTATCTGTGACATAAACTTATTCCGCTTATTGATCAAGAAAAACCACTTAAAGTCATAATTGAAAATATATAAATGTTTATGGTCCAAAGCATATTTATTCATGTTCGTTATATTAGTTTATAGAGTTCCCCCTCTGCATCAGTAAACCTTTAAAAAAAAAAGTCATTATTAATCCTTTCTCTCCGTAATTATTTACCACATTCTGATGGAATCAACATTTGTATGGTCGGTTAGGAGAGAAAGAGTTAACAGCCATTATTACAATAACATCATGACTTAATATTTACCAGTAGAAAGTTTTGGAGGAATTTGACCTGGACCCAAGGTTGAGTTTGCGTCCTCTCCATCTTGTGGGGGGCGGTCAGGAGGAGCAGAAGAAACACTTCAAAAGATTAAAGTATCGGTAGATGATTATTTAACTATGGCAATAAATCAAGACTTTTAAAGAACAAATTCTTTTCAATAGATTACAGTGTGAATATTAAAAAGCCAAACCTCTTAAGAATGAAAAGAAATGAAAGAAATATTAAAGAATGTTCAAACAGAAATGGGAATAAAGTGAATGTTTATCATAAAACAGTATAAAGCATTAAAAAATAAATAAATATATAAGATAGATAATATTATGTCATTGATGAAAGTCAATGCAGCCAAAATATATTTTAGAAGAAAACTAAAGACTAAGAAAAGATAACTACCTGCCATGAGTGTCTTCATCATCAGAAAGGAAGAAACTTGAGCTGCTGTTGGTTCTACTTGGAGGTAATGGTGGAGCCAATAGGTCCATGCTATGATCTGTAAGAAAATGTGAGTTAATTAAATCACGTTGATATAGGAAAAAAAAAAGGAAGATAAATGACTTCAGTCAAAGATTACCAACTAATATCATAACTAACATTTATGGAAAAACATACAAAATGTTACAAAGAAGTATCATATCGAATGTTTACAAAAATCTCACAATTGTTTTCTCTCTTCATTTGCTCTAAATTTCTACAATTTGCATGTTTTTACTTCACAGCATTATTAACTGTATTGTTGATATCTTATCTTGTAATATACAGTAACATCACTTGTACCTATTTAGACCTATAGTCTTGTGTATTTCAAGATTAATTTAAAGAAAAACTATTCGATGATAATAACATAATAATATTAATAATTATAGTAATATGATTATGTTTTTTTTCACAGGACTATAATGGTCTGACAAAAGTCCCCCATTTACACAACTATTAAACAGTGTTCAAGCAGTGAGATTTTATCCATAGTATCTCACATACATATATGATATATATTCCTTTAGAAATCAAAATCAAACATCTCAAAATAGGTTAAATATAAAGTGTGAACAGTTTTAATTAAATAATTATATCTTGCATAACATTTTGTGAATTATTAAGACATTAGAGTCCTATAGGCTAAGTTATAAGCTACATGCACAAGTTGTACACAAAAAAAAATAGGAGCTAAAAATACATTTTCAAACACCTAAACCAGTATGCATGGCCATAAATATCAGACTTTAGAATAATAAAAAATAACATCAGAATATAAGTTACCCTTAAACCTTTCTATCATCCTACTAACCATAAGTTATCTAAACTCAGCATCACCAAACTGTTACCATACAAGAAAATAAAACAAAAGGATGCAGAAAAAAAAAACCCAAACAAACAGGATTTAACTCTTTCAGTGCGAATTATTTTGACAGAAAAACAGTAAAGCTTTTCATCATTTACTCGCTGAGAGTAATGCCGCACTGAAAGAGTTAATCATTGAGGGAAGGTTCCTAGGGAGGTCGACAATTCTTTCAGGTGTAATTCAAAAAGTATGACCATCCAATAAAAAACAAAATAATATTTTCTTTTTTGGTTTTGATTCTAAAGCATGAAAAATGAAATCCAGCATGCTTAAGGGGAATTAAATCAAAAAATGTAAAAGTTTTCATTCCTAAAATGTAATTACCACTTGATACGGATAAAGAACTGAATGCTTCCATCTTGCAGCGATCTGGTTGAGCTGAGCATGTTTAGTGGGACAACATTAAGAGTACAAATCTATTTATAACTCATCGACGTCTCATTCATATAAAGTAAAGTCAGCAAAAGGAAATTCAAGAAAACACAAACAGAAGTTTAAAAACAAGTGGTGCACCAATGTAGGAATAGGTGAAGGTGAACACTTGAGAGATATAAGTTCTATTCAGTTTTGTTTAAAAAAAAGAAGTTTTTCAAGGGTTAATAAGTTCTATGATAAGAATATAACATGCCTACACCTGTTTAGTGGTACTAGCTGTTTGAAGCTACAAGCAACAACCCTGTATTTTAATATTAATGAATATAAAATATAAATTGTATTCCACAATATACAAAACAATAAATCAAATAATATATAATAGTTTAATAAACTTTTAATAGTATAAAAAAAAAATAAACATCCACAAAAAAATACTGCTAGTAGATTCTAAGTCTTGGTTTATAAAATTAGACTACTGTTGATGAGATATGCATTGTCCAACCATGACACAAATGCTAACACACTGGCATTTGTGATTCACTTATAATGATTATGTCCTGATATTAGAAAGATAAAAGAAATGAACAAAAAGAATCTTACAAGAGTTCTGACGTCTTTTCATAGCATTAGGACTTCTTGAGAGAGGCGTGCCTTTATCACTTTTATCAGAAGATCTTCTGATCAGATCACTTTGGCTGCTTTCATCTGAGCCTGAAAAAAATGATTTGCTATAAGACATAAAATATAAACCATTAAAAAAAAGATTGTTTATTTCTTTATGTGGTTCAAGTTTAAAAGAAGAATAAAGAATAATTAAATTAATTATGTTTGGATTAATAGAAATGAGTGATTTTATAATATCATGTAAAAAATATGTAAAAATGATTGTACTTTTTCTATTATGTAATAAACAAATAAAAGGTAAATAGTTTTATGTCTAAGAAAAACTTAACATGTGAAGTAAAAAAAAGGGAATGTTTTTCTTTTAGACCTTGTGATATACAGCAAATGATGTAACAAAAAAACCCACACTACTTCTCAGTTTTTGTATTACCTCTTCATAATCTAATTTAAATTTTACTTCACATTACTAACAATAAATAAAAGTTGGCAGGTATTTGAAAAATTGTGCTAACAAACTGGGGCTGGTTGTGAAAAAAAAAAATATTTGGTTAGCTTTGATATAAGATAGAAAAACAAAGAGACCTAGATTTAAGAAGGGAAATAAACCTTAGCAAACCTGCATTGTCTTTCTTTTCAATAAGAGACAAGGAAGCCATTTTATTCACCGTCGTCCTCATCTTTTTCCTGACTTTAGTGGTAAAACTGTCTGGTTGTGAAACTGGTTAGGAAATGAAAAACAGAAAATGTTCATTTAATTATTGTGAACTATCTATATTTCATGTAGTAATGCTCTTTCCTTTTAGCATTTAGTAACAATTTGAAAATAGGTCTACAAATTATAAATTATAGTTGACTGTTGCTAATTTGAGAGTTACGGGACTGGGGGTTGTGTCAGATTATCAAAAACATCAGATTACCAAAGGTTAGCTGGACTTCAAAAAATTCTGCCATGGTCATACCTCTTAATAATTTACAAGTTTTCAGGAAGAAATAATGTTTTACGCTCATGTTCTCCAGCTCTGGGCACCATCATACATTCCACTTATCTTATTCATGGTAAACCAGTAACACAGACTAAAAACGCAAAATACTTAGGTGTAATAATAAATGAAAAACTGTCATGGAATCCCCATATTGATGAAACTATCAAAAATCAAACAAAGCATTAGGGTTTATTAAAAGAAATTTCTATAAATCAAATAAGAACATAAAACTAAAATGTTATTTAAAGTTGGTTAGGCCAATAATAGAATTATGCATCCTCTGTTTGGACCCATCAATTCAAGAATACTTTAAGAAACTGGAACAAACACAAAATAGAGCAGTGAGATTCATAACAAACGAATATTCACATTTGTCAAGAGTAACACATTTAGTAAAATCACTAAATTTAGAAAGCCTTCAGGATAGAAGACTCAAAAGTAAAGTAGCAATTATACATTAAACACTGAACTATAGACTTCAAATACAAAAACAAAATCTAATAAAATACTCAGAAAGACACAAGATAAAGGAACATTTCTCGTTCCATATACTAGGACAAATTTGTACAAATACACCTTCTTCCCTAGTACTATTAGAACATGGAATGGGTTAACCAGTGGCTTAGCAGAATTTAGGTCATTGGTTCTTCTTCTTCTTCTTCTAGCCAGCTTTATTGCTGCTGAGCTGTGAGCTCTTTTGCAGACTGTGCCAAGGAAAAAAAGTGTGCTGTTTTCTTCAGTTGTTCAGCACTGCCGTACATGGTGTTGTTTATGTTGGGCTGTAGTGGAAGTAGGGTCTGCCTAAGGTGGATTAGGGAGGGGCATTCAAAGAGGATATGGTTTACAGTTTCAAAGGGGTGGGCGCAGTGTCTGCAAAGAGGTAGTTGTGTGGAGTTTATTTTGTTCAGGTGGTAATTTAATAGTGGTGTGTGTCCTGTTCTTAGTTGGAAGTTAATACTGTCCAGTTTGTTAGGCGTAGTCATTTCTTTGTACATGGCTCTGCCTGTGTTTCCTGATGCCCATTGGTTGAGCCACTCCTCTTTGAGATTGTTGACTAACATTGACCTTAGGGTGAGGTAGTTAACAGGTCTATCTGGTTGTTCCATAGATGAACCTGCCTTTGATAGCTTATCTGCCTTTCCCATGATGCCAATGTGTCCAGGGATCCACTGTAGTGTGATATTGATATTTAATTTTGATATCATCTGATGGATTATCACAATTAGTATTGTCAACTCTCTTGGGCTGTTTGAGGTGCTGCTGTTAAGTGCTTGCAGAGTAGATTGGGAGTCTGTAAAGACAACAACATCTGATGGTGCTTGCACTCCTTCATATAATTTGTTTTCCACTGTCTGTAGTGCTATGGTAATTGCCTCAATTTCGGCTTGGAAGTTTGAGCAGTAATCGCCACAGGGTGCACTTATCTCAAAGTGTTTATTTTTAGGGAAGACCAGGAAGGCACCAAGACCAGCATTGATGGTAGCTTTGAAAGCCGATCCGTCTGCATAAATATGGATAGCTGTTTTTTGATAGCTTTCAATTGTTTCAAGCGTGCCTACTTTGAGCTCCAGTGGATTAGATTCTTTTGTTAAGGTGTTATTTAGTAGATGTGTTTTGATGGTTGGTTGGTTGTAATTTAGTCCGGGTGTAATGTTTGAAAACCTGGTAATTTTTTCTGTTATTGGGTAGGTGGTGTTTTAGGGCTAGTTCGTCAGTAAGTTGGATCAGAGTCCTTTGCTTTATTGGTTGTTTTTCCTATTTCTCTGTGTTAGTAATTTATTTGGATGATCGTCCTCCAACCTTCTGTATCTCTCAATAGCTTCTAATGCTGCTCTGTTGCGCCTTAACTTAAGAGGTTCAATATTGGAGTCTATTTCACAGGCTGCTGTGGGAGTAGTTCTCATACCTCCACTAATTAGCCGCAGGGCTTGGTTTTGGATGGTATCTAATGATGATTGATAGGTTTTGTTGGCAGCTACTTGTATGGAGAGACAGTTATCCATTACAGATCTGACATATCCAGCGTATAACTGTCTTAAGGTTTTCTTTTCAGCTCCCCAGGATGTTCCTGCTAGGTGTTTTATTAAGTTTAATCTTTGTGATGCCTTTTCTTTTAAATCTGCCATAAAGTGTTTTAGAGACAGTCTTTGGTCTAGTTTTACACCAAGATATGTTGGATTTTCTTCTTTATTTATTGGCTGAGAGTCAATTTTTGGATGTAGTTTCTTTTTGCTGTTATGTTGCTGTGGCTAAAGTTTGAATAAACTGACTTTTCTTTGTTTATTTCCATTTTCCATAATTTTGAATATGTGGAGATAGTTGTGAGGGCTCTATTTAGTTTGGATCTAGTCAGCACTGGATATTTCTCTGTAGTCCAAATTAAAAGGTCGTCTGCATAAAGTACCTTATTGACCGAAATGAGGTCCGGGAGGTCATTCATGAAGATTAGAAAAAGAGTGCAGCTAAGGGCTGAACCTTGTGGTAGTCCTTCTTCCAAACCTTTTTTACCTTCGAATCGGGTTTGGATGGTTCTGTTTTTTAAGAATGCCATTTTTCCATGGATGCCCATTTTTTTCATCTTCAAAAATAGACCTTTTCTCCACACTCTATCATAGGCTTGCTGCAAATCTATAAATACTGCTGTAGTGTGCTTGTTTTCATGAAACCCTTCTACTGTGTCCTGGATAAAACGAAAGAGGTGGTCTTCTGTTCTACTTGCTTTCCTGAAGCCAGCTTATGCATTGTGGAGTGAGCAAGTACTTTCTAGCCACCAATAAAGTCGGTTATTGATCATTTTTTCTGCCATTTTGCCAATGTTGGATGTTAGAGATATTGGTCTATAACTTTTTGGGTCTCCAGGTGGTTTATTTTTCTTTAAAATGGGTATTATGTTTGCGGTTCTCCATTCCTGTGGTATGTCTCCAGTTTTCCATGTATGGTTGATAAAGTTAAGCATACAGTTTTGGGCCTGTGGTCCTAGTCCCCGAATCATTTCATTTGTTATTTTATCGGGTCCAGGGGATTTTCTTGACTTGAGACTTTTTAGGGCAGTGTTGAGCTCATGTAGAGTGAAGGGAGTGTCAAAGATCTGACAGTTGACTGTTGGAGCTTTTTCTTCTTTCTTTAAGATATTACTGAAGGCCTGGTCCAGTTGTTTTCTTGGCTTTGACTTGTTAATGCTGGCAAAATATTTATTGAAGGTTTCAGCCTTTTTAAGGTTTTCTGTTATTATGTCGTCAGTGCCTTTTATAGGTTGGGGGTTTGTTATTTGTTTCTTTCCTGCTAGCGGGTGCAGAAGGGTCCAGGCCTTTCGACCATCCTTCTTTAGATCTAGTTGTTCACAAGTTGTGGTCCAATTTTTCTTTTTTTTTCTGTTTTAATTTTGTATCTTATAAGCCCTGTCAATTTGTTGTACGTTGTCTTGTTCTCTCTAGTAGGAGTTTTTTTTCTATAGTCTTCCTGGCCATGTTTCTTTCTTTTACTAATTTATCTAATTCAGGTGTCCAAAAAGGTTTGTATTTCTTAACTTGGCCTCGGGGGATGTGTTTTTTTGCTGCTTGTAAGATGTTGGAGACTATAGTTGTATAGGTTGAATTGATGTCAGTCTCCATTACGCTTGATAGTCTTGTGTCTGTTTCTTGTGAAAAAGCTGCCCAGTTAGCTTTTTTATAGTTTGCTGGATTGGTATCTACCTGGCGTTCCAATGTTGAGGAGTATAGGCCTGTGTCTTCAAGTACTGTTATTTTAGAAGAGTCAGTAATGTCTGTAGAGATAAAAGTTAGGTCAGGTCTGCTAGTTGTGTTGTGTGCTCTGTGTAGGAAAGTTGGAGGTGAAGTTTTGTTTTGCAGAAGTTGTAGGTTAGAGGCATTTGTTACATCCTCTATTTCTTTGCCACGCTTGTTGTAGTGTGGGTAGCCTAGGGAAGGTGTGTGTGCATTGAAGTCGCCAGCTATTATAGTCCTTGTGTAGTGTGGTTGTTGTATGTCTATTTCTGCTGTTGATGATGGTGGGCAATAGTAGTTTTTGATGGTGTACTTTGTTCCTCCTCTCCAAAGAAGTATTTCCTGCGTGTCGATTCTGTATTGTTCTGTATTTGTTTTACTGTGGCTTGTGTGTCGTTTTAGGTCATTGGTTAATATGCATGATTGAATGCATGACGCGTAGGACATAATCATCTTCTTTTTTGAAATAATGTCTGTATTATATAAGATAAGATAGATGAAGTAAAAAGAGTGACTTACCACTATTTAAATGGAACTCCCTTGACCCAACATGAGAAGTTCCAGAAGGCACAGGGGAAACATTTGTAGAGCCTGGAACCATTTTATTTTTAAATCATTGATTAAACATTTAGTCATCTTGTACTAACAAGTATTTTATAACTGATAACATAAGATCTATATTTTGAAAATTACATTTTGGTGCTGTTAACAATCCATTTATCAACTATTACTTTTATCAATAAGACAATTGTTTTTTTTTCTTTTAACCCGTATGGGTGTGTCAAAATATTTTAATCAAAAGTCCAAGGAAATTAGCTAAAAATGTTTAAGGCCTAAAAGTCAGAGTCAAAAAGATAAGCCTTAGCATTTGATCTTAGATATATATTAATCATTTTAAAATTATGTTTATGTTTTTTAAAAATGCTAACAATTTATAAAAAAAAAATAAAGATATATTTTTCCTGCAAATATATTTCTTTTATTTTTTATGGCTTAATAATATATTTAATATATATGAAAAAAAACACATTACCATTGTATAAAGTAAAACCCTTTTTAATAAATGCAATTAAAGATTTTGTGTAACTGATATACTAAGTGAACATACCAACAGATGAAGGCGAATGTTGGTGCTGTCTTTGTAAAGGCACTTCTGGGGAGACTGCTGGGCTGAACAAGGAAGAATCTTTGAAAGAACCACTGGTCAAACTTGCCGACAGGCTGGCGGAGTGGCTACTTCTACGATGGGACAAAGGGGCACTATTCTCATCATGTTCTTCTAAATTATACCATTGAGCCTGGCAAAGGAACATTAGTAGGACACAAACATTTTTTTTTTGTAGCTTCCAAAATTTAAATATATATTTAAAAAAAAGAAAAGTACCCTTTTCAGACCTTGTGATCTATAGGGCAGATGATATAAAGATCATCTATGTCTTTGTCCTACAGTTAACAAGTGTGTCATATGGCCACACACAACCAAACGCCTTAACTTTCCCCCAGTGTCAGGTAGCCATACCCATTAGAGCTGAAAGGACTCAGAAGCACCTTGAAGATGCTTTACCTCTTAGCATTGTGTCTCCCAATATATGATAATGATTATTAATCAAAGCAATCAACCAATAAGTTTAATTGATATTGTTACTATGAAACAATGAAAATTGGAATAATAGCATTTATATGCCAGCATCCATGTAATATTACCAAAGCAATAAAAATAAAATTACTAGTAATCAATATTGGCTTCCACTATTTTTAACAGTTCTTCTCTTTACCACAGAGGAGGATAAATTCAAACAGTTGGCCTAATTGCATAGATTTTAATTCTTGATATGATTCCATACACAGAATATAAATGATTGTTGCAAATATCTTTAAAAAAAATAATTAATCTTAATTAGAGTACATATTTTGGAGTGTGAAACAATCTTTTGGCATTAATTTGCTATCCTAAAAAAAATGCGAAACAATATATTATTGAAAATGAGATTTTTGCGACGCTTTAGCAAAGAAAATTTAATTGAATTTAAGTTAGAACAGCAATTTCAAACAACCAATAAGAATTAATATGTTTTTCATAAACAATCAGGGAGAACCTATTTTTGATATTGAATTTTTTAACAAGAAAATAAATATAAGTTAGAACAGCAATTAGACGGTCATTTTGACATGTAATGAGATCTTAGAATCCAATATCATAATTTACATATTAAAATTTTAATAAATGTTTTATTTTCATGTAGTTGTTTTTTTATTAATTTATTTTTGACAAAACTTAGGTCTTGCAGAATTATAAAGCAAAAGAATATAAAGATATAAGTATTAGCTTTTTGGGCAGATAACTCCAGTCATTTCAGAGAAAGATACCTTGTGTAGTATCTTAAAGCCATTTAACAGTTATGTTATATTCTGATGTATGAGTTGTCTAACCTGGTTATCTAGCTGTGCTTGCACCAGGTCCAACAAAACTTCCCCAACAAACTGATCACATTTCTCCTCATAGCACCAGACAGTCATTTGTAAGGCTTTAGTGACTAGCTGTGACATAAGACAAGTGTCCCATTAAATAAACTTATATAGCATAGGTCACATCGAATATACACAGTCTATAAATAATTTGTTGCAAATATCTTAAAAAAGTAAAAACATGAATAGAGTACTTATTTCTGAGTCTTTGTGAATGTGAAACAATCATTTTCCATTAATTTGCTTTTCTTACAGATGCAGAACAACTTCTTATTGATCATGAGATTTTTGCAACGTTTTAGCAAGAAAACTGTAACTACACACTATTAGACCACATGAACCTTACAGAACACACTCAGGCAGAATAGTTAACAAACCCAAAAGACTTGATTTGTGAATGAACTTTTTAGTTGACTAGTTTGTTAGTTATTCTGATAAATAGATCTTGGGGGAGCTTCCACCTTCTACCAAGTGCGTCCCCAGGTTGTGGATAGGGGAAAGACCCTTAGATATAACTGTTAGCTGTCAATAGCAAATAAACAGCCGCGGACCAACTGGTTTACAGTCATGGAGGATGACGTGAAGTATTCCAGTGGTTAGAATATTTACTAAAAACATCTCAGAAATCCAGGGAAATGATTGCAAAAAGCGAGTATAGGGCGCTCTAACTCTAAACCCGGGTAGATGAAACTCGTTAGCTAGGGATAGCAGTTCATCTAGGAGAGAAAACTCTGAAAATAAACACCTGCTGCCTTGCAGATGATCTTGGATGATCAAAGGCTATTGGAGCACACCCAGAAAGAAAAGCAGGCTGAAGTCGGAGTCAATGGGCCTCCTGGCGCATAACACATTGACACCAACCTCATTTATGTTGGAGTTTGAGAACGAAGAAGAAGAAATGATAAATAGATTTTCTGATTAAAGAAGAGAGATGTAACATATTGGTATTAATACTATTATATGTACATTTGCACACTAGCGCATCAGTGCAACACCGCTTGTGTTTACGTAATAAATGGAGTTCCTAATATGTCTTCCCTCATTAAACACTAGTTTGTTATTTGTGTAATATGAATATTCTACAAAAACAGTGACTTCAAACAACTATTTAGCATTAAAAATTTTTTCATTCAAAATCAGGGAGAACCTATCTTTAATGCTGAGTTTTCGAAATAACAGTTTACAGTTCAAAATTTTAGATATAAAAATATTTCTAAATTAACAAATAAATATAATAAATCAGATAGAATTCATCAATAGGGTTCACATAAACCAATCTGTTCAATAAGCACAGCGGTTCTCAACCTTTTATGCTCGGTGACCCCTTTTTACAATCCCCCACTCTGCCGCGACCTCCCCCCCACACACACACATACAGCAAAAGAAGAATAGACAATAACAATCCATATTTTCGATGGTCTTAGGCAACCCCTGGCTAATCGTCAATCGACCCCCAAGGGGGTCGCGACCCACAGGTTGAGAACCCCTGAATTAGCACTTATTGCCATTGGTATGGACCAATAAAGTAATCTTATCTTATCTCACAGTAGCATAGTAAAATATATATATATATATATATATATATATATATATATATATATATATATATATATATATATATATATTGAAAACGTATGTGCATTAAATAAGAAAAGTGTTGTTTTTCAAATATTTTTTTTGTAATCTATGGCCATATATAAAATTGAAATACATAAGAATTAATGCAAAATGAAAAGGCTTATTAGTAGCAAATATTCCTATCCATATTAAAACAACAATTTTTAGAATAAGTTGAGATGGATACATATGTTTTCAATCATTTCCAATTCTAAAAATTATTTCTATTAATTAGATGGGTAGATATAGATTCTAGACTGTATGATATGTATTGTGTACCTCTAGACTCTAGATGTAGGCAGTCTATTTACTGCATACAGAATTCAATCAACGTTACCTCTGATAGTGTGACTCCATCAAAAAGAAATGTCTGTTCCCATTCCGGGTAAGAGTCAGATGTCTGCATCTCAATTTCAAAATTGTCCCTATATTTAGAAAATGGTTAATTTGATATAAAATTAGGCTTTTTTTTTCTTTTTTTGTTTCGCGTTATTTAGATTAGACCTGTAACGTAATTTTTAAAAAACCATGAAAACCTTAATTAAAGTGTGTTTGTTGCCAAAATGAATGCACACTTATAAACTACAGACGCTACTTCACAATCGAGGATAATTACATCCTACGCATATCCATGTGTTATCTATTCATGCGTGTTAATTAGTGGCTTTAATTATGCTAAGTCGTTGGTTTTCCTGGCTGATTCAGATAACTCATTTTATGCTCTAATAGCACTATGGAATTAAGAAGAAGCACTTGTACGATTTTGTCCAGCATATGGAATAAGAAAGATTTAATGCTGCAAGGACTTTATAGAATATACAATAAACACGAGGCACATGTCTGTCAGGGTTACCTTATCTTACCTTATCTTATCTTACAAAATACAGACGTTACTTCAAAAACGAAGTCAATCTATTCATGCATGTTACAATGACTCTGCCAAGGTGTTGGTTTTCCTGGCTGATACATATTTTTAAAGAGAATTTGAAGACTTTGAAATGTTAAAGGCAATAAATTACCTCCTCCCTGGTGCAATGCTGATGACAACAAAACAAGTCGATCTGTTGCTTTCTGGTTTGCTTGGTGAAGTTATATTCCTGACACTTAGTACACTGACAGCAAGGGTTGCTATATGCGGCTGGTACTGAAGACGTATTTTTAAGTCTCCTTTAATTTGTCTTGTCCCACGTTTTATTTCCACCTGCATAAAAACGTGTCATTCGGTAACATGTATAGTTATTATTATTTCATTGCTTTTAGTTAGTGCAACGTTCATGCTTACAGTATGATCAGTGAGCTACAGTCCGATCTCTTCTACAGGCCTGTTGGGGGTGGGAGCTATCAGAGAAGACTATTTCGTACAGCCGCTTAGAATAGGGTCGGCCTTAGGCATAGTGAAACTAGGCAGCCGCCTAGGGCCAACGACTGGTTGGGGATTTGTACAGACCTCAAAGAATTTATTTTTTTTACAGAAAAAAATTGTTAAACATCATACATCTCAAACATAGCTGGACTCTGTGACTCAATCTACTGTCCTTGCTCCAACACTCTATTATGTCGTATGATTCAAGGTTTATTCACAAATGTTTAGATCTATTTGTTAGACTACATATGCTAGAAGACCTTTGTTTCTTCCTTTTGGTGAAATGTCAAAACGTTATTTCTAGTCACGTGATCACGTATTGTCTATGAAGCACATTAGTGCTATCGGCGCTATATGAATTTATATTTTTTGTTGATTTAGAATATAGACACACTGGCGGATCCAGGGGGGGGGGCGGTAGGGGCGGTCGCCCCCCCCCCCACTCGGCCGACCACCCCCAAAGGGGGGGGCGGCGAACTTTAGTATAGGAGTCACACAATTTGTATACGAATTTATTACTTATGTTAAAAATATATACTAATTATTTTTATTTCAACCAATTTTTAGATTATTTCGCCCCCCCCCTCTAGTCTGTTGGCCGATTTGGTGGGGTCGGGAGGGGGCGAGGATATCAATCCCGCCCCCCCCCTAAACTTTTGAGTGGGGGGGGGGAGGTCCTATTTATTAGTAGAAATCACAGCTTGCTAACAAAATAAATTAAATATCTATATTTGTAAAATTTGTTATTGATATTTTAACCAATCTTTATATTATGTCGTTCCCTGTTTGCTGATTGGTGGTTGGGGGGGGGGTGCGAATACCTCTACTGCCCTTCCCATCTAAACCCTACTCCTTCTTCCCTAGTGCTATTAGAGCATGGAATGGGTTGCCTGAGCTAGCCAGAAAAACCAGTGACTTGGCAGAATTTAAGTCATTGGTTAATATGCATGACTAAATGCATGACGCGTAGGACGTAATCATCTTCTTTTTTGAAGTAACGTCTGTATTATATAAGATAAGATAAGGGTCCGTTTTTATGGAGAAATCATAGTTTGTGAACAAAATTAGTTGAATAAATATAGGCTATAAATTTTATATTATGTCGCTCCCTTTCTGGTATTTTGGCCAATTCGGTGGGGTGAGGGGGGGGCGATTGCATGTACTGCCCTCCCCACTCTAGCCCTCTGAATGCTGGGGGGGGGAGGGTCCTATTTTGAGGAGAATCATAGTTTGTGAACAAAATTAGTTTAATATCTATATAATATAAACTAGCCTAGGTATTGATATGTGACCCATTGGATATTATGTCGTTTCACACTCTAATCTCAAATTGTATCATTAGTAAATTTAAATGAAAAAGGGTTGCACCAGGTGGGAGGGGCGATACATGCAATCGCATTTCCCCCAATCGGACAAATCAATACTTTTTCTTTTTGTATTATAGTTAAGAAATTAAAAAATTGAAAAAAATCTGTCACTAATATAATTTATATATACTAAAAATTAAATTCTTATATCGAGTCGCCCCACCCCTATTCTTTAATGCCAAATGCAATCTTTAGCAGAAATTATTAAAGGAGCGAAGATTAATCGTTTTCACTCTACCGCCCCTTCCCTTTCCAGACAAAGTTTATGTCATTTCCCATGAATTTATCAATTATTTTAAGAAAGACTTTGCATTGGAAAAGTTAGAATTCAAACAAAATTTTTTAGTATAAGAGTCATGATTGAGATGAGTTCTAAACCCAGATAAAATTTTCTTAGTCGCCTTTTCCCAACCTTTACTCAATCTGATATTTTTCTAGTTAAATAAATTTGGGACTATAACTCACAATTTATACTTGAATTTTCTTGAATACTATTTATTGAATAATTTTTTTTTCGGCGGCGATCCTCAAAGCAAAAATCTAAGTATGTGGGGTCTCCTATCTTTTTAAGGAACAAATCGGTTTTATTTGCAATGTATTATGGGCCTAGAAATTCATATTAGAATATTTTTCAAGTACAACATTATTCGAAAGGTCCTTTTTTAATAGTATGAATAATGAGCTTTAGGTCAGGAGAATGCGTTTCTGCAGTGAAGAATGCAAGAAAACGCGTTTGGCGTCGAGGGTTCGCCCCGAACTCTATTGATGAAAAATGAGCTGTAGATGTCAGAAGAATGCGTTACTGCGATGAAAAAAGCAAGAAACGCTTTTGTCGACGAGGCTTCGCCCCGAACCCCACAAGAGAACCTTATAGCACTGCCCCAGTTGTTTTATTTTTCACCGAAGGTTGAGAAATGCTATATATATATATATATGTGTGTGCGTGTGTGCTGTACGCATGTTTATGCATAGGGTTAGGGTTTACTGGGCGTTAGGGTTTGGAAAAAGATCGCCCCCCCCCACTCCAAAGTTCTGGATCCGCTAGTGTATAGACATAGATGCAGGAAGGTTTTTAATTCATTGCGTATTTTCTGAGGACTCTCTATTCACTTCACCTAGGGCCTCCAATCATCTAAGGCGGCATTGTTAGTAGCCTAAACACAACAAACTAGAGCCCCCCTTGATAGGTAGCCAAGCCGTAGCCACTCGGTTTAGGCATCTCATCCACACATCCCATTGAGCGAATGAAATAATTAGCAAATCAAGACTCAGAAAGAAGGGGAGAGAGAGAGAGAAGGAGAAAGAGAGAAGGAGAGAGAGAGAGAAGGAGAAAGAGAGAAGGAGAGAGAGAGATGTATAAGGAGGTAAAAAAAGGGGGATAAAGAGCGTTACGTTCAACTCATTGTAACACATGCTAAAACTCACAATCTGAGTGTATAGGTGTTTCTAGGTACGAAGCGGGAGGATGCGATTGATGCGTCGATAACACGGTCCCAGGTAGAAATCTGACCTTTGTGATGAAAGCATTTGTTTTGAAGTGTTGAAGTTATTTTTAAAAAAAATTTTTTATTGCTTTAATATAGCGCATCTTGCATGCTTACAGCTCAGAGCGCTATGGTCCAATCTGGATGTCTGCCTGGACGTGAGGTTGGCGAGTTTGGACTGTCGTTCGGTTCAAACCCTTACTGCTCCCATCCCCCGTCATCCCGCGGGTGGATTGGACTAGGATATATATTATCTTCAACTCTGAAGGAACATTCGAAACATGTAAAACATTTTATAATATATTTTGTGAAACAGTGGGTGGAAGGGGTATGTGGATGAAGGTTTTCCGTGCTGCCTTTAGGCGCTCAGTTAACACAACTCTGTTCGACTGGGGTGTCGAACCTCGAGCCCCTTTGATAGGTAGCCAGGCCAAGCTCAAGCGTACCTAGCCTCTCGGCCACACATCGTTTGTCGTCGTGTTATTTCGTTTCTATTTCTACATATTTTTTTAAATTAAAACTGAAAGCTGTATTTAAGTGTTAAAAAAAAGATAAAGCTTTATTCAGTTTTGTGTACACGTGTACAAGATATACGCCTAATAGTTCAGTTCGACCAGCTATTTCAAACTGCAATCCAAAGCGCCATAGTATCAATACATGGAGAACTGGTTGTTGGATGTCCGCTATAATTTTATTTCTCTTGTCTCTTGTTTTCTCTTGTTTTATGTCTGTATAAGTACGCCAGGGCATCTTGTATTTAATAGACAGACTAGTCCATTAAAATTTTTTTTTAAATATCAAAAATCATCACAAACAGAAAAATAGAAAAAAAACGAAAAAATCTTATCTTATCTTATCTTATATAATACTGACGTTACTTCAAAAAAGAAGATGATTACGTCCTACGCGTCATGCATTTAGTCATGCATATTAACCAATGACTTAAATTCTGACAAGTCACTGGTTTTTCCTGGCTAGCTCAGGCAACCCATTCCATGCTCTAATAGCACTAGGGAAGAAGGAGTATTTGTACAAATTTGTCCTAGCATATAGGACGAGGAATGTGCCTTTATTTTTGTGTCTTTCAGAGTATTTTATTAAATTTTGTTTTTGTATTTGAAGATTATGGTTCAGTATTTTATGTATAATTGCTACCTTACTTTTGAGTCTTCTGTCCTGAAGGTTTTCTAAATTTAAAATTTTTACTAATGGTGTTACTCTAGTCAAATGTGAATATTCGTTTGTTATGAATCTCACTGCTCTATTTTGTGTTTGTTGCAATTGCTTAATGTTTTCTTGAGTTGAGGGGTCCCAAACGGAGGATGCATTTTCTATTATTGGCTTAACCAAGGTTAAATAACATTTTAGTTTTATGTTCTTATTTGATTTATAGAAATTTCTTTTAATAAACCCTAATGCTTTGTTTTTTTTTTTTTATAGTTTCATCAATATGTGGATTCCATGACAGTTTTTCATTTATTATAACACCTAGGTATTTTGCGTTTTTAGTCTGTGTTACTGGTTTGCCATGAATAAGATAAGTGGAATTAATTTGTTTTAGTTTTTTTGTTACTCTTAACAACTGACATTTTTCTGGGTGGAAAGACATGCTCCAATTTGATTCCCATTTCTGTAATTCATCTAATTCTTTTTGTAAAATATCTTTGTCTTGTGTTGTTTTTATTGTTCTATATATTATGCAATCGTCGGCAAATAATCTGACTTTTGTTCCTGAACTAATGCAATTTGGTAAATCATTTGTTGAAATTAAAAATAGTAGTGGACCCAAGACTGTTCCTTGAGGTACACCTGAGTTTACTATTATCGGTGTTGATTTAGAGCCATTTATTATTACAGTTTGTACTCTCCCTATCAGAAAATCTTTAATCCACTGATGCAGTGGACCATTAATGCCGAAATATTTTAATTTTTTAAGCAAACTATGGTGGTGAACTTTGTCAAAAGCCTTGGAAAAATCTAGTAAGATAGCATCTATTTGTTCACTATTATCTAAACCTTTTGAAAAATCATCAATTAGTCCTATTAGTTGTGTTTCACATGATCTATATTTCCTAAAGCCATGTTGGTATGGGGTGAGGACATTATGTTTGTCTAAGTGGTTTATGATGTTGCTACATATTATGTGTTCTAGGATTTTACATGTGATGCTGGTAAGTGATACTGGTCTGTAGTTTCCTGGGTCAGATTTTTCTCTTTTTTTATCGTAAATAGTAAATAACAACAAACTTATGTCATTTTTTAAAATCTCAAATAACCTAAATCATTTTTTTCCCCTTCAAACCTACGTTTTTAGCTAAGGAAAAATTCTCCGTGTAATCATATACGCCTTCGTATTCTATTCATACTCCTCTGAGATCATTTCTCCTTTGAGATCATACTCCTCTGAGATCATTTCTCCTTTGAGATCAAGACTCGAGTGGCACGTGAATTAAAAGCTGATAACATTTTTCAATACTTACGGGCGTCCTTGGCAACATCCGCCTCTTTCCCCCCTTCCCAGGTAACTCTGGACTGTTGCTAGGAGGTCTGTCTGTTGATGGAACTATAATACAAAATGTAACAACGTTAGAAAAACCTTTTATTTATTTAGCAATATTGTCTCTATGTTTGTTATGAAGATTAATGGTGACATCGAATTTCTTCTTTTGGTAATTAGATTGACAACGAGAAACAATGGCCACAGGAGACCTAACGTTAACAAGGAGTGCCTAGCAACAAGGACTTCCTGTGACCAATGTGTCAATAAGTGCGTACATAAAATACACAATGAAACATGCTTCAACTGCGCGCGATATCTACATCATTGTAATCATTTTATTAGCAGCCCCCGAAAGGAGAAAAGATGCTATTAGTTTGTTTGTCTGGCCGTCCGTCCGTCTGTCCGGTTTAGATCTCGTAAACTAGAAAAGATAGGGAAAATCATAATATTTTAGACCCTGATGCAATGGCTACTTTTTTTCATTTTCTGAAAGCAAAAAATCAAATTAAAAAAAATCAAGTTTGCAAGCAGTTTTTTTATAAAAATACACCATTTGTACAACTATTCACTATTAATAGTAATAAACACTGGAGGCTATTTAGTAAGGGAGATGACTATTAACCATAGTTTTAAGACTTTTATGCAAACGGTTTTATATTAACTACCACATTTTAAAAAAAAAAAAATTTTTACTTAAAAAGTAGTTTTCCATATTATTTTGTGAACTGCTGAACTTGACCACAACTATGGAACTCTTAAGTAAAGAAATTTTATTTTAGTTAGGCCAGGTTCACATGTGACTTCACATTCACTTTCACCTATCCCTTGTTCTGCTGGGCCGTTTGGTCACCACACAAGATCTGTCAACCTTCATTCTCCATTCTTCTCTGTCATTTTGCCTTTGATAGAATTTCATTCTGATATTCTTTCTGAAAAATATTGAAACCTGCCTTTCTACCTGCCTGGGTGGACCACTTCGGGGGCCGATTTTGATTAGGCCTATGTGTTTCCACACAAATTGTTTTTGTAACCTTGCGTTATTCTATATCAGTGAAGCCTATTTAGTATTTGACTATTTCATTGTTGTCTATTTGGTATTTGAACACCAAAAGCCCCTCCCCTAATCTATATGGTTGTGAAAGTTGGACACTGAACGCTGAGGCTGAAAGAAGTGTTCAAGCCTTTGAAAGTAAATTCTACAAAAACTGTTGGAAATCAGAGTATTCAGATAACAGAGAAAAAAGACAAATGAGTTTTACTTTTACAAGTCAACACTCTGGCTGGCAAAAAGGAAGAAATCTTCAATACTATCAAAAGACAAAAGCTGAACTGTTTTGGTCATATATTACGACGAGACTCACAGTCCAAAAGTCAGGTACAGAAGAGGGGTACGAAGAAAGGGTCGCCCAAAGAAAAACTGGCTGCACAATGTAAAAGAATAGACCGGCCTCTCTCATTGAAATCCTGCTAAGAACAGCTGCTGACCGAGAAAAGTGGAGGGATTTGGTGACCCGAAGTGTCACAGCACTCCTAGGACGAATGTCAAGGGACAGATCTGGATGGCAGTAAGTCTTTTGTAGTCTACAAAGTACACTATAAGACTACATCAGCAATGTGCAAAAGGTCCACTAGGTAATTCCAGAGGCACGTATAAAGCGGTGATATTCAACACATTCTTTTCACTTTTTTTTTAATTCACCATGTTGATTTCATGTATTATGGGTAGAAATATCAAGAGGCCGGATATTACCTCAACGGGGCTGGATTACCTGGATATAGCCCGAGGGCCGTAAGTTGTACACCACTTATAGATAGATATAGATTCTTTGAATCTCGAAGTTATTAAAATGTGAGAATAGAAGAATGAAGGAAAGGATCTAAAACTATTGAACCTTTAATACAGTGTAGTAGCTCTTTCTTTGAGACATGTGACATTTGTTTATCAGTTTTAAAAAAATGGAACATTCTATATCGTATTTCCTTTCATGCTGCTATAAATAACTTGCTTTCATTTAATATAAATTTGGTGGCGCGGTGTTTTGGTCATAAACAGAAATTATAAAATATGTAAAACTATGTAATAAAAGTCAGTATTAAATTCATTATTAAAAAAAAAAACAACCTCTGCCCTACATATCGCAATGTCTGAAAGCGAATTTTAATTTACTTTCTATTTCAAATGACCATGGAAAAAAACAACAACTACTTAGCCTATTGTTGACCTTTCATAAAATGGAGTCTTATCTATATAGCAAGCTTTTTGGTGTATCCGGTGTGGAGAAAACTGAAGACCTGTTAAACTAGACATTTTTTAAAAAACATTTTGTGCTCCTTTTTTTTTTTTTAAGCACTGATAAGACGGACTACCGCGAAGAGCTTTTAGCATTCAAATCTAAACTAGAAATCACCATGCCAAGCAGATATATTTCATACACACTCGCTAGAGACGTCAAACACTGAATTTCTCTGTAGTGTGATAAAATCTATTTATGAAACCAACAAAATATGCATGTAAAAATAGGCCCACATAAATTATCTACAGTCACAGGCTACTAGTGTCAGTTTACGAATATGAATTGTTATTGCTTTATATGTTTATTTTTTATGTGTTAATATTCTGTCCTTTTCTAGTGTAAAGAGTCAATAGTAAGACGCGTAGAGGTTGGAGCTAATTGGGGATTTCCTTAGTGACGCGATGATACATTAAAAAGTTAAAACGGAAATAGATTAGAAACAATGTAACGGAGAAGGCGACACATTGCAGTAGTACTTAGGAAACGATGTGTTTTTTCTAGATCAGACGACGTGTACTGTTCCCTTGAATAACTTGTTATGTTATTTTAATAGGCCGGATTTTTATTTTGTATTTATTCTGTTAATAATGTTGTTAATGCTAAGATTTCCCGACTACAAATAACATCATCTCAAGTCACTGCAGACACACAACCTTCTCAGCAGAAGAGACCACCTCACAACAGTAGCTTCTAGATCGCAGTTTTTTTTTTAATAACTGCTGACATTTCAACATAACATAGATATCCTACCTTGTGTAATGACTATTGGAGTGTCACAGATCATCTGGCTGTCTGGCCTAAAAATAAGTCAAGACACAAAAGTACGTCATCAAATGTATTTTTAATGAGACGCCAAGAACATTACAATATCATTAAACCTACTGAATGTAACTAGATATACTGATAAACGAAATTTGGGGGAAAATTAAAATACATAAAACATCAATTCCAACGAAAACAAGTAATATACAGAAATAAAAACAAAATCAATGCCTAATATATTAAGCCTTAATATATTAGATGTCATAAAAAATAATTTAAAAAAATAGATCAGTAGTGGAATCGAACCCATTACAATCGCGTTCTAAGAGCGAACTTGAGCTTAGAATAAATCATTCTTATTTTTTTACTTGAGTTTTTGACAGATGCTTAAGACCAACTTCCACTGTTTGACTTTCGACAATGAAGAAAGAGTGGGCTTATAATAAGAGTTGAAAAGTAAATTAAGAGACGGTGTTATCATTTTCGATTTTAAAAAAAACAAATTATATTAAGAATTAATAACTATGTTAACATAGCGTAGTAATTATAATATTTCAAGGAGTTTATTCTACTGACAGAACCGTATATATCAAGTGTGTTATATCACATAAGAATAGGTCGTAGTCGTTCCCTGACTGTAGGACATATTTTGACATACTTTAACATATTAGGAATTAGCTTATGGGGTGTGTGTGCGTGTTGGTGATATAAAAATGTGTAGAGGTGAGCGGGTAGTTTGGTTGTGTAGGCTGAAAAGAGTATGATGTAATCACGAGGTGGACTGTCGTAAATGTGGCGTGAGAGTTGAAGAGAGGAGAAAACAAAGGGGAGACCAATGACAGAGGTGAGCGGGTAGTTTGGTTGTGTAGGCTGAAAAGAGTATGATGTAATCACGAGGTGGACAGTCGTAAATGTGACGTGAGAGTTGAAGAGAGGAGAAAACAAAGGAGAGACCAATGACAGAGAGACATATAAGTTCAGAGTCAGCTATAAAATATTTTAATTGTTCGATGAATTATTATTTCATTTATTTTTTTTACATACATTTACATTGAAATTGAAATTTAAAGGGCAAAAAATATATACAAAGAGGACCTCATCATTACAACTTATAAGCGGAGAAGAGAAAACTATTTATCGAAATGTCCAAGTCCCCTCACTTCAGATTGTAAATCTATGTTTAAACATGTCTTACTTTTCTTTTGGAGGTGTGGCTATCACAATCACCTGTGGGTAGGCAAAGGTCATCACGGAAGTGACGTAATCGAATGTTTGGCCTCTTAACGTCTCTCCGTTCCACTCTAGAACCTCGTGACCTAATGACAAGACACAAAAGTTCACTGATCAGACATATAAAACAATGATACTGTCTTGTCTGCAAATATAGCTAATCGTACAGGTCACAACCTAATCAAATGGGCAGAGCCTGTCCCCTTATGTTTCACTTGCTGTATCTACGGAACAGACAACAATAATAGGGTAAAGCTTAGTAGCTGTTGCCCTATCCAAAATCATTGGGGAAAAAAAGGGCCCATTAACCCTGGATGGCCATTCGTTTAGAATAGCTGCCTGGTCATGTGATATTCGCTTCAATCTGTGGTTGTGAACCTTGCCTGACGTCCTGCAGAAGGTTTGAAATAGGACACAATACTCCAGTAGCGTAGCTAGGGGGGGGGGAGAGTCCCCCGGGCCGCCACTAGAGGGAGGCCCAAAAAAGTATTTTTTTAATTAAATATTAAATATTACGCAAAATGCAGGGGCCCTCAAAGAGGTCAAGCCCCCCCCGGGCCCCCCCAAATGATGGATAATTCCTAGCTATGCCACTGCAATGCTCTTTATTCCTGACGAAAGGCCGAGATATATTCAAAAAGGTAGGGGCGTCGATATTTGCTTCCATTCGACACACCATTGGAGTTCATTTTGCCAAGTTGAGACACATGTCTTCAGAATTGAAACGTCTTAGCTTAAACTCTTCTGCAGGACTGAGCGAGACCAATTATCATAGAAGGCCTAAGCACTGACCTGCTACGTCACAATCTGTGGGCTGTTTAGACCAATACCGTTTTTGCCACGTCACAGGCCAGTACGAAGTGGCAACGAGCTATTGGTCTCTACAGCCCACAGGTTGCGACGTCGCAGGTCAGTGGTGAGGCCTTCTGTGACGAACAGACTCGAGTCTCGACTGAATGGGATGAAGTCGGTCAGGTTTCATATTCTAGGCCATCGCAACGGCAGTTCCTGACTACCAGGAAGCCATCATGGATACATGAGTAGTCTGGTATCAAAAGTTTTTTCTCTACTTAATAAGATCCGATAGGTAATCAAAAGCGAAATATCATACGAATTTTTTTTGTTGTCTTTCTTTCAAACTAAAAAAAAAAACAAAAAACTTTAATCGTATTGAAAACCATTTTTCGTGATTCTTTTTAAAAGTTAGCTAATTGAAACAATTCAAGGAACTCTCTAACAATGAAAACGTGAACTCACCAACGCTTATTTTACTTCGGACTTCTGGAGAGACCCACTTGACCTGGGCTGTAGAGATCTTGAAGTCATCTTGCACGCCGCCAACAACTTTCACTCCATAAGGGTGTTCTAAAAGAATAAATCGAAGCACTAAAATGGTGGATACAAAGCCTTTTAAACATTCGCAGTTAAACCACTTTACAATAGACACCCCGCCTCACCCCGCTTAGCTTGTTGAGTAGAAGAAGTTCCAAAAGTGTCATATTTATTTATATTAATTGGTAGAAACATCAGAGCACAGTTAGGTCCTGCTACAAGTAATCAATGGTTAGACCAGACCAATCGTTAGGCCTGAACAATGACCCACAATGTCACAACCTGTGGACTCTAAAGACCAATAGTTCCTTTCACGTAGTACAGACCTGTGACGTGGCAACGAGCTATCGGTCTAACCTAGACCACAGGTTGTGACGTTGCAGGTAATTATTCAGGCCTTCTATAACTATTGGTGTAGGTTAGACCCGTAATATTTCGACTAATAAATAGGTACTTCCCTACCAATAAAATCAATGGACGCTTACAAAAGTAAGCATTTGTCATTTGAAATGATCAACTAGTTTTGTACAAAAGAAAGAGAACAAATGTCTTCAAAACTTCAAATGTGTCTCGAATTCATTCATCGATTGGAGCATGTTTTACTCTTCATCTCTTTACAAATAAAATGACTTTAAAATAGTATCCACTCTTTCTTTCTGTCCTCTTTTTATCACTTCTTGACTATCACTTCCTCTCTTTCATCTTTCTCTTTTTCATTCTTTTTTCTCTCGTTCTCTCTGAGCATAAGAATACACCACGCTTCTTCTTTCTTTCTCTCTCTCTCTCTCTCTCTCTCTCTCTCTCCTTTTGTCTCTCATAGTCTTTACAATATCTAAAATTTCAAGTTAAATGATTATATCTGACATAGGGGGTGAGTAGATCTATTTTTATATTGATTTCAATGTAAGATATTTTAAATTAATTTTAATCTACCCGTAGATACACTTTAAAAAGAAAATGTAATATAATCACCTTTCGATTGTGTACATTGCAAAGAAACAAGATAAACATTTGGAAATCCAGCCTGGCGCCATTTCTGCTCTGATCTTTCTCCCAACGCTTTGGGGGACAGACGCTCTTCGTATTTCCCGCCAGAAACCTGAAAAAAAAAATGTCATTGCATCATTTTGACTTAAATGTTTTATATGAACCGTAAGGATAATCGGTACATTTGATTTCGTTCTAGATCTGGCATTTACCTTTTGATGCTGGACTGAATGGAAGGATTCCCGGGACCTTGTGCTGATAGGATCTGAAGAGCCTGCATAGCTTCGTCTTCCGGGTTCACTGGCTGACGTAATACTGACACAACTGCTGTTTAAACTTAGAGCGTCCTGGCGGATGATTCTGAGGTAGAATAAAATCAAAGGCAGAAAACTTAGTTGCTTAAGAAATATAAGGCCCAATTTGCAGGTTTCATTTTGGTTTTGTTTGTTTTACATATTTCTTATGTTCCTTCAGAGTTGAAGATAATCCATTTCCTAGTGCAAACCTCCTGCAGGACGACGGGAGATGGCAGAGGGCAGAATATGAACCGAGGACCAAACGACAGACCAGCGCGCATACTGCACGACCAGGTAGCCATCAATTTTTTTTGCCATTAGTAAGAACAAAAGATTGTTGGGGAAACACAGTCATGCACGAAAACAGGGATTTATAGCTTTTTTGGATATTAAACATAACATTTTTAAAAGCAGTGATTCCCAAACTACGGCCCGCGGGTAAGATCTGGCTCATTACGTGGTGCTATCCGGCCCCCTTCTGCCAACAGAACATGATGAAAACGTAAAAGATCGCTTTTTTTCAAATAGATTTATTTATATAAATAAGACAGTGTCAGTGTTCTATTCTTGCTTGGCTCGTAAGGGATTTCTTGATTACTCTATTCTTGCTTGGCTCGTAAGGGATTTCTTGATTACTCTAATCTTGCTTGGCTCGTAAGGGATTTCTTGATTACTCTAATCTTGCTTGGCTCGTAAGGGATTTCTTGATTACTCTATTCTTGCTTGGCTCATTAAGGTTTCTCAAATATAAATAATTATCATTAAATAAACTTTAACTCCAAATATATATGGATAACACAAATAATACTTTAATAGTATCTGATAGAGCACAAATAATGACATCAACTTCAGGAAATATAAATACATAAACACCAGTCCAGGAAGCGACTGTCCAACCTTCCTGGGCCGGGGACAAGACCTCACTACTTAACACACTCTCTCGCACATTCAAAGAAGACTAAACCATTCAAGACACATGCAAGACTAATCACATTCATAACCTGGGGGATACATAAACAAGGAAAATAACTATCATACTAAAATATCAGCGTAACATATTCACTCTCGCCATACCTTCCCCTGACAGACAGGGAGACAAGGAAACGGGAGTTTTAGGGAAAGCACAGGTCTGTCTATGCAAAAGACTCTGATCCTGGCACAAGACAGAGAGAAATGGAGAGATACGTTCTGAGATCAGTTCTACTTTAGTGTTTCCCACTGATGGTTATAATGGTAATGATTTTTTCTTGTTTATTTTACTTATATACAGTACCAATTGGAATTTAGACTTATATATTTATTAAGTACATCTTCTCACGCCATGATGTCGTATGTTAAAATGCAGGGGGCTCTAAAAAGGTGAAGTCCCGCCCCCCGGTAAACTCCCTAGCTACGCCACTGCCCAATTCTTTGATTCATGTTTTTAGGCGTCTACGTTTATTACACAAAACTAACTTTAATATCCAAGTCTGGACCTTGATCAATACCTAATAAATCTTCACAATAACTTTACCAGGTAGTTAATATGCTGTTATTTTATTACAAACTAAAAGAATCAAGAAAATAATATTCAAAAATATTCTCGGAGAGTTCCACGGGAGGTTTCATTGGTAATAATTAATAAAAATCCATTCATGTTATTTATAACCTATTAAAATAAAAACGTATTGATTTCGATGTCATTATTTCATGACTACGACTAGACTACGGTTATCATAAATCTAGGTATTTTTCTATTCAGTATCTAGGCGATTCTCTTGTATTTTTAACTATGAGAGACACACTCACGGGTCAGTTGTTTTGGGGGAAAAAAATTACCAAATGTTATTTCTTATTCATACATTGTACACCTTTCTTAAGTTTGAGATATTAACAAATAAGTCAACATGTAAATAAGATAGTTGATGCATTGTGGAGTAAACACTGATAATGTAGCATGTCTGCAGCAATACTGCCCTCTGACAGGTAAAGAGGATCATCTTAGTTTAAACAATCACAACTTACTCTGTCTGTTGGTCTGGTTGAAATTGTGTGCACGTTATTTCTGTACTCAGAAAAACACATTTAATTTAAATAATTAAATAATTTATTTATTAGTCTGAATTAATCAATTTTATTGACATCGAAAATGAAAAATGCATTTTAGAGTACTGAGATATAGGGCCGTAAATGTGCAGTGGTTTCCCTCAAGGGAAAGGTAATTATTTGTATTTTTTCTATTTTTATAGTAGTAGTAGTAGCAGCAGTAGTAGTAGTATAGTAATTGACTTACTTGAGTGAAGGAGGGGACACCACTGGGGACAATCCGTTAAAACCATCAGACATACTGCTGTCTCTAAAGGACGAGAAGACGCTGCTTATTGAAGTGGAAGAGCCACCAGAGTTATCTTGCCTGCTCTCTTGCAAGCTGACAGGATTTCTTGCACCTGCCCGTATAAAGATTATATTATAACAAACTCACTGATAGAAAAATTAAAACTACATAACATTCTGGTTATAGATTTACCTTCATCTTAGACTGACTGTTGGGGCACCATACATGATCTGGTCTCTCCAATCTCCATAAATGATACTAGCTAAAATCAAAGCTTTCGAAGCGTCATTTTATAATCTGAAAATGTGTTTCTAGATAAAATCGCCAACAAGAAAGTCAGAGCAGGGTGCCAAGAAAGGGCGGACTGGCTATATGGGCATTTGGAAAAAATGTCCTAAGGGCCGGTACCCAATTGGCTGCTAGGGCCACCGAAAGGGTCGCATGGATGCTCCTAAGGCACGTATTAAATTAAGATAGTATAATTTTCTCTAATAAAAGGGGCCCTCTAGGCATCGTTATATATATATATATATATATATATATATATATATATATATATATATATATATTATATATATATTTCACAGAATTGACAGTGTAAAATTAATTTTATTAAACACATTTTCCTAAATAATGCAATACCCGTAGACAGTGCTAATAGTAGGCTTTATCGTTTTAGGGCCTACACACTTAGTGATTTAAAAGCAACATACGGCCTACATTTCTTATAGTAGAGTTCACTGTATGCATGCATACAGTATCCATACTATATCAAACTTATTGATTCTGAGAACAGATAGGCCTAGAACTGGAGGCCCATTGCATGATATACAATTTGTTGGCCGGATTGTATAGAATAGCCCTAGCCGATTTTGAAGCCCAGTCCGCCCATGGTGCCAAGACTGTCAAGACATCCGCAGTTATCAGCAGTAAACGCTTGGCTGATTAGGACAAGTAGATCGAATGCCATAGGACATTGTATGAAGATCTAATAGTAATAAAGGCAGGAGAGTAGCAGGACTTTTTAGTCACATGACAATTTTCAAGGGGATACGATCGTCTCGAGATAGACGTAATATGGCAGAAGTTTAACCTCTATATAATGTTACCATTCACATTATTTTAACCCTATCCACCCATCTATCATGTATTCTATAATTTGCAATGAACTTCTAAAACAACGCACCGGACTTACAAGAATTCAAAGAGTTACTGTGGCCCCAGAGTGACCTGGTTATACTGTCCCGCCTTTCGCCACTCTTTACAAGCGAAGGAGTTCTGTTGGAAGATGTTGCTCTGCCCTCAGCGTACAGAGACCTGGGTCTATCAGAGAGTGACTCTGAGCTTCTCTGATCTTGCCCTGGAAACATAAACTTGGTCTTATTTTGACAGGAGATTTCAGGTTTGATTTCATTTATAACACTTGCAAAATAAACTTCATAAATATGATAGTGAACAATAAAAAAAAATAAAAAAAATCGAACTGTGTCTTTGCTAGTGTAGCGAGATGTTACGCTGGATTTATCAAGCAAACTAGTACATTAAAATTCCCCTTTCAGGTGTCATGTGGCCAGCGCAACTCCCAGCCGCCTTTACTTTCTCCAATTAGGATGTTAGGTTTAGAGTTGGGCGGACTCAGTGGTGCCCTAAAAAAATACCGAAATTCAAAATGCCAGTCTTCATCGAGATTCGAACTCAGACCTCAGGTTACGAAGCCGAGCGCTTAACTACTCAGCCACCACTCCAAAAATCAAACAAGTAGTATTATCTGTACAAAAGCGCAAATTATATTTCCTCCAACGCTTACAGAACCTTCGTAGCCCTAGAGGAATTTGTGACACACACCATATTAATAGCTAACCCCCCAAAAAAAAACTATGGTTAGACTAACCAGCACGAATTCTCCGCCTCTGTTTCTTCTCCTGCCTCCGCCTTCGAGACAAACGACGCTCCAGTATCAAGCTGTCCAGACTGTCCCTGAAATCGGCATCGTCATCATCGGAACGTTCAGCACTGTGGATATCCTTTGTCGCCGACTCTGGAGGCAGCGACCGCCTTCGGTTGTATTTCTTCCCAGACGGGGCATTCTTGGAAGCCGGCTTTCCTTCAACTCTCCGAACCAATTCCGAATCCGTTCGATTCCCAGATGGACAAGCTTCACTGTCTTCAAGATTTATATGACACTAAATGGATAGAAAAGAAATCTATATTTAGAATTATCTCTGTGACAATAAAGTCTTATTACGTAAGCCCTATGACTAAAAGCGACTATTACAGCCCGATTCTAGTAATGGTGAATTCGGATTCTCGACGGCGAATTTAAAGAGCCAAACATGACAGAAGAAAGACGGACAGACAGCACAAAATCAATAACAGCCTTCAATGTGTTGGGGAGAGGAAGAGGGTCGCTAAAAATAGAATCCTATAAACATCTCAGTAAAGGGACATTAATTATTTTATTAATTATTTACTAGAGGAAAAAAAAAGCTTAGCTCGACGACTTGCTTTTTTGCAGTTTCCAGATATAATGTTATATTAGCATATTATATTAGAATTGTTTGTATCGTACACAATATTACTACTATTATTGTTGAAAAGAATTAATTTTCATTCTCTGGCACTGGGCGGAAAAGAAATGGGCTCTTGGTCGAATCCAACAATTTGGTTGTTTTTTTTTGTTGATATTTTGGGGATTTTGAAACAAGAGTAAATGGTGATAGATTGAGGAGCAATTTGGCGAAATTATACGGTTGACAAAGCTAGTTTCCTATATTTATAAACATATTTAAATCTGCCCGGTCGTACGGCATTCGGGCTGGACTATTGTTTGGTCGTCTCGATGGTCCGGGGTTCATACCCTGCCCACTGACATCCCCCGTCGTCCTGCGAGAAGTTTGGGCTAAGAATAAGATAATCTTGTACGCCGAAGGAACATCCGCAACATGTAAAGCATTTTACAAATATTTTAATGTACAGCGTTTCTTTCCTTTGAAACAATAGCGCGATTCTTTCCCTTTAATGACTTTGTTTTCATTACCATTGTTTTAGCTTTATTCAAAATATATCTTTAAAATCAATGTCCTCTTAAGACATCCGTGAGTGTTCGTGAGGAAAGTCTCTTCTCATATTTCCGTCGTTGAATTTCAAACGTCATCTATATTTTATCAACACACACGCGCGCACAGGCACAAATGTCACGACCGATTCAGATCGAGAGGAAAAAAAAATTTCAAGAATTCAATCCCTCCATTTGCCATTGGATACAAATCTTGAACAGAACATAAGATGCCCTGAAATATTGATACCAGGTAATCATGGACAGACGTATGAAGCTGTTTTTAAGGAACTGGGTTAAAACCAACATAAAAACAAACTTTTTTAGTTAATTACATTTGTTTTTATTTAGTTTGAATGTCTTACCTTTCGCGACCTCAGCGGTTCTCAACCTTTTATGCTTGGCGAACCCTTTTTACAATCCCCCACTTAGCCGCGACCCCCCCCCGCACACACACACAACAATAGAAGAATAGACAATAACAATACATCTTTTCAATGGTCTTTGGCGACCCCTGGCAAATCGTCAATCGACCCCCAAGGGGGTCGCGACCCACAGGTTGAGAACCCCTGCTCTACCTGGTCAACGACTCTCTTGATGCAGAAAGCGCTAAGGCAGCGGTTCTCAACTTTTATGCTCGTCGACCAAGTAATACAATTCACTGGCAGGCCTGCGACCCCTACCGTAAAATTTATTTCGTTTTATAGGCCTAGTTTGTCTTTTAAATGTGATTTGGCTAATGTAATAAAAATCATTACATTTTAAATGTATGATGTATTTACGCAGCAAAAGCACTATATAATTGTCTGCAACATTTAATTGGAATGACATTTATATTTCTAAAGAAACAAAAAGAAGTAACTATCAATGGCAAAAAAAAATGTCTACCTTCAAGCAAAGAACCGTTCTGTATATTCTGGTAACGTGTTCGTGTTTTTAAATACCATACGCCTCCCCCTCTCCATTTTTATTTCATTTTATTGACGATACACAATCGAGTTTTTTATTTATATTGTAACGACTTCAGCTGAGACATATTCTTTAACTTCATACATTATATTGTCAATGTATACCATCTATGATAAAACTTTGCCTGTTGCAGTGTGTGAGAAATGACTAAAATAAAATTTAGAATGAAAGATGGATGAAAAATCAAAATTTCCAATAGTCTTAGGCGACCCCTGGCAAATAGTCATTCGACCCCCCCCCCCCAAAGTGGTCGCGATCCATTGGTTGAGAATCCCTGCTTTAAGGTCTAAAGCTTTACATTTTCTTGCCTTTGATACTAACAGGGGTTCAATACATTTCACGATTACCAACATCACGCTTGTCTTAGAATTTCAGTTACATTACCTTCCTTGGAATGGACGTCAAACTGGATTATTTCCCTTTCCAATACAGTAATGTCTCTATATAGAAAATAGCAAAAGCCACCTTAACCTGCGCTTTTTGAGGACGGGAGTGTCTCTCCATAATAGGGCTCTACAGCCACATGAGAAAGCGTGCTCTGAGATGAACCATAGTCGTTCTACGACTGAAGGAAAACAATGTCTCAATATCGAAAATCTAAATCGACCAACGGCGACAATGGTTATACCTGAGATGGATGTCGCAAAATTTATAGGTTAGAGCTGGGACTGCGTAGCCACGGGAAATAATATGTTCCACATTAATTTTCAGACAAGCCTTACATATTTATACAAATAGTTGTATTTAACTGAGGTCATAAGCATATAGTTCAGTTTCAGAGCTTGTAGGACAGAGAGAAAGAGAGAGAGGGGGGGGGGGACTGAGAGACACAGAAAGAGAGAGAGAGTCAGAGAGAGAGAGAGACAGAGAGAGAGACAGAGAGAGTCAGAGAGAGAGAGAGAGACACACACACAGAAAGTCAAAGAAAGAGTCAGAGAGAGAGAGACAGAGAGAGACGGAAAGGCAGAGAGCGAGACAGAGAGAGAGAGAGAGAGAAAGAGAGAGAGAGTCAGAGACAGAGTGACACAGAGAGAAGGAGAGAGACAGAGACAGACAGAAAGAAATATAGTTGAACTGAGTTGGCCTGCGTCTTTGTGTTGAGATGCAGTTCAGTTGGAGTACAATGGAGATCCAAGTAATGTCCAGTTAATGTCCAGTACAGTTATACTGTTAGTCGCATTATTAGGTTAGTATACATTTATAACTGAGTTCAGGAGTTGGACTGGGCTCAGTTAGAATTATTAATAATTGTGATGACTTTTGGAAGTTGATAATTGTTGATTCAAATTCTGGCAAGATGTCACATGCGTGTACCAAGGTACTAGATGGTTCTAGAATTCGATTATTGCCCCCCATCTTTATAGATGAGTGTGACTGAAGCCTTACCGGGAGAAGCTGTATGTTTCCATACAAAGAAAGTAATAGCATTTCTCAAATGTCACGTGGTAGTGTTGCATAACTTTTTTGATTTCATTGTTATATGAATGTAACAGTCGCCTAGGTCAAGACATCTTTTAATAAAAAAAAAAAGAGCTTCGATAATTCACTAATTGATATGACTGTTTTTGTGTAGATCTACTTAATCTAGGGCTATCTCTAGAATGTCTTGATCTAGTAGGGCTACTAGATCTTAATCTTCATCTAATTAGGAAGATATAGCCATTATTCTCTTTGTAAGACCATAATCACGTGATTGCTTAAAGTAGGTCAGAGATACGGAACGACCCCAATCACTCAACTCAAGTACAAGTCAAGCTTTCCCCTAACAATGTCGCCCTTCCGGCTTCATTGAACTCGTTCGTGCTATAGTTGCTATGCCACAGGTTCCATGCCCTTATGGCATTAGGAGAGAGTACTCATATATTTCCGTGTACTAGCATCTTCTTCTAGAATATAAAGCAGAAAGTAAGGCGTATGTATGTATTTATGTATGTATGCATGCATGTATGTATGTATGTATGTATGTATGTATGCATGCATGCATGTATGTATGTATGTATGTATGTATGTATGTATGTATGCATGCATGCATGTATGCATGTATGCATGTATGCATGTATGTATGCATGCATGTAAATATACATGTATGTATGCATGTATGTATGCATGTATGTATGCATGTATGTATGCATGTATGTATGTATGTATGTATGTATGTATGCATGCATGCATGCATGTATGCATGTATGTATGCATGTATGCATGCATGCATGTAAATATACATGTATGTATGCATGTATGTATGTATGCATGTATGTATGCATGTATGTATGCATGTATGTATGCATGTATGTATGCATGTATGTATGCATGCATGTATGTATGCATGTATGTATGCATGTATGTATGCATGTATGTATGCATGTATGTATGCATGTATGTATGCATGTATGTATGCATGCATTTATGTATGCATTCATGTATGTATGTATGTATGTATGTATGTATGCATGTATGCATGTATGTCAAATGGCTGTGTGAAGCGTCTAGTGTGGTAGCTTGACTTGTTGCCACCGCTGGCTAGCATCTGTGAAAGGGGAGCAGTTTTGTAAGTCTCTCTTGCCAGTACATAGCCTCTCCACAGCAAGTCCTATGCAGTACCTCCTCGTGGTGGCAGATGGAAACTGAGGCTGCGAAGCCTCAGGCTAAACTGCAAGGGTCTCGGAGGAGGTTTGGCCCCAAGATGTGAGGCAGGCATGGCCCGTCGGCGTGCGGACACGCCCTGTTGCCCACAAACCAAACCCCTAGCTATAGGTCAATAGCCTCACTGCCTTGTGTGTGTGTCCCTGTAAGGTCTAGGGCTAAGGGAGTAAACCCTAACAGAAAATCCGGTCCTGGAGCCCCGTAGGCGGGGGGACAGTAGTAAGACTACTGCTCTCTGGCAAACTCCTGCAGCCACCTGTCCCCAAATTGTGATGGCTCGCCATCCCTTTGGACCCGGTCAGTATGGAAGAGAGGCGTGTGCTGACGTGTGGGCAGCCCAGCACTCGCAAATTTACCGCCCAGGCTTTCCCCCAGCAATGGAGAGGTCACTCCATCTCTGACAGTAATGTCTTTGGAAAAACACGGAGAGTGGTAGTTACCGGTTATAAGTTCCTAGCTGATTGGCGTAAGCTGGAACGCCAGGGACCACTCTTGACGGTAGGAGGGGCTTTTTAGCCTCACTGGATAGCTACTGCCTGCCTTAAGCCGAGCAGCCCTCGGACAGTAAAGTGCTATCCCGCCACAGCTTGCCGCACCACTGGGTGCTTGGTGCTAAGACAAAATCAAAAAGCAAGCTGCTCACCCGCACCTGCAAATACAATCAAAAGAAAACCCTCAAAATTAATGCGTTTAGCAAGCTGGAACATACGGACAATGTGTCCTGGCTTTAATACTGACCCTGAACTAGTCACAGACATGCGTCAAACAGCTATCATCGACAGAGAACTCAGCAGACTAAACATTGATGTGGCCTGCCTGCAAGAAACCAGACTGGCAGACAGCGGATCTCTCACAGAAAGCAACTATACATTCTACTGGCAAGGAAAACCAGAACAAAGCCCTAGAATACATGGCGTCGGCTTCGCAATAAGAAACAGTCTCGTCCCCTGCATCGCGATGTTTCCCATTGGCAATGAAAGAGTATCACACATGAAATTTGCATCACCGCAAGGCAAAGTTAATATAATCTGTGCTTACTCACCAACCCTTGCTGCACCGGAAGAGGACAAAGACAGATTCTATCAAGCTCTAGAGGACGTAATTAAAAGTATTCCAAAATCCGAGCACCTCTATATAAATGGAGACTTTAATGCCCGTGTTGGTGGTGGAAATGATGCATGGCCACAATGCTTGGGACCTCATGGTGTTGGCAAAATCAATGACAATGGCCAAAGGCTACTCGAGTTTTGTAGCTCTCATGAACTGTGTGTAACAAATACATTCTTCTCTGGCAAGGAACGCCATAAAGTCTCTTGGCAGCACCCACGCTCAAAAAGGTGGCACCAGCTTGACCTCTGCATCACCCGAAGGATGGATCTGAAAAGTGTCATCCACACCCGTTCATACCATAGTGCGGACTGCAACTCAGACCATTCACTAGTGCTAAGCAAAATCAAACTACTTCTCAAGAAGGCTTATACTTCCACTCAACCCAGAACTAGGCGAATTAACGTCAACCATGTAGGTGACCCAGAGAAGTGTGCACTCTTTGGCAAGCTTTTGAACAGTTCAATCCCCTCGTTAAGTAATGAAGAAGACATCTCTATCAGATGGGAGAAATTAAGAGATGTAATCTACAGTTCGGCAATCACCGCCTTTGGGCCTCAAAAACACAAAAATGTAGACTGGTTTGAGGCAAATCTAGCACAAATGGAACCTTGCATCGAGAAAAAGCGATCTGCACAACTCGCTCTCAAGACAAAGCCAAGTCCAAGATCTTTGGAGGCCTTCAAAAGTGCTAATAAAGAGGCGAAACAAATGGCTAGAAAATGTGCTAACACCTTTTGGAGGGATACCTGCAACAGAATCCAAGACAGTCTCCACGCAGGAAATAGCAAAGCTCTATTTGATGGCATTAAAGCGGCCCTGGGTCCAACAGTGTCTAAGCCTGCCCCCCTTCTATCCAAATCAGGAGAAAAAATTACTGATCAAACCAAGCAGCTAGAACGTTGGACAGAACACTACCTCGAAGTCTATGCCACACAGAACACAGTAGACGATGTCGCCCTGGCTTCTCTACCAGATCTTCCAGTACTGGAATGCCTAGATGATCTTCCGAGCCTCAGTGACCTTAAAAAAGCAATTAACTGCATAAAAAATAGAAAATCTCCTGGGAGTGATGGTATCCCAGTGGAAGTAGTGAAAGTCAACGAATCACTCCTGCTCCCTGAACTCTATATTCTCCTCTGCCGCTGTTGGGAAACAGGTCATGTCCCACAGGACATGCGTGACGCAACTATAGTCACAATATACAAGAACAAAGGGGATCGGAGTGACTGCAACAATTACAGGGGTATCTCTCTCCTCAGTATAGTGGGCAAGATCTTTGCTAGAATGGCACTATCCAGGCTGCAAGTGATAGCTTCTAGAGTCTACCCAGAGTCTCAGTGTTGATTCAGAAGTGGTAGATCCACTGTAGACATGATATCTTCTCTACGACTACTGCAGGAGAAATTCAGAGAGAGAGACAGACCCCTTTACATCGTTTTTGTTGATCTGACTAAAGCTTTTGACATGGTCAGCAGAAGTGGCCTTTTCAAACTCTTGAGGAAAATAGGTTGCCCTCCCAAACTACTGCAGTTCATTGAGTGTTTTCACGAGGAAACTAAATGCACTGTCAAATTCAATGGAGCCCAATCAGCACCTTTTGAGGTTTGCAGTGGTGTCAAGCAGGGATGTGTGCTCGCACCTACTCTGTTTGGCATATTCTTCTCCTGTCTACTGCATTATGCATACAACGACATAAACGAAGGTGTGTTTCTCCATACAAGATCCTCTGGAAAACTATTTAATGTTTCAAGGCTGCGGGCAAAAACCAAGGTTAGGAAGCTACTCGTCAGGGAACTCCTGTATGCTGATGATGCAGCTATTGTGGCTGATTCTGATATTCAGCTACAGTGCCTGGTTGACAAATTATCTGCTGCTTGCCAGAAGTTCGGCTTAAACATCAGTCAAAGCAAGACTAAGATACTTGTCCAAAACACAAACACTGCACCTCAAGTAAGCATTAATGGCCAACCACTAGAAATTGTTGATCACTTTTGTTACCTTGGCTCCATCATATCCAACAACACTCTACTGGATAAAGACATAAACAACAGGATAGCCAAGGCAATGGCCACCATGTCACGGCTGCAGAAAAGAGTCTGGGACAACATATTGCTGACTAACAGTACTAAAGCCCTAGTCTACCGGACCTGGGTGTTGAGCACCTTGCTGTACGGAAGTGAAACATGGTCAACCTACTCATGGCAGGAAAAAAAGCTGAATGTTTTCCACCTCCGATGCCTAAGGCGGATCTTTAAAATAAGGTGGCAAGATAAGATAACCAATGAGGAAGTGCTACAAAGAGCAGGGTGCCAGGACATCCGCTCTGTTATCAGCAGCAGACGCCTTGGCTGGCTTGGCCACGTTCGTAGAATGCCAGAAGGTCGACTTCCACAGGACATCCTGTATGGCGATCTGATAGAAGGCAGGAGAGCCGCTGGTCGCCCACTTTTACGTTATACGGATGTATGCAAACGCGACATGAAGCTCTTCAAAATCGACACTGGCAACTGGGAAGAGGTGGCACTGGACAGATCCTCATGGAGAGAGAGCATAAAGGAAGGGTCAAAGATTGCAGATGCCATACACAACAGAAGCAGAAAGAAGGGTGAAAATGCAACGGCGTCTGGTGATTATATATGCCCAACCTGCGATCGCAGCTGTGTATCAAGGATTGGCCTCTTTAGTCACACAAGAAGTTGCAAAGGGAAAAGATCGTCTCTCGAGACGTAAAATGCCACAGATGTATGCATGCATGTATGTATGCATGTATGTATGCATGTATGTATGCATGTATGTATGCATGTATGTATGCATGTATGTATGCATGTATGTATGCATGCATGTATGTATGCATTCATGTATGTATGTATGTATGTATGTATGCATGTATGTATGTATGTATGCATGTATGCATGTATGCATGCATGTATGTATGTATGTATGTATGTATGCATGCATGTAAATATTTATGTATGTATGCATGTATGTATGCATGTATGTATGCATGTATGTATGCATGTATGTATGCATGTATGTATGCATGCATGTATGTATGCATGTATGTATGCATGTATGTATGCATGTATGTATGCATGTATGTATGCATGTATGTATGCATGCATGTATGTATGCATTCATGTATGTATGTATGTATGTATGTATGTATGTATGTATGCATGTATGTAAATATTTATGTATGTATGAATGTATGCATGCATGTATGTATGTATGTATGTATGTATGCATGCATGTAAATATTTATGTATGTATGCATGTATGTATGCATGTATGTATGCATGTATGTATGCATGTATGTATGCATGTATGTATGTGAACATGTATGTATGTATGCATGTATGTATGTATGCATGTATGTATGCATGTATGTATGTATGCATGTATGTATGCATGTATGTATGCATGTATGTATGCATGTATGTATGCATGTATGTATGCATGTATGTATGTATGTATGTATGTATGTATGTCCCGCATAGAAATCAAAACCGTTTCACCAATCTTGATGAAACTTTGCATAAATGTTCCTACATGCCCTAAAACAAACTAAAGACCCTCAAAACATAGTTGCTCAACTCTATGAAAGTATTATTATTTCATGGATCTAGACAATGTTTACACGAGATAAGATCGAAAGGATCAAGATCGAATTTTTAAAACTACACTTAGCACGAATAGTTTTTTACTTTGACACATCATAATACAAAATATAGTCTATTGATCTCATTATTGAATAAAATTAACCAGCATATGTGTGTTTCAAAAGCATTGTTACATAAATTCGTTCATTATGTCGGCGAATTTAGAAGTCCTGGCGTAATTTTATAATCCTATTCATTAAACAAATCGGGTAAACACGTTTTAATTTTACTTTATATTTTATTTATCTCTGGCTACTTTTGTTTTTAATAGATATGAATGTATCGGCTTAACGGGTAAACCCATTTTCGCAAAACCACTTTTATTTTTGTGCCGAAAGGGAAAAACCTGAAAAGAACATTAGCTAAGTTTGACATACATCTAAATCCAATCCACTAGATTAGTAATACACAAACTAAGGACCGCAGGCCGCGGGTAATGTCAGGCTTGTAATTAATTTTAAAAAAGCTCCCTTTTTATGAGATCTCTCTGTGTACTTTATTAGGCTGTGTTCTTATATCTAATTTATGGTTTAACTTAATTAATTGTGTATTGTTGCTACTTTACAGTCGATACAAGAATGTCTCTAAGTTAAGCGATTTTGATAATAGTGTTTAAAGAATACAATTCATTAATGAAAAAATATAGAGACCAGTATGAGGAGAATCATGAATAATTAGAAACCAACTAAAAGCTGTATGCAGTAAATACATTTCTACTATTGTTGATATACAATTCTACTATTGTCGTTTGACTGCTAAAGGAGGCCAACAATATTCATGGCAAACTAGTAACACAGACTAAAAACGCAAAATACCTAGGATTTATAATAAATGAAAAACTGTCATGGAATCCACATATTGATGAAACTATTTTTAAAAATCCAACAAAGCATTAGGGTTTATTAAAAGAAATTTCTATAAATCAAATAAGAACATAAAACTAAAATGTTACTTAACCTTGGTTAGGCCAATAATAGAATATGCATCCACCGTTTGGGACCCCTCAACTCAAGAAAACATTAAGAAACTGGAACAAACACAAAATAGAGCAGTGAGATTCATAACAAACGAATTTTCACATTTGACTAGAGTAACACCATTAGTAAAATCACTAAATTTAGGAAGCCTTTAGGACAGAAGACTCAAAAGTAAAGTAGCAATTATACATAAAACACTGAACCGTAATCTTCAAATACAAAAACAAAATCTAATAAAATACTCTGAAAGACACAAAAATAAAGGCACATTCCTCGTCCCATATGCTAGGACAAATTTGTACAAATACTCCTTCTTCCCTAGTGCTATTAGAGCATGGAATGGGTTGCCTGAGCTAGCCAGAAAAAACAGTGACTTGGCAGAATTTAAGTCATTGGTTAATATGCATGACTAAATGCATGACGCGTAGGACGTAATCATCTTCTTTTTTGAAGTAACGTCTGTATTATATAAGATAAGATAAGATAACAATAATACATATTGAAGATATTGAAAATAAACAAAGTAAAATCTTGAGAAAAAAAAATCACGTGGTTGAAGGAGTACACCCGAAACTCAAGGAGGGCAACCTTTCAGAAAACAGGCTACGTCTTAGATGAGAAGACGATATCATTGATGTGGAGACTGATTCACGACTTCTTGGCCCTCCAGACGTAAGTGACATTTTGTATCCGGACTATTCTTAGCACTTCCGCTATAAAGGGAGACAATGCTATTTAATCACCATGAATAGATAATACCCCCCCGCAATGTCACCCACAAAGACCCGCTGTTAACTGCTGGCGATACAGAGAGAAAGAGAGAGAGAGAGAGAAAGAGAGAGGAGAGAAAGAGAGAGAGAGAGAGAAAGAGAGAGAGAGAAAGTGAGAGCGAAAGAGAGAGAGAGAAAGAGAGAGAGAGAGAGAAAGAGAGAGAGAAAGAGAGAAAGAAAGAGAGAGAGAGAGAGAAAGAGAGAGAGAGAAAGAAAGAGAGAGAGAATATTGGTCATTTTTCTTCATTATCTTTCCTTCTTTCTTTAAATCCAAAAGTTTGTGTTCAATCTAGCAACAGCGTTCTCTAAACCCTGTTCAGGTTACTACCACACGCTACGTCTGCCCTTTATCCTTACAGTGCTACTTCCGGCGTCTGTCTCGCCATCAAGGTCGCAGACGACGGACAGCTTTTTTTTGACGCCTTCCGCAGGGTCCGGCGTGCCGTGGTACCACTTCCCTGTCCGGCACAACATCTCTCGCCTTGCTATGCATAGCTTACAGCGCCACCTGCCCCTCATGCTCTGAAAAAAAAGAAAAGCAAAAACAAACCTTAGAATTTCACTATGAAAAGCTCTCAACATTATTTTATAAGTAGTAGACCTGCAGTGGTGAAGTGGGGGGGGGGAATTTGAACCCCTCTCCGGGCCCCCACTTGAAGGGATCCCCAAATGAGTGTTTTTACATTAAAAATTAAATTTTACGCAAAATGCAGGGGTCCCTAAAATGGTCAAGCCCACCGGGCCCTCAAACGATGAACTCCTTGCTACGCTACGAGATGCGTCTTTTCACACTATTTTATCGTAATAGGATTTTGTCTAGGAAGTACCTTCATATTTTTCTTGCTTGAATCATTTCCAGAATATTTTCCTTTACCCCCTTTTGAGTGCTGCTGGTAGGGCCGGATTTAAGTATGAGGAGATCCCGGGCAAAGATTTTTATGGACGCCCCTACATTTAATCAACAGTTTTGATAAAGTTCCACTAATGAATAAAAAATACTTGTTACTAAAATCAAGCTATATTTTAGAAGAATGAAATAGAGTGCTTGCATACTTAATCTCACCTACCTATTTAATATACATATTTTAGTTTATTAAAAAAGCGTATATATATTTGAGTTTGTGGAGGGTGTGGCCCTTGGTAGACGCACTTCCGTCAATCCGGAGCTGTACTGGTATTTAAATATTCCGAGCATGCTACAACTACAAGCGGACACTTCTTAATCACGACATTGTTGTCACCCGACGTGAGATTTAAAGTGTTAGCGATAAAAAAAAATACTTTAAAGTTTTCTGATCAGTCGAAATATTTTTCTCTTTTATGGAGTCCCCTTTTGTATGTCCTCGCCTGCCCTCCGTTAAATCCGGCCCTGGCTGCTGGTCTTAGAGTTATTTTCTGATCTACCTTTCTTTTGTATGTCCTCGCCTGCCCTCCGTTAAATCCGGCCCTGGCTGCTGGTCTTAGAGTTATTTTCTGATCTACCTTTCTTTTGTATGTCCTCGCCTGCCCTCCGTTAAATCCGGCCCTGGCTGCTGGTCTTAGAGTTATTTTCTGATCTACCTTTCTTTTGTATGTCCTCGCCTGCCCTCCGTTAAATCCGGCCCTGGCTGCTGGTCTTAGAGTTATTTTCTGACCTACCTTTCTTTTGTATGTCCTCGCCTGCCCTCCCTTAAATCCGGCCCTGGCTGCTGGTCTTAGAGTTATTTTCTGATCTACCTTTCTTTTGTATGTCCTCGCCTGCCCTCCGTTAAATCCGGCCCTGGCTGCTGGTCTTAGAGTTATTTTCTGACCTACCTTTCTTTTGTATGTCCTCGCCTGCCCTCCGTTAAATCCGGCCCTGGCTGCTGGTCTTAGAGTTATTTTCTGACCTACCTTTCTTTTGTATGTCCTCGCCTGCCCTCCGTTAAATCCGGCCCTGGCTGCTGGTCTTAGAGTTATTTTCTGACCTACCTTACTTTTGTATGTCCTCGCCTGCCCTCCGTTAAATCCGGCCCTGGCTGCTGGTCTTAGAGTTATTTTCTGATCTACCTTTCTTTTGTATGTCCTCGCCTGCCCTCCGTTAAATCCGGCCCTGGCTGCTGGTCTTAGAGTTATTTTCTGACCTACCTTTCTTTTGTATGTCCTCGCCTGCCCTCCGTTAAATCCGGCCCTGGCTGCTGGTCTTAGAGTTATTTTCTGATCTACCTTTCTTTTGTATGTCCCCGCTTAGCCTCCCTTAAATCCAGCCCTGGCTGCTGGTCTTAGAGTTATTTTCTGACCTACCTTTCTCTTTGAGGTGGATCTCGGTTTGCAAAACGCTCCACATTGCGGGCACACCCTTTGTTGACAATCAGAACAGACTCGCCCCACACCGTCAGCAAACTTGGTCTTAAAGCACAGACGGCAGAGGCGTAGATCTACCAGTTTCTTGTTCTGCGTTCGGGCGATAGATTTGAGAGCCAGCTGCTGCTGTAGACCGTCTAATTCTTCTTTCAACCTCCTGGATATTTAGAGATACATAAGAACGAAATAGTCTCATTGCAAATTGTCAATATGGCAGGCACTCTATGAGATGACTCCACTTAACGACTTTTAAATGGCTACTGAAAAAGATTTAGGGCTTCAGCTTTATAAAGATTTTCAATTATGGTGGAAACACTATAAACAGTAGCCTGTTTACTGTATTTATTCTATCCGTGCCTAGGCTGAAATGGGCTTTTCCAAATGGAAGACTCGACTTTAACGCCTTGCTCGAGTTCATAAGGAATGCTCGGCGACCCCTTTTAACAATCCCCCACTCTGCCGCGACCCCCCCCCCTCCGGCAAACACACACAGCAATAGAAGAATAGATAGAAACAATCCATTTTTTCGATGGTCTTTGGCGACCCCTGGCAAATCGTCAATCGACCCCCAAGGGGGTCGCGATCCACAGGTTGAGAACAACTGGTCTAGTGTCAATACAAAAAGAATGGCTTAAAAAAAATTCATCCTTCTTGCAGTCCTGCTTTGAGTCCTATGTAAGACGTCTATTTATTGCTTAAACTCTTTACTGAATACATGCAGTAATAGATCAAATTTAAGATGAATATGTTTTTAAACATTATAACAGTCAAACCAGGATTTCATTCAGCATGCAGATCAATATTAATTTTCTCGCCAAAAATATATATACACTGCAAATTTCTAGGAAAATCGTTAGAGCCGGTTAGATCCATCCACCTATGAATTGCAAGCTGATAAGAGGAATTGCAACAAAATAATGTGTTATTTCAGAAAATTAAACACAACGGAGCCAAATCATGAATTTATTTTTTTTATTTATGGCTGCCTGGTCGTGCGGTATGTACTCTGGACTGTCGTTCATTGGTCTCAATAGTCCCGGGTTCATACCCTGCCCGCTGCAATCCCTCGTCGTCCTGCGGGAGGTTTGGACTAGGAAGTAAATTATCTTTAATTCTGAAGGAACATCCGAAACATGTAAAACGTTTTACAAATATTTTATCTACAGCGTTTGTTTTCTTTGAAATAATAGTGAGATTCTTTCCCTTAATGACTTTGTTTTCATTACCATTGTTTCAGTTTTATTCAAAATATATCTTAGAAATGAATGTCCTCTTAACTCTTTCTCTCCGTAATTATTTACCACATTCTGGTGGAATCAACGTTGGTATCGTCAGTTAGGAGAGAAAGGGTTAAAACATAGGTTAAAGTTCAATTATTAGCTTTCTTGAAGACACCAGTCAGAGAATGTGAAGTGTTTAGTCTTATACGTGCCCTTACCTGACTCTGTCTGCCTCCTGCTTGTCAAACTCCTCCTGTCTCCTGATGACCTCATGGATGGCACTGATCTCCTCCGAGGTCAAGTGAGACAGGTCCGGCGATGGTGGACACATAGGTTGCTCTGGGACGGTCAAGTTACTGGAGGACTTGGTTGTGTTCCACGGCTTTATAACCTACATGGGGAGGACAAGGATGATTTTTGCAAAGCTTATATCAACTGTCTCTGTCTGTCTGTCTGTGTGTCTGTCTGGTCAAAAGTTTGTACACGTTATTTTTCCGACACTCAATCTTGGATTAAGCGGAAATTTCGCACAATTGTTTATTTTACCAGACAACACAAGAATTAATTGACAAAATAAAATTACCAATTAAAATCTCAATTCCATTGCTAGGATCCTCCTCTTTAGCTATGCAGTCAGTACTTTTGGACTGTAAAATCAAACGTACTAGCTCTTTCATTTGTAGCACAATCTTTTTTTTTTGTTGATAACCATAGCAATTTAAAAGCAATTTTATAAGCAATTTTGAAAGCAATTTTATAAGCAATTTTATAAGCAATTTTAATCATTGAAAAAAAAAACAACAACACACGTAAACATACGTGTTCCATATACCATATACTTCGTTAGTATTTTGAGTTTTACGATGCGGTTTACATTTTATTTAGTGAAATACATTAGGAGAGATAAAGAAGAGTGGGCGACTTGGAGAAATGTGAGTTATGATATTAAGGTAGAAAAAGAAAAAAAAATGTTAATTGATTATGAAACAGACCAAGTAAACAATGTTATGGCGGTATAAAAATTGAATTAGATTATGCTGCAAACACTTAAACATTTAACTCCGTATTCTGACAAGAGAAAATTGCATGATATTTTAAATACATAGCTATGAGAAATCACTATAATTCTGGAAACCGGATACAAAATAGTTCGCTATCTATACAATTGCATCTATTTATGAAAATATCCCATAATTTAATGAGAAAATAATTTGATTTATCCGTCAATTAGTGCCATGAGCCTGCTTACATCAGTGTGTATAATGAAAATAAATCTAATAAATGTTTTACAGTGTCATGTCTCATTTAACAGAATGTGTATTTTGAGACAGCCAGTGTTAAACAACCAATATATAATATATATGTGTCTGTCTGTGTGTGTGTGTGTGTGTGTGCGCGTGTGTGTGTGTGTGTGTGTGCGTGCCAGTCTGTGTGTGTGTGTGTTATACTTTGGTAAAAGGGGGGGGGGTTGCTAAAGGCATAAATTAAATGGCTATCAGACCCAACGGTGTTTAATTTCGACTTAGACACTGGTAACTTTTGTTTTAAGATTCAGTTCGAGCTGTGTTTCCTTCTTGTTACTTGTTACTTCTTTTTATTATTATTATTATTATTATTATTATTATTATTATTATTATTATTATTATTATTATTATTATTATTATTATGATAGTCATTTCTGTAGCATTTCTGTCTAAATGCACTGATCGGTGAGGGAGGATCAAATCTTAGTTTTGTTTGCAGAGCAAAACACATTGGACCAGAACAGTGATGTAACTAGGTTGGCTGTCGCCCGGTGCGGACTACACCCCCCCCCCACTGCACACTCTGTCATGTAAATAAAAATTAATATGAAATATTGTTAATTTCAAACGTTGTCATTTCTTATTTGATGGATTAGATCATTAGTGGATGAAACGACCAGGGGATGAAATGATCAGTGGATGAAATGACCAGGGGATGAAATGACCAGGGGATGAAATGACCAGGGGATGAAATGACCAGGGGATGAAATGACCAGGGGATGAAATGACCAGGGGATGAAATGACCAGGGGATGAAATGACCAGGGGATGAAACGACCAGGGGATGAAACGACCAGGGGATGAAATGATCAGGGGATGAAACGACCAGGGGATGAAACGACCAGGGGATGAAACGACCAGGGGATGAAATGACCAGGGGATGAAACGACCAGGGGATGAAATGACCAGGGGATGAAATGGCCAGGGAATGAAATGACCAGGGGACGAAATGACCAGGGGATGAAATGACCAGGGATTGAAATGACCAGGTGATGAAATGATCAGGGATGAAATGATCAGGGAATGAAACGACCAGGGGATGAAATGACCAGGGGATGAAATGATCAGGGGATGAAACGACCAAGGGATGAAACGACCAGGGGATGAAATGACCAGGGGATGAAATGGCCAGGGAATGAAATGACCAGGGGACGAAATGACCAGGGGATGAAATGACCAGGGATTGAAATGACCAGGTGATGAAATGATCAGGGATGAAATGATCAGGGAATGAAATGACCATGGGATGAAATGACCAGAGGATGAAATGACCAGGGGATGAAATGATCAGGGGATGAAACGACCAGGGGATGAAACGACCAGGGGATGAAATGACCAGGTGATGAAATGACCAGGTGATGAAATGACCAGGGGATGAAATGATCAGGGGATGAAACGACCAGGGGATGAAATGATCAGGGGATGAAACGACCAGGGAATGAAATGACCAGGGGATGAAATGACCAGGGATTGAAATGACCAGGTGATGAAATGATCAGGGATGAAATGATCAGGGAATGAAATGACCAGGGGATGAAATGACCAGGGGATGAAATGACCAGCGTCTGAAATGACCAGGGGATGAAATGACCAATCAGTCATCAGCAGTAAAAAGTTAATTGAATTGCATAGCATTATATGGAATCGATCATCATGATTGTTTGCTCTTTGTATTTTTCCCCACAAAGCTTATAGCAACTCATTGTCTGTCTGTCTGTCTAATACCAATTATGTATTGTTCCTAACAAAATATGAATGAATCAAAAATTAAATATTGATAATTAATCCATTTTGTTAATTATATTCTCTTTGGAAGTAACGCTAGTAATTTACAAGATAATGTCAATTTATGTATTTACCAATAAGTCAATCAGGTTAATTTGTTATAAAGTCAATGTGTTTTCAATACCTTCAATTTGTTCACCTACCTGAAACTTCAGTTTATCTAACTACAAAGGAATAATTCTAAAATCTAACCGTACATTAGCTAATGTACTATTTAGCTATCAATAAATCATAGTATTAGGTCATAGTGCATGCTCTCGGCTACAGCAGAGGCTCTCATACTTCAGTCATCAAAGCAAATTGGCAACCACTTTCAGATTAAAAACACTGCCCGCAACTATATAGACTTTGTTGCTTTAATTGAATAGAGATTTCTACTTCCTGTTGGCATTCATCATAGACGTGAACCAAGAGTCAATAGTATGGCTTAGATTTGCTTATACATATATAAGCAAATATATATGTATATGTTGGACAGTCGAGCACTACACATAATCTGACAACCACCTATCTCCATTCTTTTCTTTTTTTCGCCAGTATTAGAGACTCTTCCATGGACAGGCCCGTCCATTCCTTAACTCTTTCTCTCCTAATCGACGATACCATCGTTGATTTTGACCTCATTAAATTAAATTAATTTTTAATTTTTTAAAACTTGACTTTCAATTATATAAAAAGACCATGCATTTCCCTTTAATTCTATACCAAAAAAACAACAACAGTTTCTGTTAACAAACAACAAAGCTATTGAAGCCCAATCATAACAGGGGTAGTGAAATAGTAATGGGCAAAATGAAGAATTCCTTCAAAACGTGGAAAAATAATTACGGAGAGAAAGAGTTAATGTCCTGTTTCTTTTACGTAGCTCTGTTCCCTGATGAAGATTCTTTGCGAGCCCCTAGGATCTTGTTATATATATATATATAATATATACACACTAGTCGAGTCGCGGGGTAGAATACACCGCTATTTAGTGACGGTTGAACACTTCCTGAAAGAAACAGTTGTCCAAATGGGTTGGATTTGGGCAAAGGACTGTGAGTGAGTGAAAAAAATGGAATTCTGGAGAGAGCATCATACAGTTGTCCAGGACTGAAAACAGGTTTCGGAAGGTACATGCCTATCTTTTTGACGTTGACCTAGATTGTAAACTCGAGGATGGTCATGCGGACGTTCTCGGAAATGAATAGTGATAGTAGTGGGAAGTATTTGAGACATCTCCACAATTTCAGCCTTGCCACCATAAACGCCGAAAGTGTTCTTGTAGGCAACGTATTTCGAGTGTATGACTGCTTTCGTGAGTAAGAACAACGGACAGGGCGTCGCCATACTTATCCCAGTGTTCGCAAACAAAGCGTACTGCCATCTTGCGAATTTCGAGTGCAACAGTTTCGTCGATAACATTTTTCCAGGAATATGCGACTGGTAGAAATAAACAGTTACTTAAAGCAGGAATTTCGACTACATTGAAAGTCCTGTTGACTCCACGAAATATATGTGAAGTGATGGGCCATGGTTAGGAAACAAAGGAGCAAAATGAAAACAAAGCTACAGAAAAAAACATGCAACAATTTTAATGACACCAGATTTGACGTGTGTGAAAACTACACACATAAATGTAGTCGAATATAAAATATAAAGAGAAAGATTACTTGTTCGCCCCCCCCCCTTTTTTTTTTCTGAACTGTGCTCTTTGTTGCCGCGAAAGTTATTTGGGGTAACTCTAGTCCGACTTGCAGAAATAAATGAGTTATCTTTTCATGACTTTTTCATCGAGGGTTAGAGAGTCGGTGTGCGTGTGTGGTGTATATATATATATATATACCACATCTTGGAACCTTTGGGCTTCCATAGGATATATTATACACAAGCTTCCTCCATAGTTTCAGAATGACAACACACCATCCATAAAAACGTCAGTGTATGTATGTGTCACAGAAGTGTTGGACTTTACTAGTAAATAAAGACATTGACCTTCAAAACTTCGGAGATCAGGCATTTCGTGTGACAATTAAGCACATGTGGATTGTATGGCTTAAAATGTATGCGGACTTTCATGCGACTAGGGCAGGAAAAAGGACAAACAAATGAAAGCAAGAACTATGAACAATTTCTGAACAAAGCTTTTACATTTGTCAAAAACATTAATGTTTCTTGGAAACTTCGAGCTTCCATAGAAACTAAAGACAGTTCCTTTCGAAAGTATCTAAATATCAAGGACTTCGATTGTGTCTACAATAAAAGACAATAGTCAACCTAATGATCGTCAAGTTTGCATAATTTCTGAACATATTACAATGAATAGTGTTAATGATCATAAACTATATACAATTTCTCAATAACCTTGATTGTTCAACAGTATTATATGGTCTGGGTGTGGATGCGTTAACCTGTTTGTCTTGTCTATTATTGTATGTGAAAGTATAATCTGAATAAACCACAAAAAAAAAAGCTAAGACTTTGGCATATTACGAGAGCCTAATAACCCGCAATAATATATCTGCAGAGAGTAGAACCAGGGAAAAGATGGCTTCCTCGGAGTCTAGCATGCGCTCTGGAGTGTCACCTCTTCAGTCGTGGATTCGAAACTAGCTTGCCACCATCCCTCGCCATCCTGAAGGAACATTCGAAACTAGCTTGCCACCATCCCTCGCCATCCTGAAGGAACATTCGAAACTAGCTTGCCACCATCCCTCGCCATCCTGAAGGAACATTCGAAACTAGCTTGCCACCATCCCTCGCCATCCTGAAGGAACATTCGAAACTAGCTTACCACCATCCCTCGCCATCCTGAAGGAACATTCGAAACTAGCTTGCCACCATCCCTCGCCATCCTGAAGGAACATTTGAAACTAGCTTGCCACCATCCCTCGCCATCCTGAAGGAACATTCGAAACTAGCTTGCCACCATCCCTCGCCATCCTGAAGGAACATTCGAAACTAGCTTGCCACCATCCCTCGCCATCCTGAAGGAACATTCGAAATTAGCTTGCCACCATCCCTCGCCATCCTGAAGGAACATTCGAAACTAGCTTACCACCATCCCTCGCCATCCTGAAGGAACATTCGAAACTAGCTTGCCACCATCCCTCGCCATCCTGAAGGAACATTCGAAACTAGCTTACCACCATCCCTCGCCATCCTGAAGGAACATTCGAAACTAGCTTGCCACCATCCCACGCCATCCTGAAGGAACATTTGAAACTAGCTTGCCACCATCCCTCGCCATCCTGAAGGAACATTCGAAACTAGCTTGCCACCATCCCTCGCCATCCTGAAGGAACATTCGAAACTAGCTTGCCACCATCCCTCGCCATCCTGAAGGAACATTCGAAATTAGCTTGCCACCATCCCTCGCCATCCTGAAGGAACATTCGAAACTAGCTTGCCACCATCCCTCGCCATCCTGAAGGAACATTCGAAATTAGCTTGCCACCATCCCTCGCCATCCTGAAGGAACATTCGAACCTAGCTAGCCACCATCCCTCGCCATCCTGAAGGAACATTCGAAACTAGCTTGCCACCATCCCTCGCCATCCTGAAGGAACATTCGAAACTAGCTTACCACCATCCCTCGCCATCCTGAAGGAACATTCGAAACTAGCTTGCCACCATCCCTCGCCATCCTGAAGGAACATTCGAAACTAGCTAGCCACCATCCCTCGCCATCCTGAAGGAACATTCGAAACTAGCTTGCCACTATCCCTCGCCATCCTGAAGGAACATTCGAAACATGTAAAACAAAACAAAATAAGAAAGATGAGAAGCCAACATCAAAGTATGGACTGTCGACATGGCCGGATCTAAGGGAGGGCGGGTGGTGCTACAGCCCCTGGGACTACACAAGAAAGGGGCCACCACAAAAAAAAGATAAATTATATGCAAATTTGGACGGGTGAACAAAATTTTTGTTTAAACTTTTTTCCCAATTTTACGTGATTAAGAAGATTACGCCTGTAGCATGCTAGGAATAAGTAAATACAGGTCCACTAAGGGCCATAACCTCCAGTAAGTCAAAATTATACACTTTTTAATCGGCATATTAAATTTTTTTAAAGGAAAGTGAGATTTAATCTACAAAAACTCTTTTTTTTTCTTCTAAAATATAGCATGCTTTTAGATATAAGTATTTTCATTCATAAATAGATCTTTATTAAAGCTTTCGAAAAATTGTAGGGCCTTCACAAAAATTTTGCCCCAGGGCCTCCACATTCTTAAATCCGACGCTGACTGTCAATAAAAAGGATTCTCCTCCTGCCAAGATACAGAGAAGGATGGTAAGAGACGGACGTCAGATCAAGCGTGGTGCCCCAACGGTCCAACTCAAGCCAAAGTTTGAATTGAAAAAAAAAAAAAAGTCCCACCCTCTTCTGAAAAAGTTCTAGATCCGCCCTTGCCAGTGAACTTCGCCCACGTTCTGGTCTTTCAAAACTACATCCACCCTTTTTTTCGCTTTCCCGAGTAAATTAGACTCACCTTTTTCAACAAAAAGGCCATGATGAGAGTTGAGGCCAGGCACAGGTCCGCGACGTCATCATGACGGAGTCATCAGCCAGTCGTCATGGTAACCTTAGTGTTTATTTCCGTGCCTGTAACAAAGGAAACACGACACTTGAGTTAGCTCCCTTAAATATACAATGATTGCCGCCGGAATAAACGTTTAGATCATTTCTCTCGTGTATCTTTTGTTTTTTTTTCTCTAAATGTAAACAATATAATCACGAAAGTGTTGACCAAGCGATCTCCATTTGGAGAGTTCACTTTTCTTCTTGGGTTATTTCACATGACGTTATTGGTTTCTTTAAAACACCAACGTCCTTTCTCGATGTCGTGTAGGTGTAATCGAATACAAGACAATGTCAAGTCATTCTCTTCGATTCCGAAGATGAAGGAGGAGTGCAGTATAAGAATATTTCACATGACTGCGCAAACCCAGCTGCGACCTATATATATTGCTACATCTAATGCAGACGTTGTCTATTTTATATTTTCTTTTCTATGCGCTGTCTTAAGAAAAAATCAAGAAAAAAAATCAGAAACACCCATATATATATATATATATATATATATGTATATATATATATATATATATATATATATATATATATATATATATATATATATATATATATATATATACAGAGAGAGAGAGAGAGAGAGAGAGAGAGAGAGAAAGAATTTTAATCTCAATCTTTAAACTTCTTCGAAAACAAATGGGCAACTAACTAGCTGTTATCTTACCTTTTAGATTACAGACTTTACGAAAAAGTAGCATTTCAAGTCATACATGTTAATTAGTCACTTAAACACTGCTAAATCGTTTGTTTTCATGGCTGATTCAGGCAACCCATTCAATTCTCTAATGGCTCAAGGGAAGAAGGAGCACTTGAACGAATGTGTTCTAGCATATGGAATAAGGAATTTGCTTCTATCTTTGTGTCTTTCTGGGTATTATATGTTTTCTTTGGTTGAGGGAGATACGTAGATTAACAGCTATTAACAAACAGCTATGCAATTAGATATTGTTTCAATTTACCTAGTTAGCAAACGTTATGTCCAGTTTAGTGTCATTTGACATTGTTTTGTATATCATGAAAATGTCAAGTTTTCTGTCATTCTAAGTGTATATGTTACCTATAAAAATGATGCTCATCTAATGCAGCGGATCCAGGAGGTAGGGGCGGTCGACTTCCTCTCGGCCGATGTTTATACATTTCTTGAAGTCATAAACAAATAATATTGATCGGAAAAAACTGACCTGCATCAATCTATAACTCCCGATTTATGGATTCCTCTGCAAAAAGATTTTTAATTGACTTTTATAAATTCATTTTTGGTGTGATTAAAAGCGCCTCATTAACCGAACTCTTCATTTCTCCGTAACATCTCGTCTTGGAAGATGGACAAAGTTGGGTCCATTGTTTGTGACATTTCAAATGTGCTGGATGCGCCCTGGAGCAAGGGAGGCTATATGGAGAGCCATGAGGATGTGGTGGGCGTGTGACCGAGGGTGTATTATCGGAGCTCATGTTGGGCGTTTGGCTGTAAGGGAGGACAGGTGATGATGAGGTGATGATGTGGTGATAATGAGCTGATGATGAGATGATGATGATGACATGATGATGATGATGAGGTGATGATAATGAGCTGATGATGAGATGATGATGATGATGAGATTATGATGATAAGATGATGATGATGATGAGATGATGATGATGATGACATGACGATGATGATGACATGACGATGATGATGATGAGGTGATGATGTGGTGATAATGAGCTGATGATGAGATGATGATGATGACATGATGATGATGATGAGGTGATGATAATAAGCTGATGATGAGATGATGATGATGATGAGATTATGATGATAAGATGATGATGATGATGAGATGATGATGAGATGATGATGAGATGATGATGAGATGATAATGATAATAAGATAATGATGAGATGTAATGATGATGATGACATGATGATAATGATGAGATGATGATGAAATGATGATGAGATGATGATATGAAGATGATGAGAATGATGAGATGATGAAGATGATGATGAGATGATGATGATGATGATGAGATGATGATGATAATGCGATGATGATGATGATGATGATGATGATGATGATGATGATGATGACATGATTATGATGATGAGATGATGATGAGATGATGACGAGATGATGATTATGAGATGATGACGAGATGATGATGATGATGAGATGATGATGAGATGATGATGATGATGAGATGATGATGAGATGATGATGAGATGATGATGATGATGAGATGACGATGATGATGAGATGCTGATGACGAGATGCTGATGACGAGATGCTGATGAGATGCTGATGAGATGATGATGAGATGCTGATGAGATGATGATGAGATGCTGATGAGATTTTGATGAGATGCTGATGAGATTCTGATGAGATGATGATGAGATGATGATGAGATGATGATGAGATGATGATGAGATGATGATGAGATGATGATGAGATGATGATGATGATGATGATGATGATGAGATGATGATGAGATGATGATTATGAGATGATGATGAGATGATGATGATGATGAGGTAATGCCGAGATGATGATCACCTAATACACACAGAACGACTCGATTTGTTTTTTGTCACACTCAACCTTGTAGATTCCTGCGCGGGGAAGCAATCATTTTCGCAACAGTGAACAATATTTTTTCGTATAATACATTTTATGTAGAAACGTGTCCACAGAAGTCACCAAAATAAAATGAACTCGTATTGATACTATCTGATTACTCGTGTATGGGTATTGTCGTACTTTAACATAACAAAAACCATGTTACATCTAAAGCTCTATTACACTGAATACCAAACAACTACACACGTTGTAACGATCACTACACGAAATATGGTCAGTACATAGTCTTATAAATGTAAACAAACACTAGGGGGGTGACATTCACGGCAGGTATGTTTTCCAGTTGGACATAACAAATGAATTAGAGCTAGAAATAAATGAACTTTAAATATGCGACGGATTATGTAGTGCTGAAATTACATATTGGCAACATCAGCTTTAACTTTAACCCTCACTCCCCTCTCCACAAACAAAAATAATTTTAACAAACGTGTTCTGAATGATAATGTATACCTAAATTTATTGCCAATATTTTTGTTAAAAGAGATGTAGGTAATATCGGTCACTTAAACATATATATTTCATTAAGTATTTAACCATAGAAAATGTGCGTGTTAATATCTCATTTCTTTACTCTAAACCCTGTTGTTTTTTTTATTGCCAGAACTCCGCTGTGTTTCACCGCTTCACACGAGCATGTTTTGAGTTTATCGGTACGTGACGTTTTGGAGCCGCCGTTTTGGCGCCGCCGTTTTGGCGCCGCCGTTTTGGCGACAGGACGTTTTAACGCGAGCCGTTTTGGCGACGGGACGTTTTGTCGCGAGATATCATTTGACGATAATTTAATAAGCACGTAGCTTTTAGAACAATGTTTATTTCACTCTTCCCTAAAATTGTATGTATAGTAGGAATTCTAACACCGTTCAGCGAATTGTTTTGTTTTTTAATTGTAAAGGTTTTGTTTATTTCATGACTATAGGCCTATAATAAGTCAGATTCATGAATGGTAATGACATGCTATATGTGAGTTCTGCTAATCGCACTGGATGACATTTTTGGATTTCTTTCCAAAAGATTTTTTTTTATTTGACATTATACAAACTAGCTAAGTGTCACACTTTAATATAACAAAAACCATATTAACATCTAAAGCTCTATTACGCTAAATGACGACAATAACTCCACACATAGTAAAGATCAAGACAGTACAAACTCTAACGTGAAAAGATATATTTTGAGAAATTGGGTAGGGGTGATTTGGGGGCGCGGTGGCTGAATTTAACCAAATTCTTATTATTGTTTTAATTAACTTATCCTCTTATCTTATATTTTACCTACGTTACTTCAGAGAGAAAAAATGTTGAGATATACATCCAACGCGGATCAATGTATCTGTGTAGTCTTTTATTTTGATTACATACTGAAATAAACTCTACTAATTTATTGCTTGTCCTGGATGATTAAGACAAGACTTTCCTTGCTCTGATGGCACTATGGAAAAAAGAGCATTATAAGAATTTGTCCTAGCATATTAAATAAGAAATGTATTTTTTATCTTTGTGTCTCTCTGTGTATCTTATTATTTTGTGTTTTTCAGTGCTTCAATTATGGTTCAGTGTTTCAGTTAGTATTCCTACATTATTTTTGAGTCGTCTGTTCAGAAGTGTCTCTAAGTTTAGGGATCTTAATATTGGTGTTACTGTAATCAAAGTCTGTTATAAATCCCACAGCTCTATTTTTGCGTCATTTCTAGTTTATTTGCGTTTACTTGAGTTGACGGATGACAAACGTAGGGACGCATTCTTATATTGATCTGACCACTGTTAAATACCTTTAACAGTTTGAGGTAGATCTCGTAATTACCACTACTACTACTACTACTACTAATAACAATAATCTTTATTATCCGTATGGAAATTTGTCTTACAATTTGTGCATTACACCAAACAAAAAACATTATAACTATAAGAAACCAAAGTGTACATTCACACCAGACTCACTCATAAAGGTAGTATATATCCAAGACATGGCCTCAGTTCTCTGTCTTTGACCGAAAAATTAACCAGACTCAGTACTTGTAAAATCGTAAATTAAACATTCTTAGTAACCATCAACACTTATTGCCATTAACGTATGGAACGGGTTGCCTGAATCAGCAAGGAATATCAATGACTTAGCAGAGGTTACGTCTCTGATTAGCTTGCTCGACTAAATTTACCCATGGGTAAGATTAGAAAGTAATTATCTTTTTTTGTTTCGATAGAACGTTTGCAATTTATAAGATTCGAACTCATGCCCTCTAGTTTAATTAGGCAAGAGACTTATACCCTCGAGCCATGCGCCATTTTTATTTACACTTCAAATAATTGCACTTTATCAAGATTGTACGTGTGTTACCGTTAATAGCATGAGTGAAGGAAAAATGTGCAATATTATTTAGAATTAATAATTTCTTAAATGTATACCGGGGAAAAAAAAAGATCCACCTAGAATAAAACAGGTTTTTTTTACGTAAGAACATCGGTTGATGCATTTATTGAAAACGGTAGCATTATTAGATAAGCAAATGCTTGAAGTATAGAACTAGAAGTTTGCTTTTACGCTTTTAATGGTCTGCTGTTGGTCACTGCACCTCGAACAAGTTTTCTTGTCTTTATTTAATTTAGGGAGTACAGTAATTTGAATTTGAATTTCTTTTCTTCTGTCATATTTGTTACATCCCTAAGAGAAGAAGCGATACCCCAAGTTAGGCCCAAGGGGTTAAAGGGGACACCACTAAGGCGCAGGAAAAGGAGACAATTGAGCAATGGCTACAGACTGATGGCTTGACTCTGGTACTAAAGGGGCTCCAAGGGGTCCCCAAAGAAAAATACCAAGACTACCAAAGCGGGGGGCGGGGGGTAGATGAGGCCTCAACATCTGGTGAGGGCGGGGTGGTGGAGGTAGAGACATTTCACATAAAACTTATCTTATCTTATATAATACAGACGTTACTTCAAAAACTAATAGCGTCTTTTCCTCTTTCGGGGGCCGCTAAAAAGTATGTCATTCAACTTTGTATAGGCTCTATTGCTTCACTTCTCTCAACTGTTGCAATGTCATGTGAGATCTTGATACTTTCAGCGTACGTCAGTTAAAGGACAGACAGAAAAAAACAAATCATACAGACAAACACCGTAATGTTGATGTCCATCACTGCAATTTTCCGAAATCCCCAAGAAATATTAAGAGGATTAAGCGAGACCTAGAAACAATGTGGGTCTCCACCGTCTACGCCTTTGTTTCAGCACTTAGAACTAAGCCTTGTCACTTGGGTTGTGGTCCCTTGGCGTGTCCACAGAGATAGAATGGCTCCCTGCATATTAGACATCTTCCGTCTCCACACACTCTCTCTCACTCTCTCTGTCTTTCTCTCTTTCACTCTCCCTCTCTTTCTTTTTCTCTTCCTCTCTCTCTCTCTCTCTCCTCTCTCTCCCCTTCTCTTTCTCTCTAGCTCTATCACTTTCTCTCTTTCTTTCTATCTCGTTCCATGTCTCTCTTTTCTCTGTTTCTCTTTCTCTTTTTTCCGTCTCACTCTCTTTTTTCCTTTTCTCTCTTCCTCTCTTCCTCTCTCTCACCTTCTCTTTCTCTCTAGCTCTATCACTTTCTTCATTTTTTTTTCCTTTTCTCGTTCTCCGTCTCTTTCTACAACTCTCTATCCCTCTCCCTCTCTTTTTCTCTCTTTCTTTCTCTATCTCTCTCACTCTCTCTCTCTCTCAACCTCTTTCTTATTTTTTAACCCTATCACTTTCTCCCTTTCTTTCTCTCACTCATGCTCCATCTCTCTTTTACTCTCTCTTTCTCCATCTCTCTTTTACTCTCTCTTTCTCCATCTCTCTTTTACTCTCTCTCTTTCTCCATCTCTCTTTTACTCTCTCTCTTTCTCCATCTCTCTTTTACTCTCTCTTTCTCCATCTCTCTTTTACTCTCTCTTTCTCCATCTCTCTTTTACTCTCTCTTTCTCCATCTCTCTTTTACTCTCTCTTTCTCCATCTCTCTTTTACTCTCTCTTTCTCCATTTCTCTTTTACTCTCTCTTTCTCCATCTCTCTTTTACTCTCTCTCTTTCTCCATCTCTCTTTTACTCTCTCTTTCTCCATCTCTCTTTTACTCTCTCTTTCTCCATGTCTCTTTTACTCTCTCTTTCTTCATCTCTCTTTTACTCTCTCTTTCTCCATCTCTCTTTTACTCTCTCTTTCTCCATCTCTCTTTTACTCTCTCTTTTTCTCCATCTCTCTTTTACTTTCTCTTTTTCTCCATCTCTCTTTTACTCTCTCTTTTTCCATCCCTCTTTTACTCTCTCTTTCTCCATCTCTCTTTTACTCTCTCTTTCTCCATCTCTCTTTTACTCTCTCTTTCTCCATCTCTCTTTTACTCTCTCTTTCTCCATCTCTCTTTTACTCTCTCTTTTTCTCCATCTCTCTTTTACTTTCTCTTTTTCTCCATCTCTCTTTTACTCTCTCTTTTTCCATCCCTCTTTTACTCTCTCTTTCTCCATCTCTCTTTTTCATTCTCTTTCTCCATCTCTCTTTTACTCTCTCTCTTTCTCCATCTCTCTTTTACTCTCTCTCTTTCTCCATCTCTCTTTTACTCTCTCTCTTTCTCCATCTCTCTTTATCTCTCTCTTTCTCCATTTCTCTTTTTCCCCTCTACCACTCCCTCCCCCCTATTTTGCTCACACACTCACTAACTGTACGTGGTTACTCACGACAGGAAACTTCCATTCAGCTTATTATCGCTCTGTGAAGGGGAGGAGCTAAAATCCCATTTCTTAACACGACAAAAACTGATGAATTTTTGAAAAGGTGAAAAGCCTGCAAGCGCGCTATGATCCAAGTAAAGACTTCGCTCTAGAAGCTGGAGCTGAAGCTGGTGTAAGTCTGGTCCTGTTAGTTTCCTCCCACTAATTAACTTGTTGACTTTAACCAGAACTCTAGAGAGAAATCAAGTTCTCGACGTGGAAAGAGAGAAAGTTATACTACCAAAAGATTTTTAAAGATAAAAACAAATTGATTTCAAATGACAATGACAAACATCTACCATTTTGCAGAAAGCTTACAATATTGACATTGTCATTGAAGTAGTAAGGTAAAAAAAATAAAATTATTAACAGATGATGTAAAACTCATCTATTTCAATGAACAATGGTTAACTACGGTATCTTATGGCTAGCACTACAACCATACTCAAAGCTCCTCGGTCTTACATGGGATTCGAACGAACGAACGAACGAACGAACGAACGAACGAACGAACGAACGAACGAACGAACGAACGAACGAACGAACGAACCCCAAGCTCGGAAGGCAAAAGATCTATACTTTTTCACACGCCTTCTTATGGTCTAATAATTACGTGAGAAATGTATTTCTTACTATATAGTTTATACAGATACTATCCAAAGACGGGAATTTTTTGGTCTGTTGTTTTTGATGGTCAATTTAGAAATAGGACGAATAAATGTAAAAATACCTTATCTTATATAATACAGACGTTACTTCAAAAAAGAAGATGATTACGTCCTACCTGGATGAGATTAATTGTATACGTTTAGTGAAAAAGTCCAAATTGATTGACCAAAAGCTATATACATTAACGCGGTAGTTAAGTTGTTTTTTTTAATGAAAGGTTATCAAAAAAAAATAAAAAATACCCGTTCTATATAATTCAGTGGCTTTCACTTATCCCTAGGTCTGATTGATCGTTGGGGCATCACACATGATCTACCGACCGATGGCTTGATTCCTGTCTTTTGTTGTTTTTTGTTTGTTTGTTTTTGCATTGACTTGAATCTCTCCCCATGATGCCGTCTTCTTATCGTTTGCCTGCCTCTTCTTATTTCTCTCACGAAAGATCTTTTCGAGGCCTGTGGACCTCGTGATAGTTTACGTTACTGACTGTGGTAAGCAGGTCAATGTAAAGGTAAAGGTTAGCAGGTCAAGGTAAAGGTAAAGGTTAGCAGGTCAAGGTAAAGGTAAAGGTTAGCAGGTCATCGTGGGGCTATATTGACATTGTGATCTTGTTTCGAATCTCATCATTTATGGGGCTTTCTTTGTAGGGGATAATTAGGATTCTTCTATAGCATTTCAATGCAGAGGACAGACGCAGACGGCGAAAAGAAAATCTTGATCGACCAACAGCGGACAATGGTTATTCTTGGCAGGATGTAGCAAAATATGTAGGCCACAGCTGGGGCTGCGTAGCCAAGGGAAATACTGCATTTCTTGTTGATCTTCGGACTGGAAGACGGGACTTATTATTATTATTATAGCACCTCGAGTCCATTGCTGGGATCACTAATTCTGCCTATAGCGTCTAAGATTCGCATGCATAGTAGAATGTGGCCATAACCAAGATGCGCGTCAGTCTGACTTTTATACCAACTGATATCGCAGTACCTATATTCCAGTAGTTCTACGTGTATTGACTTTTTCCACTGACACAATTTTCCTCTCACGTTTTCTGAGAGTTGTCACAGAAAATTATGTTGGGCGATCACTTGCAAGGTGTGACATGTAACGAAATGTTGCTTTTACTGACTCAACGAATTATAAAAAAAAAGGCGTGTCCTCGGTTCCGAAGGTAAAAGATGAGGGAAGTATTTCCTGTGATTTCGCAGACCAAGATGTGACCTGTATATTTTTCAACGACTGATGCGGACAAAATGGATGTCAGTTAGGGGTCTATTTAAGTTCTCATTTCACTGTCTGCGTCTATCTTTGAAAAGATATTTTTTTATGGTCTCAAATGTGTGTTCCACTACTTTCGTGAGAGCTTTACAGTTGTTTTTTAAACTTTATAACCCAGCTTTCTCAAAGTCCGTCAAGGATCAAGTTTGCGCCCTATTATGAGCATTGACCAAAGGAATGAGAGAAGGCTCTACACCCTCTGTCTGGATACCCCCCCCTCCCATCCATCAACTACAATAAGCAGACGTTCATTTAATCACAACCGTTGTTTTGAGACACAGCGCACTGAACTCCCCCTGGCTTGCCCTATCCAATCGAGGTCGAAGGCCGATGTGACGAGGAGTTCCTATACTGTATCGCGACTTAAGCGTGAGAGATCAGAAATCACAGGAACACCGTGTCGTATGGAACGGGTTAGCGGACCCTTTCCATCATCCTCCCGATGTGCCATGCATGTTTGTGCTGTGGGTTTGTTATGGAGTGTGTGTTTCTAAGGTGTCGTTGAGAAGAAATTAGTTGGTGGCTATGCAGTGAGGACGAGGAAATTACTATAGGGTATCGCGTAATGCAAATGTAAAAACGTCTCCAAGATGCCAGAGTGTAAAGACGTGTTGTTGTAGTGACTTAGATTTAGTTCAGAATACCATTTTATATTATTACTTAAGTCTACTATATTTATTTCATTTGATATGAAGTTGATTATCAGCATATTGTAATAAAAGTTATATTTGGTTTATTTCACAAACAAGTTATGTAAGCTTTTTCAAGTTCTATAAGTTAAAGTATAGTACGCATATAGCGGTGTAGCTATCTACCAGCAGTTTGGGGCTATTATTCAACGGCCGTCAACAACAGGGTGCCAACTGGAGAAATTGTTTCCATGCCAGTTAGTCAGTCTGTCACACCTATCAGACGTTTTCGCGGGGGGTGTCAAGATGTGGGCTAGAATGTACCCCGTAATCCAGCTTCCTGCTCAATCGAAAAACATCTATAGACCGATATAGATCATATGTTTGACGTACATCGAACTATTTTAGTATGATATCAATGAGGCACAAAACACCACTACATAGCCTTCATGCCCCCTGGTTGATAAATGTGGTGATCATGTATAATGATATCAATTGACATTGAAGAGCTCCAAGACCTAGACGTGTATATTAAAGCCATCACACGACATTGAGTCTTTTTATAGAACTTCTAGGTTGGTGTTGATAGAGGGGGATCCATTTTTATCAAGGGAATGAACTCCTGTCAACACTTCTAGTATAGGTTATCTTTCATGACCATCTTGTACCGCTAGTGGCTCTCGCCCTACGTTACCAGCCATCAGTCTTCTGTTGAGTTAATAAGTTCCAGTGTCCATATCTCCTCGGGCACTGTCGTCATAATGTCCAATATCCCACCCCGACAAATATTGTCCCTAGCCAGCCCCTCTACCTATGTGGGCTTTTTATTCTTTAGTCTTGTTGTTTCCCCCCAACTCAATATTATATTATAAATTTATAGCAAGGGAGATAATTCACCAGAATGAAAGATTACAAGGTAATGACAGTATTATAGCATTAAAACCAATAAAGAAAAGTGTTAAAGATAGTTTTTCAAGAAGACATTTAAAAATTATATCCTAGATAAATTTTGCGCAAAAAATTTTTTTTAGTAAATTTATCTTCATAGACATAAATAAATATAAACTGGCCGATAAAAGAGTTTTATGAAACGAAAATTTGTGACTTGTAATTTTTTTGTACTTTATTATACAGTGTTATTATTTGCATAGAATCTCTAGGACTGAAGATCATGCAACTTTTCAGAATTCGGAAATCCGACAACAATAGATATACATGTTTTTAAGTTACACGAAGTTATTTCTTTTTCCCAGTCTATATTTATATATGTCTATGTTTATCTTCTAAAAATGAATTTTACATCTTACTTGAGTATTTAAAAAAAAAATGAATTTCAACATTATATTTACATACGTAGACATTATTTAGTATATAAGCATTTCCTGCTTCATCGTACGTACAAACAACAAATCTAATATAATAATCACAAAAGCACATACTGTGATGAACCATAAAAGCTTACTTCTTGCCTCTAACTGCAGATGCTTCTTTAGTTATCTTATGGATTAATAAACGTTACTTTAAAAAAAAAAAAAGGATATAATTGCATCCTACGCATTTCATGTGTCAGTCTATTCATTCACAGTGGCGTAGCTAGTCATTTGGGGGCCAGGGCGGGCTTGACCTGTTTAAGATCCAATGCTTTTTTCACATTCGACATCATGACATGAGATAATGTCGTAATATTTAATGTAAAAATAAATAGCGAACACTCTTTTGCAGGACCCTCTCAGGTAGGGGCCCGGTGGGATTTTCAAACCTGGACCGACCCTCCACAAATCCAAGCTACGTTAATCAACGACTTTAACTCTGCTAAGTCGTACCTTTTCCTGGCTGATTCATGCAACCCACTTCATTCACTAAGGCACTAGGGAAGAAGGAGCACTTGTACGAATTTGTTCTAGCGTATGGAATAAAACATGGGTTGTGATGAAGATTAATAATTTATGAAGTTTATACCAATATATATATATAATCATGAACATTATAAAATTTCTCCAATGTGCTGAAATCCAGACCGTGTTGTAAAGTCTGAACGTATTACATTGTCGTGGATCCGCCCACTTTTTTCTCGTATGTGTTATTGTATTTGAAATAGATACTGAATTTTAAAACAACACAGTGCATTATTCTCGCAAATCTTACTCATGAATACATATATTATGACATAGAGTTAACAATATACCTGACATAATTCCTGTACAAAGAAAGAAAAAGTTCCCCTTTCAGACCTTACGATTTATAGGGCAGACGATGTAAAGGTCATCTGCTTCTGTGGCCCAGGCTTAACTTGGATGTCATGTGGCTAGCACAACGACCAACCAGCTTTACTTTTCCAAAACTTATGTCATTTACTCATTAGAACTGGGTGGACTCACAGGCGCCCTAAAAAATCCAGAAATTTAAACTGGTAGTATTCATCTAGGTTCCAACCCAGGACCACCGAGTCAAAAGCCAAGCGCTTTACCACTCATCCACCGCGCCTCCATATAATTCCTGTTCAATGGTGTATTTTTTTCTATAAGAGAAGTCTGGGTCTAATGATGAATATTGCCCTCCTCTCCACATCTACCGAAACCTAAACTAAAAGCATTCATGAACACGGACGAGGAATATCAAGACAGGAAAAAAAAACACGGATTGGGTGGAAAAAATCACGGATTGGAGGAAAAAAAACACGGATTGGATGAAAAAAATCACGGATTGGATGGGAAAAGTCACGGATTGGATGGAAAAAATCACGGATTGGATGAAAAAAATCACGGATTGGATGAAAACAAATCACGGATTGGATGAAAAAAATCACGGATTGGATGGAAAAAATCACGGATTGGATGAAAAAAATCACGGATTGGATGGGAAAAATCACGATTGGATGTGAAAAATCACGGATTGGATGGAAAAAATCACGCAATGGATGAAAAAAAATGATCTTCATTGAAAACGATTGAGACTCACTGGGTAAGTATGTTAACGATTGAGACTCACTGGATGAGTATGTCAAGTTACCTACTTAGCCAGCTGTCTGTGTACGCAGAACGTGACAGGGCAAAAGATATCGTGTTTAGCTTCCCGCACTTAAACACCACCCCTCCGTCATTGATACCTCTCGATACTCCCAAGCCCCTCACCCATCAGCGCCTAGGGCCACAAATAATCCAGACCCTGGTGAGTAACTTTACACTAAGCCCCGTACAAAGAGCCAAGGCTATTGTCATATAGTTACACTGATCGTTGAAATGACAACAGCCGTGATCGATTCGACGGGAGCTACATACCGACACTCTCTCATCCTGGTCCGTCCCTAGACACATGATACATGGTCCGTCCCTAGACACATGATACATGGTCCGTCCCTAGACACATGATACATGGTCCGTCCCTAGACACATGATACATGGTCCGTCCCTAGACACATGATACATGGTCCGTCCCTAGACACATGATACATGGTCCGTCCCTAGACACATGATACATGGTCCGTCCCTAGACACATGATACATGGTCCGTCCCTAGACACATGATACATGGTCCGTCCCTAGACACATGATACATGGTCCGTCCCTAGACACATGATACATGGTCCGTCCCTAGACACATGATACATGGTCCGTCCCTAGACACATGATACATGGTCCGTCCCTAGACACATGATACATGGTCCGTCCCTAGACACATGATACATGGTCCGTCCCTAGACACAGATACATGGTCCGTCCCTAGACACAGATAAATTGTCTCTTCCCCCGCAAAAAAAAACACACACACACGATCATTTGAGCACATTTAATAAATTAGCTGAAGTCATTAGCCGCAGAGGCACCATCTTTGTTAATGGATCGATTAAAATGGAATTGCAGGACTTCTGTTGTGTCAAACAAATCTCCAGACAGCAGACATTTGTAAATGTAATTTAGGACTTCCCTGTGTCTTTTTAAACTCCAATGGACCTCATTCACCAATCGTAACAAACAACATTTAGCCACGTGATAATATTGATAAAACAATGAAAATTACGTATCACGTGACAGTCTTTATGGATTGCTTAATTTGTATAGAAGATATAAAGAACCACGTGGCAAAATGTTGTTTGTTTACGATTGGTGAATGAGGTCCACGGGCAACCTTTTTTTTTAATAAATGTGAATCAGGGCTATTGTTTGTCTTCCTAATCTCAAAAAGGGCAACATAGATTCTGTAAATGGCTTCTGTGTGTCTGCCGTATTTCCAAAAGGGCAACAGACATATATACATGTGATTGAGGATTTCTGTGTGTATGTCGAATGTCCGGAAGTGAACATAACATGTGTATAGGATAGTAACAGCCAGTGATATCTTTGTCAAATATCATCTTTGTTAACGAATTCTCTGGTTCATATGTACTTCAAGATTTAATAAAGGACCAAAGCTTAATGGAAAAAGAAATCAAATATATATATCTAATAAGGATTGTCTTCGAGTCCGAAGATTTATGAAGAATGCAGTATTTCCTGTGGCTACGCAGCCCTAGCTGCGACCTACAAATTTCGCCACGTCCAGCAATGGCATGACCATTGTTCGTCGGTGGTCGATTTAGATTTGTTCTTTCCGCCGTCTATGTCTGTCCTCAGCAACGGATGTACCATGTATATTTACCATGTATATTTACCATGTATATTTACCATGTATATTTACCATGTATATTTACCATGTATATTTACCATGTATATTTACCATGTATATTTACCATGTATATTTACCATGTATATTTACCATGTATATTTACCATGTATATTTACCATGTATATTTACCATGTATATTTACCATGTATATTTACCATGTATATTTACCATGCATATTTACCATGTATATTTACCATGCATATTTACCATGTATATTTACCATGTATATTTACCATGTATATTTACCATGTATATTTACCATGTATATTTACCATGTATATTTACCATGTATATTTACCATGTATATTTACCATGTATATTTACCATGTATATTTACCATGTATATTTACCATGTATATTTACCATGTATATTTACCATGTATATTTACCATGTATATTTACCATGTATATTTACCATGTATATTTACCATGTATATTTACCATGTATATTTACCATGTATATTTACCATGTATATTTACCATGTATATTTACCATGTATATTTACCATGTATATTTACCATGTATATTTACCATGTATATTTACCATGTATATTTACCATGTATATTTACCATGTATATTTACCATGTATATTTACCATGTATATTTACCATGTATATTTACCATGTATATTTACTATGTATATTTACCATGTATTCTTACTATGTATATTTACTATGTATATTTACCATGTATATTTACTATGTATATTTACCATGTATATTTACTATGTATACGTATAGCTGTGGCGAAATAGGCAGGTCGTATGTGGCTATACTGGTAACGTGAAACAATGCACTCATTCTTACTCTTCAAACTTTAAGATCATGCCTTATTATGATTACGTTTTTATATAAGCTAAACAAGAATATTTGAGATTGTATTTTTATATAAAGTCATATTAGTAGCTAGAAAATTATGTTGCGGGAAAAAAACTTTTACTGTAAAGACGTCCTCTGGCTTAGCTGAAACTTTATGCAACAGTTAAGTCTCTACATTTAAATCTGACATTTTAGTTTCAATGCTATTTTAGTTACAGATGAAGACATGCGCTAATCTAGTCGTGAAATTAGAGAATTTAAATCTGCTAAGTCATTGGTTCAGGCTACGCATTCCAAGCTCTAATAGCACTTGGTGGGAAAGAGCACTTATAGCTATTTGTCTTCGCATATAGAATAAGAAATGTGCTATTCATTCGCATATAGAGTAAGAAATGTTCAATACATTCTAGACGATAGAAGACAGAACATGCAGTGACAATGATGTCAAGTCAAATTACAAAACAAAAAAAAATTGTTTCCAAGTAAACAAGGTAATTTTGGAATAAGTTTGCGTTTGTGTGTGTGTGTATGTTTCTTCTTATCTTATTTATTACAGACGTCACTTCAAAAAAAAAGATAATTACGTCCTACGCGTTTCATGTGTCAATCTAGTCGTGCATGTTAATCAATGACTTCAATTCGGCGATTAAATCAAAAGCCCTGTCTGTTTTGATAGGTCACAAAATGTTTGACATGGTTCGGGTTTTCCTTCCCATTCCAAATCTCCCGCACGACGACGGTCCAGCGCGCATACCGCATGAGCAGGCAGCCAATGATAAACAAGGTAAACAGAACTTAACATAGCCAAGACATTCTCACGACAAGCTACAAACAGATGTAAACACAGCAAGATTTTAAAAAAAAAGGTTATCTAAGGGGAAGAACTCTGCACCTACAACGATACCACTCAAGAATGTAGAAGTTATTTCCCTTTATAGATGTCAGACAAAATAATAAATATATATCACCAACAATAATTGACTATTTTGGTTAATTTTTAATTGGTACATGTTTTGTTAGGTACAATAAATAACTGTTTAAGGTTTCGACTTGATCTGAGAATGGGTGTGGAAAAATAATGAGTAAAGTTATATTCAACCATAACTGTGAATACTGAAGAATTACCCTTGTTAGTAGCAAAAAAAAACCAGTAATTAATTGAATAATGTGTCAATATTTTTTATTGATTCGTATATTGTCTTCACAAATGTATAATTGTGCAAAATTTCAGCTTGATCCGAGAATGGGTGTGGGAGAAATAACGTGTACACACTTCAGACAGACAGACATCCAGACAGGCAGATGAGTTAATATATGTATCGTTTAAAAGTTCAACTACTTGAATTAATAACTTATAATTGCCTATATAAATGTACTAAAATAGATGTAGAAAGGAAGAATGTAAACATCTACAAAAAGTCTAAATGTGAGAAAAGAAATGGAGATTCCTGACCTTTAGGTGATGGTCATACTAAAGCCTGTTTACAGTAATTTGAGATCTTTTCATACATTTTGATATTTAACTTATACCCTGCAGTGCTTGAAGAGTAACACTAAAATGTACCATCAATACTTCCATATTCTCTACACCGGATACACCAAATAGCTTGCTATTTATAGGCTTGTCTCTATTTTATGAAAATCGCCAATAAAGTATTTTTTTTTCGGAGGGGCGTGTGGCTGAGTGACATAAACCGCTTGGCTACCTATCAGGTGGATCGAGTTCGAATCCCGAGCAAGCTGAGATATTTAATGAGCGCAGAGGTAGCACGGAAACCTTCTTCCCTAGTCCATTTTGAGCATGGAGCTGATTGCGTGAATCAGCCAACAAAATTAATGACTTAGAATTTTTTGAAGTTCTCATATAATCGTATTTCGACATTTTTTCAAAAATTAAAATTAATAAATTTTAATTCATAAATTAACAAAAACTAAAAGGATATAATTTAAAAAATGTGTTTTTGACTACAATCAGTTCTGCATTTCGATCAAGCTGATCGATACTTTTAGCCTTTCAATAATTCGACAGAAACTTTAAAAGGCTAAAGAAGAAAAAAAAGAAAGTCAAAGGAAGACAATATCCGGGCGATACTGGTAGGATCGATACTTCTAAGAAAAGTTAACATCTCTTTTGTTTGGAAAACGTCGAGTCCGGTAACGATTGAGTTACTGAGTAATCGAAGCGGTCCACTTGATTCCCATTAGCTTTGAGTTGGAGACCAGTTTCCGGCGAGGGAGATAGCAGATGGCAAGGTCGTCGTCGACGCTCTTCCCGCCACTGGTCAAGTGGTACTGCCAGAAGTCTGAGACATTGTCAGACGGTCACTGGTGTTCAAGTGTTTGATGGTCCTGTCTGACCGGAAGTTGGCGACAATGGAGAAACCTAAGGAGCTCTATGCAGACATTCAAACAGGTTGCTTAGGGCCACTGTTAGAGAGAGGAGAGAGACGGAGAGAGAGAGAGAGAGAGCAGGATAGAAAGAAAGGTGGAAGACAGTTACAGAAAGAGAGAAAGAAAGAGAGTAAGGAAAGAAATAAGAAAGGGGGAAGATAATGACAGAAAGAGAGAGAGAGAGAGAGAAAGAGAGTAGATTGGAAAGAAGAAAGAATAAAAATAGTAACAGAAAGAGAGTGAAAGAGAGAGAGAGAAAGTATGAGAGAGAAAATGGGAAGATAGTGACAGAAAGAGAGTAGAAAGGGGACTAATTCCGCTTATACCACCACTTCAATTAAGTACAACTTTCTTTACCTTATTCGAGATACCAAACAAAATAATTAATTACCAATAGAAAATGAACTAGTAAGTTAATTGTATTATTTTTTAATACTTCTTGTGTTGTCAGGTAAAAGAAACAAGTGTGCACATTTTCAGCTTGATCCGAGATTGGGTGTTGGAGAACTAACATGTACAAACTTTTGACCAGACAGATTGAGAGAGCTGATATAAGCTTTTCTAAAAATGCATAAAATCTTATTAGGCTTGTTTGTGATATTGTGCGTTTGAAAAATAGTTTTTTTTTTAAATCGTTCCTTATTTGACCCTTTCTGTTACAAGCGTAGATCGCTTCTTCCTTTTGTCTTTCGTAAGTTACAGATGAGTCTCAGTTTTAAAGAGCGATGTTGTTACATCTCTGCACCCTGTGACCGTGGCATGGTGTCTTGGTTTCTAAAAACATGAAACTTATTAACTTATACAATCCGATTTGGTAGCTTTAAATGTGTTAACTTGGACCAATACGAAGAGACATAATCAGACTCAAAAGGTTTCGAACTTGGGTCATTCACATAATAACAAAGCACTCTACCGAGACACAAACACGAGTTACAATCTAATCCGGTTAATCGGACATCGGGACACAATCATCTTTGTCCTTAATAACCGGCTATTCAGATTAACAGCATAAAGTTGTATACTAAGATTTGTGTTGGTACTTTCGGATTTGGTTCGACCGTCCGAATAAGCTTCGGTTCAATATATTTAACCGTGTTTTGTATTACACGATCGATCTACAGTACCGTATTCCGACTTGAAAAGGCCCTAAACTATTTGAAATTTGGGGCCCTTTAGGACCCTTTTTTAAAGTCTACATATTAAATGTTAAAAACTAACTATTTCTTGGGAGCCTTGAGCTATAGCCTATGTTATCTATAGGTTAGGCTGCCTTGACGCTCTGAAATATGGGTCATAATTGAAGACCATATCAAATCTGTCTTAGTATTTACTTATAATCATCAGGTAAGTGATTAGCGGGCCGCAGTCTTCTCTTGAGCCAACCCATCTCTCTCAAACAGTTTCTGTTGTTAACAGTGTTAGATAATGTCAGCTAGACAATGGTTGCTATCTAAAGTTGAATTGTGTAATTATCAGTACTCCCTTTGTTATCACGCCTCCACCAGGATATCTAGATATGCTGACACACTGGCCTATATTTATAGGGTTTAAACGTTTCGGACATTCCCAAAGAATTTTACGTTCCAGATCAAACCTCCTGCAAGAGATGTCAGGGGGATGGTTAGGGGGCAGAGTTCGAACTCGGAACAATCGTGACGGCTTGTCCGAAGCACACACACCACTTCAAGCGGAAGACCTTAGAATTTTAAATCCGGAGGGCTAATAAAGTGAACAGAGAGTATTAAATGAGTGGGAAGTGGGGGAAAAAACGTGTCAAAACTTAATAAGGCACTAAATCCATATATATATATATATATATATATATATATGTATCAACATCTCTGAATAAGTAGCATTTATTTCTCTTATTTCGAAATCAAACAATATAATTAATCAACAACAATTAATTAACTAATTTTTTTTTCATTGATTCGTGTCTTGTCATGCTTAATGAATAATCGATCAAAGGTTTAATTTGATCACAGAAAGGGAAATGGGAGAAAATACATGTTCAAACTTTTTACCAGACAGACAGACGGACGGACAGACAAAGTGAGTTGATAATCTTTGTAAATAAAGATGTTCTTGCGCATGCCGGTTTGGACAGTGTAGACTAGTGTTTGACAGCTATGCTGGCAGGGCAAAAATCCAGTATGGGGGACGACAGTATACCAATGACAATCTTCTGCACGCCTTCTTAATCTCTGGGACTCGAATCCAAGTCATATTATAACTTTAATGTTGCATAAGGATAACCGAATAACGTACTATATTTATCCGCTATAATGAAGTTCGTACCAATTTATCACATGTGTTGTTAGTCTACATAGTTATCTGTATCAATAGGTTGACGCTTGGTTAACCACAAACAATGGAGTAGCCCTACACACACACGCTGGAACCTATATTGAAATAGATAACTAAAGACCTACATGCAAAGGTCGAGACAATGGAAAGTAAACAAGGACCTTTTCATTCAGAACGTGTAAATCAAGTGGTTTTATTAATGATTCTCAAACTATCAAGAACACACCTATAAAGAAGGTTGCTACTAATGAACTTAAAAATTAAGATTTCGTGTACTTCTAAACTAGGGCGATTTTCTAAAAATCATAATTCGTCAGTGCTAATTAATAGATATGCTTTTTAAAATACATTTATCAGTACTTTCGGTATTCTGTACATAGGTACACCAAAAACATTGCTATTTACATCTTCTTCTTCATTCTTATTTACATATCGGAGGGTTCAGATCATGACATAAACCGCGCAGTGGTTTCCAGATCAGGCAGTTTTCGTATAGCCAATTTTTCTAAAGGAGGGGTTTGGGGCCATAGTCTTGATATCGGGCCTCTTGATATCTTTAGTAAATTCACTAAATTTAGAAAGCCTTCAGGACAGAAGACTCAAAAGTAAAGTAGCAATTATACATAAAACACTGAACCATAATCTTCAAATACAAAATCAAAATTTAATAAAATACTCTGAAAGACACAAAGATAAAGGTACATTCCTCGTTTCACATGCTAGGACAAATTTGTACAAATACTCCTTCTTCCCTAGTACTATTAAAGCATGGAATGGGCTGCCTGAGCTAAGCCAGGAAAACCAGTGGCTTGGCAGAATTTAAGTCATTGGTTAATATGCATGACTGAATGCATGACGCGTAGGACGTAATCATCTTCTTTTTTGAAGTAACGTCTATATTATATAAGATAAGAAGATCTGCTATTTACAGATATGCCATCTTACTCGGTCTGTCTGTCTCTGTCTGTCTGGGTGGATTCTTTTAGACGTTTTTTTTCTCCCAATTCCTAGTCTCAAGGTGAAATTTTACAATTACTTATTGTCGATGACAACACACCAATCAAAAAATTAACCAGTTAGTTTATCAGTTAGAGGTAATTAATAAATATTATTTTATATAGAAAATGGGGAGATAACCTTGTAATATTGAGAGATAAGGCTGCGATTGGACAGTCATCTTCCTTTATTCAATAATAGCTTTAAAAAAAAATAAATTTTCATTTATAATTGCACTTAAATGTTCTCTAGGTAGTTTAATTTTTAAAAAGAAAGAACAATCGACAGAATTTCATCTGATACGTTCAATATCTGGCTATCAAAGTTGTTCACATTGATACATCATGATAAATGTTTGAGAATCAAATCGGATCTATATCTGGAACATTGTTCATTGCTCACTGATTAGGAATATAAAAAAAACAATAAGTAGCGTACTAGTGAATGACTGAATTGACTAGATCTACCACTGTTAGTGAAATACTAAACTAACATCTCAGTTTCATTCTTATTGTTTACAAAAAGGGGCGTACGTTTTTGACTTTGTAAGTAGAGTATTGCATTTAGTTTCGTTTTGTCCAATTTTTAATAGTTTGATTCTCTCCGGCTTAAAAATTTAAATACCCAAAGATGTCAAGCCTCCGCGACCCCAAATGATGAAAAATTCGTACCTTCGCCACTGCTTGAGAGATTATTAAAATTATAGCTTAATTATTTATTTTTTAAATAGAATAATTAACGTTCAGTTGAGCGTCTTTGACCTTGTTTAGTTTCGCGTGAAAATCTGCAATATGACCTGACTGATAGGCCTACCCCCGGTTAGGAAGCTAAGCGCTCTTCTGCTCAACCACAGGCATCCCCGATTTGGACTGAGTCAAAATTTGTCTATTTTCAGTCACAATGCTAGATCGAGTTCAAGTCATCTTTGGTACGATGGTGATACTCATGATGGGGACTTTGGCTGGCTTCGTTTCACCCTATTGGTTTCATGACGAAACAATGTCAGAGATATTGAATGTACCAGTAACTGTAAGTAGATCATACATTAGGTTTACATTCAATCCATATTATAGACACACACACATGGTCAAGCACATAGATCTAGTAACACACGCACAGTCACAGACGGTCACAGATACGGTCATACTGAATGGCTGCCTAGTCGTGCTGTATGCGCACTGGACAGTCGTTCGGACATCGATGGTCTTGGGTTCAAACCCTGCCCGCTCCCAACCCCCGTAAATTATCTTCAACTTTAAAGAAACATCCGAAACATGTAAAATTTTACAAACAATACATTTAATGACATGCAAGTCCCTACACTGTTACGTAGAGTATCGCTATGTTAGTGTAGGCCAGTGTTTCCCAAACCTTTGATCTTTGTGTACCCCTTATATAATTTGTGTAATGCTGAGTACTCCTCTCCCCCCCCCCCACACACACTTTAATTCATTAATAGAACATAATAAAAGGGTATTTAAAAAAAAAATCAGCTTAGCTAATGAGGTGCAACGCGTACCCCCTCCAAAGTCTTCCCGTACCCCTGTGGGTACGCGTACCCCCTCCAAAGTCTTCCCGTACCCCTGTGGGTACGCGTACCCCACAATGGGAAACACTGGTGTAGATCAAACAAGTGGTTGCATAGATTGTTGTTGAGAATGTTATGTTTAAATGTTATATTATCTTGCTCAAAATAGATGGTATGATCACTCAAATGACATCGTAATGCCAAGGATACTAATTTAAAGTTTAAACTTTTTTTTTTAAAAGTACAAATCATTTATTCTAGAACTTGGAAAGCACTCAATTGTAACACCAAGCACACACAAACATACACAATACATACATCGCCACACACAACCACACACAGCAGTACTCAGCTACATACGCTGTTCAACTGGCAAACCAAGTCGCACATAGGCAATACCAATAATAAATTGTCTGACACAGCCCTAGAGTCACACGGATACCACAATAGAGTCACAGACAGCCTCAAGCACAGTCGCACCTGTTCACACACACACAATCACATGAAGCGTCACACACAAATTCTATACACAAAAGTTACACACAGCTTCAAACAAATGAACACACAGTCATACGAAGGCACATCTATTCTCACATGGTCACACAAAACCACACACAGCAAGGAGCAGTCCCACACACACACAGAGTTTCACACACACACACACACACAAACACAGCCACAATCAGTCACAAACAAAATTACTAAATCAAAACTTGCACATTCAGTCTTACACGCAATCACACAAAGTAGTGACTAGAGGCCCAGTCGGACCGAGACCAATCGTATTAGTAGGTCTCATCATTGACCTGCTACGTCGCAACCCGTGGGCAGTGGAGACCAATAACTCGTTGCCACGTCACAGGTCGTGACGTCAGATATTTTGAATTATCCGAATGTAACATGCTAACTTGATTTATAAATGTGTTACACATGATTGTAACTTTTTCTAACACTGTTTCTCTTTATTGGACATCTCAAGGTTTCAATAGCCATAGGCTTGTTCTACCAATGTGCCTACGTCCTTGGTGGAGGATGTGACTCCCTGCCCTGGGCTGTTGACCCTATCTTCTTCTTAATCGTTCGCATCCTCGTCATCACCTCAACTCTGTGCATTTTCATCAGCATAATCCTGAACGGATTTAGATTACGGAACCCCAGGAGCGTCTCTATCACAAGGGCGTCAGCCATTGCTGGAATCTTCGCCGGAATGTTGGGAATATCAGCCGTAGCCATTTATGCCGCCAATGTCGACAGTATGAAAGGATGGTCATTCTATCTCAGTGGCTGTGGCAGCGGGGTGGTGCTTCTGGTGAGCATAGCAGCCTTGGTGATGTCTGAAATAGCTTGGAAAAGATCGTCGAGCAAAGGGTACGACAACCAGGCTTACGCCATGGAGTGGTCATCACCAGTATCCAATAAGTGACTGGCACATACATCTAGAACCGGACCATAGATCTATAACATAAATTTTTTTGTAAATAGCTGAATGATGTGATATTATGTACATGATGACACCAATATAATAATCTGTATGTAAATTTATAAATTTAAGTTTTAATAGCTACAACACTATTTATAATGCTAAAATGAAATGCTTTTAAAGTAAATGATTCCATTGCTAGGATCCTCCTCTCTAATTAAGAACCTATTAGATTCCTAGCCATGGAATCGAGAAGTTATAAGATTTTAGGAATCACATAAAGACTGCAATACTGAAATAGGATCACAATGGCTATTGGGTCCCTCGATGACCTTCTGATCATATTTTTAAAAAGGCAAGCTAAGACTGTGCGGCCATACTATTGGATCTTCATGGGTCTGCAGGGGGAAAGTGTCAAAAGGAGAATCTGGCAGACCAAAGAAGTGATGAAAAGACATTAACTCTTTATCTTCGTAATTATTTTCTATGCTCTGACAGAATGGTTCATTTTTCACATTTGTACATTCCACCCTGTTATGATTAAACTTCAATAACATTTTTGTTTGTTATCAGAAAACATTACTTCTGGTACAGAATTATCGGAGAATGCATGTTCATTTTATATAACACAAATTTATGTTGATAAAAACCAAAAATCGATTTAATTTAATGGGGTAAAATCAACGATGGTATCGTCAATTAGGAGAGAATGGTCGTGCGGTTTGCGCGCTGGACTGTCGTTCGGATTTATCGATGGTCGAGGGTTAAAATCCTGCCCGCTCCCATCCCCCGTCGTCCTGAGGGAGGTTTGGACTAGGAAGTAAACTATCTTCCACTCTGAAGGAACATCCGAAACATGTCAAACATTTTACAAACATTTTAAAGAATGGAAATGGCAAAAGACAGAGAGACGACAAATCTGAGGTGGTGCCCTAAAGATCCAATAGAATTAGGGGCAGTTGTGTGTGAGGTGAATAGAGATGACCTAATAAGAGAGATAAAAAAGAGGGGGAAAAAAAGATAAAAAAGCAACAACTGAACTCCAAATAGAACTGAATGAGGGAAAAATTCATGGACATAAAAATCAAAGAAAATATAAATAGATCCATAACATGTTTATACATATATAAAAGTATAAATCAGTAAAGCGATAGGATTTTTTTTTAATGTTGAAATAAATTAAAATATAATTGAATGACAATGTAAATGATGGTAAATATAAACGTTTGATAATAAACATGAATAAAATACTATATGAAATAAAAATCAACGTACGATTATTAATTATTTAATGTCATAACTGATGGTATATATAATGAATAAATATATTTTGCATAACAGACGCAGACGGCGAAAAGAAAATCTAAATCGGCCACCTGCGGACAATGGTTATGCTTGGCCTGGCGATAGCAAAATATGTATGTCACAGCTGGGGCGCAGCCACAGGAAATACTGCATTTCTCACTAATCTTCGGACTCGAAGACAAAGCCTTAGTATTATATTTTGCATAGCATAACTGTGTTTAAAGTAAGTTTACAGATGGTAATTATTGCTCGACCTTTTTCTGCACACCAATCCAACATGCGTGCCCTTTTCGTGAAGATCAAATATTGTATTTTTTTCATAGCTTGGACTTTCTGGTAAGCAAAGGTTCTCAAACTCCCGTGGCCACAATGTGTCGCCTCCACGGAAATGTCCGCCTGATAGGTAGATAGGCGAAAAAGGGGTAGCGAAACTGGCTGCTAGTTAGCTGCAATGTGATCCTTGGAACCAACTCATTCAGTAAAATTAAATAAATTATGGCTTTAATATAGCGCTACTGTCATGCTTACAGCATGCTCAGAGCGCTTTGGTCCAATCTCATTTGTGGACCAGTGGGTGGAGGGGGGTATCTATTATTAGCCTAACCAAGGTTAAATAATATTTTAGTTTTAGGTTCTTATTTGATTTATAGAAATTTTTTTATGGGGATTCCATGACAGTTTTTCATTTATTATAACACCTAAATATTTTGCGTTTTTAGTCTGTGTTACTGGTTTACCATGAATAAGATAAGTGGAATTAGTTTGTTTTAGCTTTTTTGTTACAGCTAATAACTGATATTTTTCTACTATTGTAGGTAGAAAGACATGCTCCAATTTCATTTCCATTTCTGTAATTCATCTAATTCTCTTTGTAAAATATCTGTGTCTTGTGTTGTTTTTATTGTTCAATATTAGCAATCGTCTGTCATTAAAAAGCTCTTACAATCATGTTGGATGGCTGCCTGGTCATGCGGTTTGCGCGCTGGACTGTCGTTCAGATTTATCGATGGTCCCGGGTTCAAACCCCGCACGCTCCCATCCCCCGCACGCTCCCATCCCCCGTCGTCCTGCGGGAGGTTTGGACTAGGAAGTAATTATCTTCAACTCTGAAGGAACATCCGAAACATGTCAAACATTTATTTGTCTAGACTCTCGAGTAACACCTTTAGTAAATTCACTAAATTTAGAAACCATTCAGAATAGAAGACTCAAAAGTAAAGTAGCAATTATACATAAAACAGTGAACCATAATCTTCAAATACAAAAACAAAATTTAATAAAGATAAAGTCACATTTCTCGCTAGGACAAATTTGTAAAAGTACTCCTTCTTCCCTAGTGCTGTTAAGAGTATGGAATGGATTGCCTGAGCTAGCCAGGAAAACCAGTGACTTGGCAGAATATAGGTCATTGGTTAATATGCATGACTAAATGCATTGCGCCTAGGACGTAAACATCTTCTTTTTTAAAGTAACGTCTGTATTATAGAAGATAAGAAGATAAGATTATAGCTTCAAGTTTACAATTACTCCGCTACCTGTTTTATCGGATATTTTGAAAGTAATTCACCAATCTGAAAACTAAATGTCTCAGATATAATTCAATAGAACTTTTGTAGTTGCAATTCAAACACCTTAAACAATGAAATCATGATCTCGCATTGTTATACTTTTGACATTTCTAAAATATAGTAAATTTCCCATCTCTTATTAGGGACGATACTTTTGTTAGATTCTTTAAAAAAACAAACATATTGTTTCTTAATATTATATAACAGTTGCTGTTTTAGATTAATCATGTATTTTAGAGATTATTTTTCAATAATCGTTTTAAAAGTTTAGCCGTAATTCTATCCAATAAAAAGATAAAAAGCTAACTTTATTCGAGTCAATTTAATATTATTACATTATTAGTGTGCATTTTGTGTCTTTGTGACGTAGTATTCGTTGATGTGATGTCATATCCTGTCTACAATGATATACTTTCAGCTATTTATCTGTGGATAAAAAGTGGGGCAGTTACAGGCAAGACAAGAGGATGACATTTTATGACATTTACGATGTCACAAGGAACTGACTGGGAGAGAAGAGAAATAGAGGATGTGATAGAATGAGTGTCAGAGGATGTGATAGAATGAGTGTCAGAGGGTGTGAGTGTCAGAGGATGTGATAGAATGAGTGTCAGAGGGTGTGAGTGTCAGAGGATGTGATAGAATGAGTGTCAGAGGATGTGATAGAATGAGTGTCAGAGGGTGTGAGTGTCAGAGGATGTGATAGAATGAGTGTCAGAGGGTGTGAGTGTCAGAGGATGTGATAGAATGAGTGTCAGAGGATGTGAGTGTCAGAGGATGTGATAGAATGAGTGTCAGAGGGTGTGAGTGTCAGAGGATGTGATAGAATGAGTGTCAGAGGGTGTGAGTGTCAGAGGATGTGATAGAATGAGTGTCAGAGGATGTGAGTGTCAGAGGATGTGATAGAATGAGTGTCAGAGGATGTGATAGAATAAGTGTCAGAGGATGTGAGTGTCAGAGGATGTTATAGAATGAGTGTCAGAGGATGTGAGTGTCAGAGGATGTGATAGAATGAGTGTCAGAGGATGTGAGTGTCATAGGATGTGATAGAATGAGTGTCAGAGGATGTGATAGAATGAGTGTCAGAGGATGTGAGTGTCAGAGGATGTGATAGAATGAGTGTCAGAGGATGTGATAGAATGAGTGTCAGAGGATGTGAGTGTCAGAGGATGTGAAAGAATGAGTGTCAGAGGATGTGAGTGTCAGAGGATGTGATAGAATGAGTGTCAGAGGATGTGAGTGTCAGAGGATGTGATAGAATGAGTGTAAGAGGGTGTGAGTGTCAGAGGATGTGATAGAATGAGTGTCAGAGGATGTGATAGAATGAGTGTCAGAGGATGTGATAGAATGAGTGTCAGAGGATGTGAGTGTCAGAGGATGTGATAGAATGAGTGTCAGAGGATGTGAGTGTCAGAGGATGTGATAGAATGAGTGTCAGAGGATGTGAGTGTCAGAGGATGTGATAGAATGAGTGTCAGAGGATGTGAGTGTCAGAGGATGTGATAGAATGAGTGTCAGAGGATGTGAGTGTCAGAGGATGTGATAGAATGAGTGTCAGAGGGTGTGAGTGTCAGAGGATGTGATAGAATGAGTGTCAGAGGATGTGATAGAATGAGTGTCAGAGGATGTGATAGAATGAGTGTCAGAGGGTGTGAGTGTCAGAGGATGTGATAGAATGAGTGTCAGAGGATGTGATAGAATGAGTGTCAGAGGGTGTGAGTGTCAGAGGATGTGATAGAATGAGTGTCAGAGGGTGTGAGTGTCATAGGATGTGATAGAATGAGTGTCAGAGGGTGTGAGTGTCAGAGGATGTGATAGAATGAGTGTCAGAGGGTGTGAGTGTCAGAGGATGTGATAGAATGAGTGTCAGAGGATGTGATAGAATGAGTGTCAGAGGGTGTGAGTGTCAGAGGATGTGATAGAATGAGTGTCAGAGGATGTGAGTGTCAGAGGATGTGATGGAATGAGTGTCAGAGGGTGTGAGTGTCAGAGATTGTGATAGAATGAGTGTCAGAGGGTGTGAGTGTCAGAGGATGTGAGTGTCAGAGGATGTGAGTGTCAGAGGATGTGAGTGTCAGAGGATGTGAGTGTCAGAGGATGTGAGTGTCAGAGGATGTGAGTGTCAGAGGATGTGATAGAATGAGTGTCAGAGGATGTGAGTGTCAGAGGATGTGATAGAATGAGTGTAAGAGGGTATGAGTGTAAGAGGGTGTGAGTGTCAGAGGATGTGATAGAATGAGTGTCAGAGGATGTGATAGAATGAGTGTCAGAGGATGTGATAGAATGAGTGTCAGAGGATGTGAGTGTCAGAGGATGTGATAGAATGAGTGTCAGAGGATGTGAGTGTCAGAGGATGTGATAGAATGAGTGTCAGAGGATGTGAGTGTCAGAGGATGTGATAGAATGAGTGTCAGAGGATGTGAGTGTCAGAGGATGTGATAGAATGAGTGTCAGAGGATGTGAGTGTCAGAGGATGTGATAGAATGAGTGTCAGAGGGTGTGAGTGTCAGAGGATGTGATAGAATGAGTGTCAGAGGATGTGATAGAATGAGTGTCAGAGGATGTGATAGAATGAGTGTCAGAGGATGTGAGTGTCAGAGGATGTGATAGAATGAGTGTCAGAGGATGTGATAGAATGAGTGTCAGAGGGTGTGAGTGTCAGAGGATGTGATAGAATGAGTGTCAGAGGGTGTGAGTGTCATAGGATGTGATAGAATGAGTGTCAGAGGGTGTGAGTGTCAGAGGATGTGATAGAATGAGTGTCAGAGGGTGTGAGTGTCAGAGGATGTGATAGAATGAGTGTCAGAGGATGTGATAGAATGAGTGTCAGAGGGTGTGAGTGTCAGAGGATGTGATAGAATGAGTGTCAGAGGATGTGAGTGTCAGAGGATGTGATGGAATGAGTGTCAGAGGGTGTGAGTGTCAGAGATTGTGATAGAATGAGTGTCAGAGGGTGTGAGTGTCAGAGGATGTGAGTGTCAGAGGATGTGAGTGTCAGAGGATGTGAGTGTCAGAGGATGTGAGTGTCAGAGGATGTGAGTGTCAGAGGATGTGATAGAATGAGTGTCAGAGGGCGTGAGTGTCAGAGGATGTGATAGAATGAGTGTCAGAGCATGTGAGTGTCAGAGGGTGTGAGTGTTAGAGGATGTGATAGAATGAGTGTCAGAGGGCGTGAGTGTCAGAGGATGTGATAGAATGAGTGTCAGAGGGTGTGAGTGTCAGAGGGTGTGATAGAATGAGTGTCAGAGGATGTGAGTGTCAGAGGATGTGATAGAATGAGTGTCAGAGGGTGTGAGTGTCAGATGATGTGAGTGTCAGAGGGTGTGAGTGTTAGAGGATGTGAGTGTCAGAGGGTGTGAGTATCAGAGGGCGTGAGTGTTAGAGGATGTGATAGAATGAGTGTCAGAGGGTGTGAGTGTCAGAGGATGTGAGTGTCAGAGGGTGTGAGTGTTAGAGGATGTGAGTGTCAGAGGGTGTGAGTGTCAGAGGGTGTAAGTGTCAGAGGGTGTGAGTGTCAGAGGGTGTGAGTGTCAGAGGGTGTGAGTGTCAGAGGATGTGAGTGTCAGAGGGTGTGAGTGTCAGAGGGTGTGAGTGTCAGAGGATGTGAGTGTCAGAGGATGTGATAAAGTGAATAAAAGAGAGAATCCTCAAATCTAGAAAGTAGCACAAACTGTAATCACTTCAATCAGAAATGTCTGATCCTGACTGTAACAGCATGTTGCACGACACGCGTGTCAAATTGCATCATGGTGTATCTATTTTTTTCTAAATACTTTTAAGTGTGTTGGTTTTGCGATGAAGAACTAAATTACCGGCGGTTTTTCAGTCATGTTTTAAAGTATTTAATGTACATATCATGACAAGTAGTCATTGTCTGGTAATGTCGGAATCAAGATTACTTAAGAACGAAACATTTCGCATGGATATATATATATATACTTCAAAACTATCCGGAATATAGATGTTTGATCTACTCTTACAGACGTCCTATCAAAAGAGAAGGTGATTACCTTCAATGAGTATCCATTTCTTAATCTAGTCGTGCATGTTAATTGGATAGTAATGGGCAAAAGTTAACTAGTTTAACTAGAAAAAAAAAGTTTAGTTAAAATCGTAGTTTAATTTTATTTTTTTTTAGTTACTAACTAAAAAGTTGTTTTTTTTTTTTTAGTTACTAACTAAAAAGTTTAATTAAAATTTGTAAAACTTTTCAACATGTGGTCAGGGTTGAAACACACATCCATGTTTTCGGGTCATGTGATATCAATAACTTTGATTATCAAAAAAAATGATGCAGTTAACAACTATTTAGTCAGTCTGAATTTGAAGAGGGTAAAGTAAGATGCTGGTAGACGTCATGTGATTAAATATTTGCAACTGAAAGTAGCTGTATAATAAAATGTTGTTAAATATTATGAATGGGATTGTTCCGAATCTTTTTTTGAGCCAAGAGGTGGTGTTTAATTTCTGTTTCTAGTGGGAGTCAGATTAGTGAGTTAGGTCAATATTTAGTGGTTTTGATCAATTCATTTGCGGCAAACAATAATTTATGAACTGCGGGAACATCAAGTATACCCTTTTTATAGTCTTAAGACTTATTATTGAGATCTAAGAATCAACAGTTAGGCCTATATAGATCTTAAAGCATTCGGATAACCAACTCTAGAAAAAAAATTTAATCCACACCCTCTCTTGACCATAAAGTAAATAGACTGATTTTAACGTCTGGTCAGTTAGACATACACACGTGTGTAGCTGATGATACTACAAGACTACCTTGCATTTTTTTTCATTACGCGTTATGTAATAGTGTTTTTGCTTAATGTGGAGTGGTCAGACGAGGCATGGCTAGTCAAGCATGTTCCTTACTCTAAAAAAGTTACACACCCTCCCATCCCAGAAAGTAAATAGAATGTACGGTGTGTCCAACTGATTTTAACAACCTGAGCAGATAGACGTACACATGTAGGCCTATATAGTGTACTGAATGTGCAGTCCATAATGACAAGACCACCCTGTTTTTTTTTCCCTTGCGTGGTTAACAGTTATGCAATAGTGTTAGTTGTATTTTTAGTGGTCAGACAAAAAAAAGCTCATCGGCATGGTTAGTCAAGCATGTATTTTACACTATGAAATAGTTATACAGGTAAAATGTTTCTTAAAACTCCAACAATTTCGATTCTATTTCATTGGTTACTAGATATAACATTTAAACTCTAATTGAATGTTATATTACGAGATTTTAAACTTTACCGGTATAAGTAATTACAAGTTTCCGTTATATAATAAGTTGATATAATTTGTTTAAAAAAAGAAAAGAGTTACCAGTCTTTACTAAAGGTTTTAATGGAAGGCAAAATACAAGCGCACATATTTATTTAGACATTTTTTTAGGCTAAATTTTAGTGTGCATTAACGTTTATGTAAGAAACATATTCCTTATTACTGAGTTTATTTTGGATAAAAATTTCTAGGTCAACCCCGCCCCCCCAAAAAAAAGTTTGTTATAGTTTAATTAATTTTTTTTTAGTTTAGTTTAACTATATTTTGAAATTCGTGATAAACTAATAGTTTAACTACTTTATTTTAGTTGATAACTAGTTTTAGTCTATAATTGGAGACAAAATCTGGTGAATCATTCGTTTTTCTGGATGATTCAGACAACCCTTCCATGCTATCATAGCACTAGGGAAGACAAAGCACTAGTAGAAGTTTTCCTTAGCGTACAGAATAATCCTTACTCTAATAGAATACAAGATATAGGTACTTCTTTCGAAATAACGCCATTGGCAGGTTAAGTTGTTCAGACTGATAAGTCAGAACAGACTCACAAGGTCTAAGGCTGCTAGCACACTACTGGGCTTTGACCTATGACAAATATCAGTAAGGATGGAGATGCAGAAAAAAAAAGCATGAGAACTGACACATTACACCGGTGTTTCCCAAACTGTGTTCCGCGGAACGCTAGTTTTCCGCGAGGCCTGAATAGGTGTTTCAGGAACTATTGGAATAATAAACTTTAGATCTAGTAGGCTACAGTCATCTTCGAGTCCATAGGATATGAGAAATATGCTCATCTTCAATCAGGCAGGAGCTATAGTAGGCTACCACGTAAATTAATCACTTTAAAAAAAATTTGCAAAGTGTTCCGCTAAATACTCAGAATGTGCAAAGTGTTCCGCTAAATACTCAGAATGTGCAAAGTGTTCCGCTAAATACTCAGAATGTGCAAAGTGTTCCGTTAAATACTCAGAATGTGCAAAGTGTTCCGCTAAATACTCAGAATGTGCAAAGTGTTCCGCTAAATACTCAGAATGTGCAAAGTGTTCCGCTAAATACTCAGAATGTGCAAAGTGTTCCACTAAATACTCAGAATGTGCAAAGTGTTCCGTTAAGGAAAAAGTTTGGGAAACACTGCAGTATACCGTGACGGTAAAATGACTTTTTGGGGCTTCGAAACAAAACGTGTCTTGCAGTTGAACTCAATTGTCGCCGTCAGGCGCCTTGGATTCAGTGGTCTACGTGACTAAATGCATGTTTTTTCCCCTAATTGGTTTTCAGTCATACGTCCTCGAGAGACGAAACAATCACAAAGCAGAAATTTGTTACAATTTACTTTACGAATGGCCGCCGGAAGCTTTGGTTGTTTTTATCTCAGTCTTTTCTTTCGTTCTACTTAAAGACTGAAGCACCCACTTCATGACACGTCATTGTCATTGCCAATATCCACAAATCGTAAGGTCTGTCTAGTTGTTATTATTTGACACAAATTGTCTTTAACTAAACGCTATTCACATATATTGGAGCCATATTTGCAATGTGCCTTCTCCGTCACGTTTAGAGTCTCGACCTGGATCGAGCTAGAATAGGCTCTAATTTCTCGACCTGGATCGAGCTAGAATAGGCTCTAATTTCTCGACCTGGATCGAGCTAGAATAGGCTCTAATTTCTCGACCTGGATCGAGCTAGAATAGGCTCTAATTTCTCGACCTGGATCGAGCTAGAATAGGCTCTAATTTCTCGACCTGGATCGAGCTAGAATAGGCTCTAATTTCTCGACCTGGATCGAGCTAGAATAGGCTCTAATTTCTCGACCTGGATCGAGCTAGAATAGGCTCTAATTTCTCGACCTGGATCGAGCTAGAATAGGCTCTAATTTCTCGACCTGGATCGAGCTAGAAAAGGCTCTAATTTGGCGATGCATCCAACCTAAATCAGCTATTCGGTCAATGGGCAGACTGGGCTCTATAGCTTTGGTCGGCAGCCAGTCTAGGAGACGGAAACTCCGATATTAAATTTACGGTTATCTGTTGTTCACAGCCGTCTTAGACTTCTGTGCTACAGTGCTAGTGTGGACTGCATTTAGTGTAAAGAGTGCTATTGGTCTGCGCGAGGCAATTATCACTTTAAAAAATACTTTGCGCAAGCTGGGGGAAATGCCGCAATTTATATAATTATCCCATAAATGACTAGTCGCAACAGAGTCGACAAAAGGAGTTTACGAATGAAAATGTACTACATACTACACTGCAAAAGACGGTCAAATGTGAAAGTTACGACCTGGCAAAAATCTGTCCAATGTTTTGATGTAAAGTCAAGAACCGTGCGGTGTGCAAGCATCCTAATAGTCTACACAAAATAAAAAGTTCCAAACAGAAGGTAATTCTTACAGAAACTGTTTTATAACACATCGAAGAGTTAGGTCATTAGTGATCTTGGGTCTCTTTAATGTCGGTCAAGTCTGTTCAATAGCTTGCAATACACATTGTTTAGCTTCCTCTAATGTCGGTCAAGTCTGTTCAATAGCTTGCAATACACATTGTTTAGCTTCCTTAAATGTCGGTCAAGTCTGTTCAATAGCTTGCAATACACATTGTTTAGCTTCCTGTAATGTCGGTCAAGTCTGTTCAATAGCTTGCAATACACATTGTTTAGCTTCCCGTAATGTCGGTCAAGTCTGTTCAATAGCTTGCAATACACATTGTTTAGCTTCCTTTAATGTCGGTCAAGTCTGTTCAATAGCTTGCAATACACATTGTTTAGCTTCCTTTAATGGAGACAACTTGTATTGAACGTGGTGAGTTAGGGTTAGTTAATTAAACTCGTCTCTTCCGAGCTATTGTTTGGCTTGGTATTTTCTCTCTCCTCTCTCGTCCCTCTTTCTGTCTCCCTCCTCTTCTATCTCTTAAAAAATACATTTGTTTAATAGAAACATTGGTTGTTAGTCCACTTAACAATGTCCATAGAGAAATCATGATGTGTCAGGGCTGTAGCAGCATTTCCCTTTAGCTGGCAACTAAAATTATTTTAGTTTTTTTTCAGGGCCTCGGGAGATTTCTAGTCAGCTTAGTCTCCATTACCCTTTAAACTTTTTTTTTTAATATTAAAATTTACAACAGTTGTTATTTTATCCATATCTACACTTCGAACTTCTTTAAAGACCAGCTTAGGCACCTACTTGCTTTAACTGACATAGAAGAGAGCACCTGGTTGTATGCGGCCTCAGAACGAGCTGGTGGTCACTTACAAAGGCCGCGAGATACACATTTGAAACCAAAAAATCCGCTGCCGAGGACAGACGTTGATGGCGAAAACAAAATCTAGATCGACCACCGGCGGACAATAGTTATGCCTTCGCTGAATGTGGCAAAATATGTAGGTCACAGCTGCGTTACCACGGGAAATACTGCATTCCTCTTTAATCTTCAGACTCGAAGACAAGCCTTAGTATTATTATTATTATACTTCCATGAAGGTCTGGTCGTGTGGTATGCGCTTTGACTATCGAGCCAATGGTCCCGAGCTCAGTCCTTTCAAGCTTCAATCCCCTGCCGGGGGAAGTAATCTTTACGTCTGCTGGAACGTCCAAACCTTTTAACACCAATCAATTATGCAATATCCATCAATAATATTAATTATAAACTATCAATCAAAATGGTATCAATCAAATAAAAGCATGTCCACATTGTGCATCTTTTAGCATTTCAGTTACATACAAAATGTGAAGAAGAAACCCATGGGTCTGAATGTGTTCATGCTGTATACGACAACATTTCAAAAGATAAACACGGTTTTAAAAAACAAAACTTAGAAACTCGAAAAAGGAAAACGTAGAAGATAAAATTTGAATTTCAGAACTTTTAATGCAATCAGATTTCCTCCATTTTCCACTCAGAAAAACTTATTTTGACTAATGTTCCGTTGTGGGTTCTAGACAAGGCAGACTCATTCAATAAAAGCATTTATATATTGCTGCGCTAGTGGGCGTGCTGAGATAAGTGCATTTCCTGTCCATCGCTGGACATTGGTCAATGAACCTGTCGTGATTGCACATAGCCTGTCTGCAGTGCGGGCAAAGCTGTTATGCTGATGAAATCAAGGATTGAAAGAACTCAGCTGGATGCAGAGATTGTATGTTTGTTCTACCGTCTGGTGGTGCACGCGTTGAAGGGCGTGGTTTCTGTATCATTCTTCAACAATACCGTAACAAGCAAAAAAAAAATAATTACAAAAAAAAAAAAGGTAAAAAAATGCAAAATTACTGCTATATATCTCAATAGTGAAAATGTATCTTCCTCTAGTGTTAAAAAAAGTAATCAATTATAACCAATTAATTAATTAATGGTTTACTTTTTATTGATTTATCTGTAGTCATCGACAATAAATAGTTGTGCACGGTTTCAACTTGATCCGAGAATTGGAAGTGGGAAAAATATCGTGTACAAGATTCCACCCAGTGTAACGGATGCATGTGTAACTCAGATGTACTTGAAGTATTTCTAACGTCATTTAATTATACTACGTGCATGAGTACCTTGTATGATGTATTACAATCACGAGCTCTTAAAGCATGCTAATCCGTCACAAGAATAAACAGGTACCAACATTAACAAAGACTCAAATGACCAAGTTGACTCCAGATGAAACTTCAAACAATGTTTAATACAGAATGGGCCACAGTCTAGTCCGTCACTAACAGCGATGTTGACCCCTCAAGAGTCCAGCAGTAACTGACTTTCTACAAGTCTATAACCCAAAGTCTATGTCGTCACTATAAAATGTACGTTCACTGTCGGTCTAAAAAAGTGCGCAACCCAACTAACTAAACTAGCTATCGAACACACAACAGACAGACAGTGTGAGTTGATATAAGCGTGGTAAATGCCCTTCGATTCAATGACATTCTTTCAAGGTGACCTGACCAATTCGCTTTTGAAGGTCGCAGCCATGGCTTAAGGGATGATCTTCTTAAAATTGGTGTATATCCTGGTTATTGAATGTCCTCCACGCTGTTACATTAAGTACAGCTCCGTACATTTTCTAAGAATGCTCTTTTTACAAGTAGTCAGTAGGTGGCTTTTGTCTCTCGCATACATAGTTTTGTAGTTTTCTTTGTTTCTTTTGTTTTTTCCGAGATAACGTTTATTTAAATATTCCACTCACGGGTGAAAGAAATGCTGACGTTTCTATCCTTCTGTCGAACTATTTTGTCTTCCTCACGTTACAACCGCACATCCATTCTGGCAGTATTTTGTTTCTATTAGAAATTGATAAAGAATGTTGCGTCTTGATTCATCAAAGATTTAGACATTAGACATGACGCCAAGTCAAAGACAAGGGGAGACTACCAACACAACTCATCAGTTTTCTACCGGAAGTAAGGCGCCCTTGTTTGCCTCGTTCTCAGACCTATATCTTTCATTTGATGTCACTTTCTCAGTTCTGCCATTCTGATACAAAAGTCGATAGTATCTATTCTAGGCACGACATCAAATATTCTCCCTCCCCCCCCCTTTCCAATTTTTTCTTATTTCATCAGGAAATTCCGATGTTTTTATCTTTAATTTTGTAATCTAAATCAGTGTTTCCCAAACTTTTGACCTATGTGCACCCCTTTTATAATTTTTTGTAATGCTGAGTACCCCTCGCCCCTCACTACCACCACACTTTAATGTATTTACAGAAAATAATAAATGGGTATTTTGAAAAATCAGCATAGTTTATGAGATGTAACCTATATTCCCTCTAAAGTCTTCCCGTATCTCTGGGGGTACGCGTACCCCACTTTCGGAAACACTGGTCTAAAGGAATTGAATTGTGATTTATGGCCTGGACCTGGGATGACAACAGGGCCACGAGCTGATTACAAAAGCTTGCAATTAAATATTCGAAAAAAAAATAATATGAGACCTATGCATTACATGTGAAACCATGCCATTATTTGTTATAATGGTGTATATTTTCTCCCTTTTATAAGAACTTTGTTTTATAAGTCAGTCTTTTCTGCAGGGGTGGTCAATGACATATGTTGCTCTATCTAGTTAAACCTTAACAAAAGCCAAACATTTTAATTAGCAAGACTTTTACAATAAGTGAAACATTTTTAACATTTATTGCATCTATACGATGGTTAATTGTTTCAGTGCGAATTATTTTGATCGAAAAACCAACTTGATTTTTCCTAAACGAACAAATATCCGCAAGGGGTTTAGAGCTATTCAAACTAACACCACTCTTTGTTTTATTATATAATTAAACATATTTAACGTTATTTTAAAAGAAAATAGGTCTCCACCAACGGTTAAGTAGTTATTCCCTGAGAGTAAACAAGCACTTATAAGAGTTAAATCTTGACAACAGGTCAGTCGTTACCCCTTATAATCATCCATCTTTTACAGTAATACATTGGTTAACAGGCTGAGTAAATTTAATAGTGGACCGTTCCAATACAATACAAAACAGGTGTGAAGAAACAAGTCCTTTTAAGTATAGACTGCCTTTTATTGTGCAGCATTCAAACATAACATATCGACAAGGCGAACATTATCTAGAGATAACCAACTCAGCTAGATGACTTTCTTTCTTCTTATTTTTTAACACACTCGACTTCCCGCGAGTCCCCTAACTCTCCAATACCCAACACTTGACCGTGTGTCACGGCTGACCAGACATAGTACCCGTGTCACCACAACAGGGTGGGTTTAGGGCAATGTAAGACAGTGCATCCGCCATTGGAAAAAAAACGGGGGGGGGGAATAGAGGATTGCGCACACTAAAACGCTTAAACTGTAATGGTTGTATTACAAGGTCCTTCCTACAGGGAACAGTCACAGAGAAAAGAAAAGGCAGACGTAGAAAGGATGGAAAGTTGAAGTAGGAATGAAATCAGTAAGTACGCTAATGTCTCATATCATAGTTTTATTTTAAGTGCATTTACAAAAAAAAAGTCTTTAAAAGAAGATAGGGGCTTCCTCTTGCTTAAACCCGGCCCTGTTTACATAAGTTACACTTTATAATAATTAAACTTGACTTTGTAAAAAAACAATCTCATTTTCACAGATCGTGGATTTGACAGATATATTTTATGTTGTTAGTCTTTTAACAGCGTCTACCAAAAAAGCTTTGAAACAAATATTTTTTCATATTTTCTTATATTTTATTTTTAAAATATTCAATGGACCTAATTCTCCAATCGTAAACAAACATTTAGTCACGTGATAATATTGATAAAACAACGAAAAAAAAACTGCCACGTGATAGCCATTGTGTATTACGTAATTTGTAAAGAAGAGATAGAGTGTCACGTGGCTAAATATTGTTTGTCTACGATTGGTGAATGAGACTCATTTATAATTTCTTTTCAAATCTCGGCTGCCTTTTAGAAAAATCGATAAAAAGAAGTTAAAAACATGCACCTGGCGTTCTCTGGAATTATCTTTTAATGAATAAACGAAACAATAACAGTCGTTTTATTGACAATGTAGTTTGGACATATGTGCACTATGACCTTCAGGAAGTTAAGACAGGAGTGTAACCGAATGGGGGACCTACACTGTGCTAAGCGCTTTGCGCCTTTTAAAAACATTTAATACATTTCTAAAGTCCAAACATTCCTCGTAGTTTGCGATTCTACAATTTTCAGCAGAATGAAGCACAATGTATACAAAAGTACCGAGTAGAATGAAGTACAATGTATACAAAAGTACCAAGCAGAATGAAGTACAATGTATGCAAAAGTACCGAGTAGAATGAAGTACAATGTATGCAAAAGTACCAAGCAAAATGAAGTACAATGTATACAAAAGTACCAAGCAGAATGAAGTACAATGTATACAAAAGTACCTAGTAGAATGAAGTACAATGTATGCAAAAGTACCGAGTAGAATGAAGTACAATGTATGCAAAAGTACCAAGTAGAATGAAGTACAATGTATGCAAAAGTACCAAGTAGAATGAAGTACAATGTATACAAAAGTACCAAGAAGAATGAAATACGGTGTACACAAAAGAAAGTGTCAAGCAGAATGAAGTACGATGTATACAAAAGTACCTAGTAGAATGAAGTACAATGTATGCAAAAGTACCTAGTAGAATGAAGTACAATGTATGCAAAAGTACCGAGTAGAATGAAGTACAATGTATGCAAAAGTACCGAGTAGAATGAAGTACAATGTATGCAAAAGTACCAAGTAGAATGAAGTACAATGTATGCAAAAGTACCAAGTAGAATGAAATACGGTGTACACAAAAGAAAGTGTCAAGCAGAATGAAGTACGATGTATACAAAAATACCCTGTAGAATAAAGATAAAGACGCATATGCAAGGACAAATTTGTACAAATACTCCTTCTTCCCTAGTGCTGTTAGAGCATGGAATGGGTTGCCTGAGCTAGCCAGGAAAACCAGTGACTTGGCAGAAATTAAGTCATTGGTTAACATGCATGGACCTTATCATCTTCTTTTTTGAAGTCTGTATCATCTCTCTCTTTCTCTCTCTCTCTTGTTGTTGCTAGCTAGTATATAGCGTGGGAAAGCGTGGTCGAGAGGCTAAGCTCGCTATGAACTTAGCTTGGCTTTGAAGGGGGCTTGAGGTTCGACACCCGACTCGAGCAGAGTTGTGTTTACTGAGCGCCTAAAGGCAGCACGGAAAACCTTCTCCCAGATACCCCCTCTCCCCAAATGGTCCACAAATGAGATTGCCAAAAGCATGAAAGTAGCGCTATATAAAAGCTATAATTATTATAGCTGATGATTTGCGAGACTATGGCTTAATCTACAGTCTTTTAACCTCTTCGTTTCAACATTGTCACGTATTACGAATTGAATTATATATCTATTCTAATTTTAATTGGCTTGCCTAGGGGATCGTGACAATAGAAAAAGCAGTTGTGTTACTTATCTTAAGTCTGAATTTAACCGAAGACTTACAATGAATAACAAAAAAAAAATATGACACAAGAAATCGGAAGGTAAAATATCAACTTAATGTTTAATAAAATATAAATCAAATAGTACTTCTAAATGAATCACATAAAGTTACAAGCAAGAAAAACAAACATTTTCTCAATACAGAATTGATGGGTTGACCAAACCCTTTTACAAAAATGGCATGTAAAAATATTACCATTCAAGAGTTTTAAAATATAACTACCAACACAAGCAAGGCCTTGGAAAAGAAAAATCTTAACTTACTCTATCAATAGGTATACCACGCAGGGGTCACGCTATTCTGTCTCACGGCTGTTTCCGTATGTCTTGTCTTTCTCAACGTTACACGGGCGGTCTTGTTATAGTCTACCGCGCGTCGAGATCAAGACAAATATCATAGTCTCTAGACTACTACTCGAGAACAGAGCAAGTGATCAACCAGACAGAGCTAGAACCCTCTCTCCAAAAAAAATCCACCCTCCTTTTTAACCAGAGGTACACACATAGGTCAAGGACCGGTCACTGTCTGTGTTGCTTGACTCGCCGCCGCTAATAAAATAAAAATAAATAAAAAAAAAACTTATTACACAAAAGGGGCGGACAACCTCGGGAATTTTCTACCCGTCTCTCGACCGCAACAGGTCAAAAAAAAAACAATAGTAAATAGGTAACAATGCCTAGATACGTAACACCTCCCTCCTAAAAAAAAAAGTTTACATTTTTACGAAATGGAAATCTTTTTAGAATAATTACAAAAATGAGAGTTACAGTACAGAATGTATTTATCATAAAAAAAAAATATCAAAATACTTTTTACAATCTAGACAAGGCATCGGCGATAACATTTTCGCTGCCTTTTATGTGTTTAAGATCTAGGTTGTACTCTTGTAAAAATAAACTCCACCTGAGAAGTCGTTGGTTCTTGACAGACATTTTGTGGATAAATGTAAGGGGATTGTGGTCAGTAAATACAACCAGTGGCCATCCGGACCCACTGATATAAAAATCAAAGTGTTGTATAGAAAGAATCAACCCAAGACATTCTTTTTTTCACAGTAGAATAATTTCTTTGATGTCTATTAAAATTCTTGGAAAAGAAACAAATAGGGTGCTCTACTTGGAAATTATCTTCTTGGTAAAGGACTGACCCAACACCTGTGTCACTGGCGTCAATAGCTAACCTAAAAGGTTTTCCGAAGTCAGGAGCCATCAAAATGGGGGAGCTAGATAATATCTGCTTAATTTGTTTAAAGGCTTTCTGACATTCATCCGTCCAAGTAAATCGGACGTTCTTTCTCAGGAGGTTTCTTAAAGGACTGGCAATGACAGAAAAATTTTCGCAAAATTTTCTATAATATCCAGACATTCCCAAAAATCTTCGGAGTTGTTTCCGATCAGCAGGGATATGGAAAGCTTGGATAGCTTCTACTTTGGCCATTACAGGTTTCACCTGGCCTTGTCCTACCATATGGCCTAAGTATTGGATGGAAGCCTGGCAAAAATCACTCTTACTCAGGTTTACAGTAATTTTTGCATGTAAAAGTTTAGTAAAAAGACAATGCAGTTGTTTACAATGGCTAGAAAAATCTTGGCTAAAAATTACTACATCGTCTAAGTATGCGTGGCAATTCTCCATGTCAGCAAGCAGGGCATTTATCATTCTCTGGAAAGTGGCAGGAGCATTCTTCATGCCAAAGTGGTCTAGTGGTTAGGATTTCGCGCTCTCACCGCGGAGGCCGGGGTTCGATTCCCCGCTTGGGAACCAAACTTCTTTTGTCAAGTATTACGAATTGAATTCTATATCTATTCTAATTTTAATTGGCTTGCCTAGGGGATCGTGACAATAGAAAAAGCAGTTGTGTCACTTATCTTAAGTCTGAATTTAACCGAAGACTTACAATGAATAACAAAAAAAAAATATGACACAAGAAATCGGAAGGTAAAATATCAACTTAATGTTTAATAAAATATAAATCAAATAGTACTTCTAAATGAATCACATAAAGTTACAAGCAAGAAAAACAAACATTTTCTCAATACAGAATTGATGGGTTGACCAAACCCTTTTACAAAAATGGCATGTAAAAATATTACCATTCAAGAGTTTTAAAATATAACTACCAACACAAGCAAGGCCTTGGAAAAGAAAAATCTTAACTTACTCTATCAATAGGTATACCACGCAGGGGTCACGCAATGTCTCCGCTATTCTGTCTCACGGCTGTCTCCGTATGTCTTGTCTTTCTCAACGTTACACGGGCGGTCTTGTTATAGTCTACCGCGCGTCGAGATCAAGACAAATATCATAGTCTCTAGACTACTACTCGAGAACAGAGCAAGTGATCAACCAGACAGAGCTAGAACCCTCTCTCCAAAAAAAAAATCCACCCTCCTTTTTAACCAGAGGTACACACATAGGTCAAGGACCGGTCACTGTCTGTGTTGCTTGACTCGCCGCCGCTAATAAAATAAACATAAATAAAAAAAAACTTATTACACAAAAGGGGCGGACAACCTCGGGAATTTTCTACCCGTCTCTCGACCGCAACAGGTCAAAAAAAAAAACAATAGTAAATAGGTAACAATGCCTAGATACGTAACAACATAAAATAACAAAGCAAAATATAATAACAATCTTTTTTTTTAAACAAAGCTTATCTAAGGGAAAGAACTCTGGACTTACAACTATATCTCAATAATGTAGAAGTTATATCCCTTATTCGACACCAGACAAAAAAAATGGCCAATAATCAATTGATTTGTGTTTTGTCTGGTACAATATATAATTCTTTCAAAATGTTCAACTTGATTCGAGAATGCGTGTGGGAGAAATAACTTTTTGACCGGCAGATTGAGTTGATATAAGTTTAGTCAAAATGAATTTTAATACGATATTTGTTCAAGACGACTTAGACTAAAAACAAACTTGGTACGATTCTGTAATTCGATCAAATTACAATTATTATATTGTCAAATATTCATTATCTGCTACTGCTAGGGTCGAGATTAGTTATAAGGGAATAAATTAAAGTTCAAGTCACCATAACAGTATCCACTGATTATGATCCACTTTTGATGTGGCTGGGCTGAAGCAGTACTGCCCTCTGACAAGTAACGAAAATCTCTTTAGGGCTCTTAGGGCTTTGAATATGTCTGCGAGGTCAGTTGTCACTATCCCGTCAGGGTATATCATTATTTTATTACTATTATTATACTTTTAGCTAGTCTCTACGCTTCTATAATATAGTGAATGCACCAAATCTAAACTTTTTAAATAGACAAGTATGGAAGAGTTCTTCGGAGCTATGTCTGTTCTTCTTTTAGACACTCTTAAATACAATTTCTTAGTCACATCTGAATTCGTTTTTCTCCCCTGATCTAGATAGACAACTTTTTTTTCCAGCCTGTCAAACACTTAAATAAAACTTTACATAAACTGAAAATACCCAAGCTGAATGAAAACAAAAAACCAACAAAATACAAAATATAAAACTAGTGAGCTGTTAAATAAAGAAATTCGTCAAGGCCCAAATCAATTGGAATATAGAATGTTTTTGAAAAGTCACAAAGAAACAGCAATCACAGTCAAGTGTATTTGTGTATGATGCCATGAAAGGATTTGGTACATTTAGTATGACCAATGACCTAAACAAAAATAATTTTTTATAAACGACTAGACGAGCACACATGTAACAGTATTCCTTTTTGAAAAAAAAAAACATTTCAAAATTACAGATCTGATATGTCGCAACAATAAATTCATTCGATACCACAATGGAGAGACAGTTAAATGTATTAATTCGATCCCACACATTGAGATAGGTCAATATGTTAATTCGATACCAATATAGCCAGACATGTCTATTTGAGAGCATTAATATTAGGAAATATATTCTTGCAGAACATTGCCTATTGATACAAAAACGATATTGTGAAATTTAAAGACATGTAATGGGCCTTCGTAAAATGAGATTGATTAACTAAATTTGTGTCGTTTCCATAACAATTAGCTAGTTCTTTAAATACTCTGAGGTAATCCATCTTAGGATTAGACATTTTTCGATTATCTTCCCTCCTTCTAAAGTAATTTTAACACAATTTTTGTTTTTCAATATCTGTAAACAATCCCTGATGCTATCCACACGACAAGTGTGATTCTGTTTCTCAGCATCTCTTTGGCGTTTTTTTTTTAACCAATACATTTTCCCATGTCGACAATGTCATTTACGATTTTTATTTTATGACATAGGCGACTGACATGTTTGCGACAATCATGATTATTTGCGACAAGCAGATCTGCATTTTTTTTAATTTTTTTTTTTGTGGCCATGAAATAAATCAACAAGGAATGAGGAAAGCTTTGAGTTGGCAAGTGTGGGAATGGCGCGTGAGATACAGTGATATTTGACTTCCGGTTCTCAAACTAATCGATATTGACAAGCATTATCTCCCTTTAGAACTTCCTGGAACAAGAGGAGACGATTATCTTGAGATCGCCAAGAGAAGCTAGAAATCTGTTTAAAAAAAATATATATACAGGGCCTACAGCAGTCAATTCTTAGCTCTCTGGGTATACAAGGCTTATAGCCGTTAATTCTTAGGTCTCTGGGTATAAAAGGCCTACAGCGGTCAATTCTTGGCTCTCTGGGTATACAAGGCCTACAGCGGTTAATTCTTGGCTCTCTGGGTATACAAGGCCTACAGCGGTCAATTCTTGGCTCTCTGGGTTTACAAGGCCTACAGCGGCCAATTTTTGGCTCTCTGGGTAAAAAAGGCCTACAGCGGTCAATTCTTGGCTTTCTGGGTTTACAAGGCCTACAGCGGCCAATTTTTGGCTCTCTGGGTAAAAAAGGCCTACAGCGGTCGATTCTTGGCTCTCTGGGTTTACAAGGCCTACAGCGGCCAATTCTTGGCTCTCTGAGTATAAAAGGCCTACAGCGGTCAATTCTTGGCTCTCTGGGTATACAAGGCCTAGAGCGGTCAATTCTTGGCTCTCTGGGTTTACTAGGCCTACAGCGGCCAATTCGTGGCTCTCTGGGTATAAAAGGCCTACAGCGGTCAATTCGTGGCTCTCTGGGTTTACAAGGCCTACAGCGGCCAATTCGTGTCTCTTTTGGTATAAAAGGCTTACAGCGGTCAATTGGTGGCTCTATGGGTATGCAAGGCATACAATGCTTTTATTCTTAGCTTTCGTTGCTTGGAGGTGAAAGATAGGACTAATTATTCCTAATGAAACGAGACTACCTATTAGCGTTTCTTGTGGGATTGTGGTTAACTATATAAATGTAAAAATATAATATAATTAAAGTATATATAACAAATGGGAAGGAGGTGACTGTGGTAATACGCTTCGCTCCCAAACTGAGGGGTCCAGGGTTCAAACTTTGGTGAGGACAGTAATTTTGAATTAGGATTTCTAGGACGCACTTAGTCTACTCAACTCGGATAGGTACCAGACATTAGTTGTGGAAAGAAATACGGGTTGGTCGTTGTGCTGGCCACATGACGCACCGTTATTCGCCGGCCATTGAAACAGATGACATTTATATCATCTGCCCTATAGATCGCAATGCATTACTATTATTATCATTCTTATCTTATAAAGTACATACGGCTAATGAATACGTCCTATGTATGCCCCTAGGTCAATCTAGTCATACTTGTTAGTCAGTGACGTAAACTGTGACAAATTGTTGGTTTTCGTGGCTGATTCAGGCAACCCATTCCATCCTCTAATAGCGCTAGGGATGAAAGATGACTTGTACTAATTTGCCCCTAGCATATGGAACAATCCGGAGGATTGGGCTGGAACTGTATCACTAGCCGGATATTACCCACGGCATTTGGGCCTTAGTTTGGGTATTACTGATCTACTTGGTTTGAATTTCTATGTCGAACATTGTGAGAATGTCTATGTCGAACATTGTGAGAATGTCTATGTCGAACATTGTGAGAATGTCTATGTCGAACATTGTGAGAATGTCTATGTCGAACATTGTGAGAATGTCTATGTCGAACATTGTGAGAATGTCTATGTCGAACATTGTGAGAATGTCTATGTCGAACATTGTGAGAATGTCTATGTCGAACATTGTGAGAATGTCTATGTCGAACATTGTGAGAATGTCTATGTCGAACATTGTGAGAATGTCTATGTCGAACATTGTGAGAATGTCTATGTCGAACATTGTGAGAATGTCTATGTCGAACATTGTGAGAATGTCTATGTCGAACATTGTGAGAATGTTCCCATCACATTTGTCATTATTTAGTCTCGAAAAAAAAGTAGAGTTGAAAATAGGTTTACCGTTCGGCCGGCATATTCGGTGACCCGACAAAAAAGCGCTGACAAAATAGCGCGAAATTGTCTGACTAAATAGCGCAAGACAAAATAGCGCGGAATTGTCTGACTAAATAGCGCAAGACAAAATAGCGCGGACTTTTATATGATGTGCATAAAAGTACCTAATTATTAGTAATTTAGAGAACGAAAGTACTTTAAGTTTTATATCATTCTTTTTTTTTCACCAATGTTTAGAAATGCATAACTTGCTAAAATTTTGATTTTGAAATGTGGTGACCTCGTTCAAACAGTGATGGCATTTCTATTTGACATTTCCTACAATGTAATTTTGTGAAAGTTTGTATGTGTGTGTGTATAAATCTGACAAGTATCTTTGCCTGTTTTCAAAGTACACTTTTGGAATGTAAAGAAATGAAAAACTTTGAATTGTTTTCATTTTAGCTTATTATAAATTTTGCTTAATATTTGCATATTTAAATTTTAAGATATCTAAATTGTTTCATGAAAATGACTGAAAAATAATGATAACATTAAAACACAAAAAAATATTGGTTCTATTCATATTTTACGATATCTATAGTATTTCTTTCAAAATGACTGAAATATGTATTTTTTTCTGCGCTATTTTGTCGTCACTATTTTGTCGGCGCTATTTTGTCGGCGCTATTTTGTCAGCGCTATTTTGTCGGCGCTATTTTGTCAGCGCTATTTTGTCAGCGCTATTTTGTAGGAGTACCGACATATTCATATCAAAGATAAAAATACTGTGAAAACGGGTTACGTTCTTTCATAGAGATTTAATTAGGTAGTTTTTTTTTTGGCTATTTTAGGGCCCTCCGGCTTTGTGAGGGACATAAAACATACACTACGGTCTCCGCCGTGATCTAAGAAACAGTTAATCCAAGTTTTATCCAATTGGTCAAACGGTTTTGATTTCTATTCGGGACAAACATACATACGCAGTACATTTCACTTCAAGTACTAGATTGCAATAGACAATATTCTACCTTATTTGAAGTAACGTCTGTAATCTAAAAGATAAAGATTCCTTCCTTCATTTCATGGATTGCTTTCTGGAAGTATCATCGCATAAGGACTGATCTCTTTGCCTTGTTTAACTAAAACCTTTTTTTACTCACTTCCCTTTCATCATAAAATAATTGCTAGACAACCGACTTTCTTTTCATCACTAAATGTCTTAAACGATAATTCGAGTTCTCTCCCTTGTCTTCAATTAAAATCAAATTTAAATTCTAGAACTTGGTTTCTACGGTGGCATCTCTCATTAAATTTGAAATGAAGCACCATACGGTCATACAAGTGTATGTCAACGCTCGTGGAGTTGTTCACAAGCCAGGACTATTGACTCTCTTACAATTCAATACCTTTGACATTTACTTTTAACCAGGTTTTATTGCTTGATATTAAGTATCGGAGTATTCCATACATATACCCCAGCATGGGCGTAGCCAGGATTGTTTTTCGGGGGTGGGGGTGGTATTTTCTCTCTCCCCTCCTCCGCCATATTTATATATATATATATATATATATATGTGTGTGTGTGTGTGTTTCTCTGTGTGTGCATAATTAGTTTTTATTACTTTCTGACCCCTTTTTTCTTTCGGAAGATGTTTATTGTACCCTAGAGCCCCACCGCCAGGCACTATTTCCGGTATTTAAATCCAAAAAAATGCATATTCTGAGGTACATAATCCTGCTATTCTTACCTACTTAGGACTTAGATCCTCCCACGCGTTCGGCGCATTCTGCGGCAAGCTGCCTCCACAAAAATCGGTCACTGGCAATGTCCACAGCTCTGAGGTCTTCCATGAAAGTGTGGCGCCAAATGATGTCCCTGTTTGCGCTTTCCTTGTAATGGCTTTCATGTCATCGTAGCTCTTGGTATGCTTCGTTCATTTTGTCAGAAAAAAATGTCCCGCAAACCTCATGCGACGCTCAACAACTAATTTGGCATAGGATTTCCTTGATTAAGACTTCTAAAATCCGTCTTAGCCATTTTTGAGCCACATTTAGTCTTTGTTCAATTAGTTACGTTGGTCCGACCACATACCAGACACAGAAATTTTAAAGCTGTCCAACATGAACAGTATCAATGCGACAGTAAAAAGGTCCCAACTTCGATGGGCGGAACATTTAGTCCGCATCCCAGACAATCGCTTTCCTGAACGACTTCTGTACGGGGAGTTGTGTGCAGGAACGCGCTTCCAGGGAGGTCAATACAATCGCTAAAGAGACACTATCAAGAGCTCCTTCAAGGAATGCGATATCGACTTTCACAACTGGGAAGCACTTGCTCTCGATCGCTCCTCATGGCGCGAAGCTGTGAGTCTAAGAGTCTCGAGATTTAAAGCAAGAAGAGTGGTCAGGGTGAAAGAGCGCTTAACCGACAAAGAGCTGAGAGAAGAAGCAGGCCTATCTGCAACCGACCAAACCCACCCGTACCACGTATGTGGCCGGCTTTTTAAAGCGAGGATTGGACTTTACAGACATTTTCAAGTCCATAGGAAATGAGAAATGTGCTCATCTCCGATAACGAAGGAGGAGCTATATTGCCTTTTTTTTATTTCGGCAGGTGATTATTCACTGCACTTTATTAATATAGCCCAACGACGGATAGAAGTTTGTAACCTCTTATGGCTACGCTCTTGGAAGTAAGTGACTGTAGTTTGCTTTAGATTTTATATCGAAAAGCGAAGATTTATCGTCAAAATCATCTGCTGGGGGGTTTGAAACTAAACAAATTCTAGAGTTTTTTTTTTAACAAAATTCAAAACCTCCTTAGCTACACTCATACAATTTGTGACTGTATGCTTTAGAATAATATCAACCTAAAAACTATCTGTATGGGGATTTTAATCTCAAAACAATCTGGAGGGGTTTTACACTTAAAGACCTTTGGAGGAAAGGTGTGGTGCTCATCTTGCAAGATTGTCTCAGCTTCTAGAGCTGAGGACTTCAGAGTCACTAGATCTGTATGGGTGCTATGAGGCGAACAGCAGAGTTTCTCGCCAGGGCACTACGGGAGGATTAACCCTTCAAGCCTGGATACTATTCGGAATTCATCTCTGGTTAAAAGCGCTGAATAATATTATTTTTGTATTGATTCATTGATACAACTTATGAGTGTGAAAAAAAAAAGAATATTTTAAAGCTACCAGTCTATGATTTGGTAGGTTTACAGGAACGGCTTCTTAAGACAAGTTACAAATTATGACTATTGAGCCTTAACAAGTCATTAAAATACTAGATCTAGGAACAGACGACAAGATAGCCAGAAGATAATTTTATTGTACAGCGTGACGCTGTGAACAGACTCGTCTTTGGATAAGCTGATGCGGAGATTTACTGGCCAAAAAGAAATTTTGTATTGTGTGTGTGTGTGTATGTGTTTGCGTGTGTGTGTGTGTGTGTGTGTGTGAGAGAGAGAGAGAGAGAGAGAGAGAGAGAGAGAGAAAGAGCGTGTCCTAATGTAATGTATAGTTTGTCCATTGTGTGGTTCAATGATGAACACTATTGTCATCCAGGGGGCTGTTGGCTATGCACTGGAGATAGTGTGTATGTGAGTATGTTGTATGTGTGTGCTGGCTGATGTAATACATATCCTATAACAAAGGTTCTATTTTTAGATTTACTTGAAGTAATGATTGCATGTATAAAAAAAAGTGGTAGGAAGAGGACTCACGCGTGTCACGTGACCGCAACACCGCCAAGCAATGGTACTAAGCCTCTGCGACGTCACAATGCACTGTGGGTAGGAGTTCGAAGCAGATAATAGCACCTCGTCACGGGCCAGACCTGGCGCGCGGGCCGTAGTTTGAGCATCACTGGCTTTAACATCTTCTAATTAAATGTGCACATTTGAAAGCCTCTAGATTTTCGTTTATAAAATTGAGCTCATAAAAAAGAGTCGTGGAGCTTTTGTTCAGATTTATGTGTCATATTAGACGCCTAAAATGGATGGTTTTTGTTTTTTTGGGCTGAAAACGGGTTTGTAAAATATTTTACCTGTTTCGGATGTTCCTTCAGAGTTAAAGATAATAACTTCCTAGTCCAAGCCTCCCGCAGGACAACGGGGGATGGGAGCGGGCAGGGTTTGAACCCTGGACCATCGATAAATCTGAACCACAGTCCAACGTGCAAGCCTCACGACCAGGCAGCCATCCAATGCATCACAATGCCAAACTCATCAACTGAGAACATTAGTTGCTCACGTCGAGACATGACTCTCCCCTCCAGAGCCAATGGGGTTTTAAATTAATAATGAAAATTCTGTTCCTCTGTTTGAGCTTTGTATAGAATCTTTTTGTTAAAAAAATTGTTTTTAATTTAAGCTTATTTGGGCGTTCTGGTGAAAACAAACTATCCCTAAAAACTAAGTCTTTAACAATCTGAAGCGATGAGATGTCGGCCATACATCAGGGAAACCCCAAATAAAGATATGAACAAACATAGATCTAGATTGAGTGCCAAAATTTCTTTTCAAAATGGAAGATCATAGTTTTTATACGCATAAAACTTTGCCTTTCACCAAATGAAACTAATTCCCGTCAACCAAAAAAAAAAAAAAAAAAAAAAAAAAAATTTTACTATGTTTATTGAGTAAGTAATCCTTGTCAGATTTGTGTCACATATTGGCATAAATTGTGTCGATGTGTCAAAATAATAGAAATAATCGAATAAACTATGTCTTCGCATAACATCCTATACACCGGATACACTTAAAAGCAATCTATATATATATAGCAATCGGCCATTGATTGGGAATCTCCAATAATAAATTATCTTCTTTTATATCTATATTATAAAGTAGAATGTGAGGTGTATGTATGTATGTATGTATGTATGTATGTATGTATGTATGTATGTATGTATGTATGTATGTATGTATGTATGTATGTATTGTTACGTATCTAGGCATTGTTTTTTTTCTTCTTTGACCTGTTGCGGTCGAGAGACGGGGAGGTTGTCTGCCCCTTGTGTAATAAGTTTTTTTTTTCTTTTTTATTCGTCAAGCCACACAGACAGTGACCGGTCCTTGACCTGTGTGTGTACCTCTGGTTGAAAGGAGGGTGTTTTTTTTTCTGTCTCTTTGAAGAGCGTTCTAGATCTGGGTGTTGATGACTTTCTAGAAATTACGAGAGATCGACGCGCGGTAGATTATATAAGACCGCTCGCGTAACGTTGACGGACAGACATACGGAGACAGCCGTGAGACAGAATAGCGGAGACATTGCGTGACCCGTGCGTGGTTAACCACTTGATCGTGTAAGTTAAGATTTTGTTTTCTTTTTTACAAGGCCTTGCTTGCTTGTATTTGTAATTACATTTTCAAACTCTTGTATTGTAATATTTTTACATGTCATTTTTGTAAAAGGGTTTTGGTCAACACATCAATTCTGTATTAGTGTATTGAGTAAATGTTTATTTTTCTTTCTTGTAACTTTATATTTGATTAAACATTAAGTTGATAGTTTACCTTCCGATTTCTTGTGTCATTTTTTTTTTTGTTATTCATTGTAAGTCTTTGATTAAATTCAGACTTATTATAAGTGACACAACTGCTATTCTATTGTCACGTTCCCCTAGGCAAGCCATTTAAAAGTAGAATTCAATTCGTAATACGTGACAAGAGAAGTTTGGGGGCTCGTCCGGGATATTTTTCTGAACCTATTTTCGTCTTACTTGAGTAATTTTGTAAAGGCGAAGTTGACTTTAACAAAAAAATTTTTTTGTGTCAAAGAGTCGGAAGTAAAGTATCAATAGTATTGACCAAACTCTCTTAAGGTTTTTTTTTTTGTTGTACTGATTTTGTACTGTATATTTACATTGTATACATATTTTTGCTTGATCGTTTGCTAGTTAGTCATGGATATTCAGGTTTTTCTTGCAAATCCCGGACGAGCCCCCAAACTCCTTTTCTATTGTCACGTTCCCCTAGGCAAGCCATTTAAAAGTAGAATTCAATTCGTAATACGTGACAAAAGAAGCGGCTAGAGAGCAGAAAGAAATGGAAATGAAATTACAAATAGAGTTAAAAAAATTAGAGTTAGCTGCTAATGTAAGACCAGATTCTTCCCCTGCCAGTCATACTGCTGAAGCAACAAAATTTTTGAAAATAATTCCACGCTTGAATGAAGCCACAATTGACAATTATTTTCCACAATTTGAACTTGCTGTGAAAAATTTTAATGTACCTGAAACTTTGTGGCCCACTTTGCTGCAAACAGTTTTGACTGGTAGAGCTGCAGAGGTATTTTGTTCTTTGACCATTGAACAACAAAAAGATTATAATGTTGTTAAGGCCTTAATTCTTAAGGCATATGAACTTGTTCCGGAAGCTTACCGAAAGCAGTTCAGGGATTGTCGCAAATCGGATGGCCAAACCCATGTAGAATTCCTGCGGGAAAAGGAGCGACGCTTTGAGAAATGGCTCACTTCCAAGGAAATCGGCACCGACTTTGCCAAATTCAAGAACCTAATGCTGATGGAAGAGTTCAAGAGTTGTGTGCGGCTGGACGTCCGTACGCATATAGCTGATCGTGGCGAGGAAGATGTGCACAAGGCTGCAGTGTTGGCAGACGATTATATAATATCACATCAATTTGCCAAGTATACGACGGATGTCAAGCCAAAACAAGTCAAACAGCCTGAGTCCACTGCTAGCAACTCCATCAAGAACAGCAGTACAAATGACAGAAAACCTACTACAAGTAAAGCTACTTGTTCCTACTGCAAACGAGAAGGCCATAAAGTTGACGATTGTTGGAAATTGAGGAAGAGAAACGAAAAAGCTCCTTCAAAAGTCAGCGCTTGCACAGTACCGTGGTCGTCGAGGTTTACTCCCTCATCCTCAAGTCATATCAAGAATACCTCGACATCACCTGTTTCAAATGTATTGACTGTACAAGACTCTCCGAAAATGTCTCCACGGTGTTCAAATGACTCAACAGTGAGTTCTTCAAATTCATCTTTACGATGTTCCAATGACTCAAACAAGAGTTTTTCAAATACATCAAGCCGATGTTCCAATGACTCAAACAAGAGTTTTTCAAATACATCAAGCCGATGTTCCAATGACTCAAACAAGAGTTTTTCAAATACATCAAGCCGATGTTCCAATGACTCAAACAAGAGTTTTTCAAATACATCAAGCCGATGTTCCAATGACTCAAATAAGAGTTTTTCAAATACATCACATCGATGTTCCATTGACTCTATCCAGAGTTCCCATAATACATCACCCCGATGTTCCCATGACTCTATCCAGAGTTCCCATAATACATCACCCCGATGTTCCCATGACTCTATCCAGAGTTCCCATAATACATCACCCCGATGTTCCAATGACTCTATCCAGAGTTCCCATAATACATCATTCCGATGTTCCCATGACTCCATCAAGAGTTCCCATAAGACATCACCCCGATGTTCCAATGACTCCATCAAGAGTTCTCCAAATACATCCACAAGATGTTCTACTGACTCAAGAAAGAGTTTCTCCACTGCGTCTCCTAGAGATGCCAATGACTCCAGCGAGAGTTCGACCCAAGTCCAGTCTGCATCAACCAAAATTGATGTTTTATTAGAGGATTTTAAGCCTTTCATTTCGGAAGGATTCGTATCACTACCCGGTGATTCTACAAGTCTACGACCTATCACCATTTTGAGAGACACAGGTGCCTCACAATCGTTACTTTTAGAGGGTATCTTGCCCTTGTCTAAATCATCATCGACTGGGAAGAGCATCCTGTTACGAGGCGTAGAGCTTGGATGTATAGATGTGCCTCTACATCTAATCGACATAAAGTCAAATCTTATTACTGGACCGGTTGTTGTAGGTGTCCGACCAACATTACCATTGGAAGGCATCTCATTGCTGTTAGGCAATGACTTAGCAGGTGGAAAGGTGATAGCCGAACCCATCGTCACTCAAACACCCGACTTATCTGCCACACCCGAGGAAGACCTAGAGTTATATCCAGCGTGTGCAGTAACAAGGGCAATGAGGTTGAAAGCATCTCAAGAAGAGAACGTCGTCAAGGCCAACAGTAACCAAGATGATGTGGACTTGAGCACCACATTCTTTGCTTCTCTTGAAGAAGAACCAACGCCAAATTCTGAAAAGCCGGCATCAACTCGAAAACAGTTGATTGAGGACCAAAAGAAGGATCCAGAGCTCGCCAAACTCCGAAAAACCGCAATGACATCACAACAGGCAGAGCTAGCATCAACGTGCTACTACATCCAAGATGATATGCTCTTCAGGAAATGGAAACCTCCAGACGCATCCAACGAAGAAGAATGGAGAATATGCCATCAAATCGTGTTACCAGAAAGATACCGAGCGTACATCATGAATCTGGCTCATGACACACCAATGTCAGGTCATCTCGGCATCCACAAGACATACCACAAGATTATGTCACACTTCTTCTGGCCACGTTTGAAGAAAGATGTCATCCAGTACTGCCGATCCTGTCATGCCTGTCAGATGGTTGGCAAGCCAAATCAAAAGATCCCTGTTGCTCCTCTGAAGCCGATTCCAGCCTTTGAAGAACCTTTCAGCAGAGTACTTATTGACTGTGTTGGTCCTCTCCCAAGGACAAAAGCTGGCAACCAATACCTGTTGACCCTTATGTGTGCTTCAACTCGTTTTCCTGAAGCTATTCCTCTAAGGAACATAAAAGCATCAAACATTGTGAAGGCCTTAATCAAGTTCTTTACTCTATTTGGTCTACCAAAGTCCATCCAATCGGACCAAGGAACGAATTTCACGGCCAATCTTTTCAAGCAAGTCATGACTCAGTTGGGCATCAAACACTGCATGTCGAGTGCGTATCATGCCGAGTCGCAAGGCGCTCTTGAGCGATTCCATCAGACTCTCAAGAACATGATCCGAACCTATTGCTTTGAGCACGAAAAAGACTGGGACGAAGGAATCCACATGCTGCTGTTTGCAACCCGTGAATCCGTCCAGGAATCGTTGGGATTCAGCCCTTTTGACTTAGTCTTTGGCCATTCGGTGCGCGGTCCCTTGAAATGTATAAAAGAGACTTTGTTGTCACCAACAGCCACTGAAGGACTTTTAGACTATGTAATTAAGTTTAAAACTAGACTTTATGATGCTTGTGTTCTGGCCAAAAATAACTTACAAAACACCCAATCCAGCATGAAACGCTGGTATGATAGAAAGGCCCGTGTTAGAGAATTTTCTCCCGGGGATAAGGTGCTTGTATTTTTGCCCATACCAGGTCAACCCTTGCAAGCCAGATATTTTGGTCCCTATGAAATTGAGACCAAAATTAGTGACCTCAATTACACAATCAAAACCCCTGACCGTAGGAAAAAGACTCAGTTATGTCATATAAACATGCTGAAGCCTTATGTATCTCGGCCAGATCACTCAGAGAAGAGTAATTGTGTTTTAAATACAGTCAAAAGTTGTTCAAATAGCCATGTTTCTCCTATTGATGATGATATTGTAAAGGAGAAATTTGGACAATACAAAATACCTAATTCTGTTGTATTACAGAATTTGGATGTAAAACTGTCTCATCTGTCTTCGACAGAACGGCCAGTTATCATGAAGCTCATTAATGAATTTAATGACATTTTTTCTGATGTACCAAAACAGACTAATGTTATAATGCATGATGTAGATGTTGGCGAGGCTACTCCAGTCAAGCAGCATCCTTACAGGGTTAACCCTGAAAAACTTGCCATACTTAGGTCAGAAATCAAGTATATGCTTGAAAATGACCTCATTGAACCAAGTTCCAGTAGCTGGAGCTCCCCATGTGTCTTGATACCTAAACAGGACAAGACTTATCGTTTTTGTACAGACTACCGTAAGGTAAATGCTGTCACAAAGACCGATTCGTTTCCTATCCCTAGGATAGACGATCTCATAGATCGTATTGGTGACGCTAAGTACATCACCAAAATAGACCTACTTTCAGGTTATTGGCAGGTTCCCCTGACTGATAGGGCAAAGGAAATCTCCGCCTTTGTCACCCCTGATGGTCTGTACCAATACAAAGTGATGCCATTTGGCATGAAGAATGCTCCTGCCACTTTCCAGAGAATGATAAATGCCCTGCTTGCTGACATGGAGAATTGCCACGCATACATAGATGATGTAGTAATTTTTAGCCAAGATTTTTCTAGCCATTGTAAACAACTGCATTGTCTTTTTACTAAACTTTTACATGCAAAAATTACTGTAAACCTGAGTAAGAGTGATTTTTGCCAGGCTTCCATCCAATACTTAGGCCATATTGTAGGACAAGGCCAGGTGAAACCTGTAATGGCCAAAGTAGAAGCTATCCAAGCTTTCCCTATCCCTGCTGATCGGAAACAACTCCGAAGATTTTTGGGAATGTCTGGATATTATAGAAAATTTTGCGAAAATTTTGCTGTCATTGCCAGTCCTTTAACAAACCTCCTGAGAAAGAACGTCCGATTTACTTGGACGGATGAATGTCAGAAAGCCTTTAACCAAATTAAGCAGATATTATCTAGCTCCCCCATTTTGATGGCTCCTGACTTCGGAAAACCTTTTAGGTTAGCTATTGACGCCAGTGACACAGGTGTTGGGTCAGTCCTTTACCAAGAAGATAATTTCCAAGTAGAGCATCCTATTTGTTTCTTTTCCAAGAAATTTAATAGACATCAAAGAAATTATTCTACTATGGAAAAAGAATGTCTTGGGTTGATTCTTTCTATACAACACTTTGATTTTTATATCAGTGGGTCCAGATGGCCACTGGTTGTATTTACTGACCACAATCCCCTTACATTTATCCACAAAATGTCTGGCAAGAACCAACGACTTCTCAGGTGGAGTTTATTTTTACAAGAGTACAACCTAGATCTTAAACACATAAAAGGCAGCGAAAATGTTATCGCCGATGCCTTATCTAGAGTGTAAAAAGTATTTTGATGTATATTTTTTTATATATATCATGATAAATACATTCTGTAATGTAAATATTTTTTTTTGTAGTTCTAAAAAGATTTCCATTTCGTGGAAATGTAAACTTTTTATTTTTAGGAGGGAGGTGTTACGTATCTAGGCATTGTTTTTTTTCTTCTTTGACCTGTTGCGGTCGAGAGACGGGGAGGTTGTCTGCCCCTTGTGTAATAAGTTTTTTTTTTCTTTTTTATTCGTCAAGCCACACAGACAGTGACCGGTCCTTGACCTGTGTGTGTACCTCTGGTTGAAAGGAGGGTGTTTTTTTTTCTGTCTCTTTGAAGAGCGTTCTAGATCTGGGTGTTGATGACTTTCTAGAAATTACGAGAGATCGACGCGCGGTAGATTATATAAGACCGCTCGCGTAACGTTGACGGACAGACATACGGAGACAGCCGTGAGACAGAATAGCGGAGACATTGCGTGACCCGTGCGTGGTTAACCACTTGATCGTGTAAGTTAAGATTTTGTTTTCTTTTTTACAAGGCCTTGCTTGCTTGTATTTGTAATTACATTTTCAAACTCTTGTATTGTAATATTTTTACATGTCATTTTTGTAAAAGGGTTTTGGTCAACACATCAATTCTGTATTAGTGTATTGAGTAAATGTTTATTTTTCTTTCTTGTAACTTTATATTTGATTAAACATTAAGTTGATAGTTTACCTTCCGATTTCTTGTGTCATTTTTTTTTTTGTTATTCATTGTAAGTCTTTGATTAAATTCAGACTTATTATAAGTGACACAACTGCTATTCTATTGTCACGTTCCCCTAGGCAAGCCATTTAAAAGTAGAATTCAATTCGTAATACGTGACAGTATGTATGTATGTATGTATGTATGTATGTATGTATGTATGTATGTATGTATGTATGTATGTATGTATGTATGTATGTATGTATGTATGTATGTATGTATGTATGTTACTTATAGACATCAAAACCACTTGACCAATCTTGATAAAACTAGGCAGGAATGTTCCTTGGGTACTAACTTAGACCGTAGTGTATGTATTGTAGCCTTAAAACAAACTTAAGACCCTCAAAAAAAAATAAAGTTGTCCGACTCTATTACAGCTATAGTATTTTATGGATCTAGGTCATGTCTACAATGTTGACATGAGAAAAGATCGATTTAGGCCTAGATCTAATTTTTAAAAATACATTCCACACACATAGTTTTTTACTTTGACACATGAAAATACAAAAGAAGATCCATTGATTTCATTATTTAATAAAATTAACCTTCAATTTTGTGTTTCAAAAGCATTTTTTACATAATTTAGTTCCTGATATCTGTGACTACAGATTTCCTGGCGAACATTCTTTCATTAGACCGTAATGAATCGCGTACTAAAAATTAATTCGTTTAATTGTTTACTTTATAATCCCATCCCTAGATCTAAAACTCTAATTCAACTCTAAGATGATAAAACTTCTCTTCGCACAGACAGTTTTATACTTTAACACATAAACATATTAATTAAAGTCCATTCATTTCATATTTTGATCAAATTAACATTCAAATTTGGTTTTCTAAAGCTACATTCGTTTACTAAAGCTGCGAAGCCGAGTTGAGATAGGCCTAGATCTATATTCATTCATAAATCGCGTACTAAAAATTATTTCGTTTAATTGTTCACTTTATAATCCCATTCATTTCTTATCTTCTTATCTTATATAATACAGACGTTTTCGTTTTTAATAGATATGTAATGGGTAATCCCATTTTCGCAAACCTATTTTTATTTTCGTAGCGAAAAAGAAAAAACTTGAAAGGATCATTAGTTAAGTTGAACATACATCTAAATCCAATCCACTAGATTAGTAAACACAAACTTAGACCCGCAGGCCGCGGGTAATGTCTGGCGAACATCCTTTCATTAGACATTACCAAATGGTTACACATTAACAGTGATTAACACATCTCTCTACTGAGTCTATGCCTAGGCCTAGGTCTAAAACTCTTATTGAAGATGATAAAACTTCTTTTCGCAAAGATAGTTTTATGCTTTAACACATAAACATACTAATTATTGTCCATTCATTTCATATTTTAATCAAATTATCATTCAAATTTGTTTTTCTAAAGCATTTTTAATACATTCGTTCGCTGTTCGCTAAATAAAGCTGCGTAACCGTGTTGAGATAGGCCTATATTCATTCATGAAAAAAGGTCACGTATGCGCAACACAGAATGAACTCTATAAAAGCCAATTTTTAACTCTAGATTAGTGTAGATTTAGATCTGTCTACCTCAAGATCTACTTTATACTTTAACACATGAACATACAAAGTTAAGTCTATTCATCTCAAATTTTATTCAAATATATGTAGGCCTACAAGCAAATGATTTAATTTGAAAAAAAATGGATTTAAGCCTATTAGCTATTCTGATTTGATAGCTTCATTCACACTATTTTTACATTGACACATTCGCTTTACTTATTACATTATTATTTCGTTTAATTGTTTACAAAACACTCTCAGTGACTATATCGAGAGTAATGCGTAAATAAAGACCCGCGGATAGCGGGAAACATATGTCTAGTTTTAAATAAAAGCTAGGCCATTCTAGGCTTACTTATCGTTTAAGCCGCAAAGAACATTTCATCTACCAAGAGCACGCACTATTGATTGACTGAAACGACATAGATACAAGGTAAAGTAACAACAGGGCAGTAGCTCTCAAAGATTTTTACTCTGCATGATAAAGAAAACGGCAGACAACGTAGAAATTAATGTTCAGCTCGCGCGGTAATCTATCCGATAGAGTTGACAGTCTGACTATAGCATTGCTTTAATCTGGGAGGCTGAGCCCTGAGATCAATACACAAATACAGGCAATGACGGATGTGTGTGTGTGTGTGTGAGAGGGGTGGTAGGTGTGCGCGCGCGTGTGTGAGTGTGTCTGTTGCTTTCTTTTTATTACAAGTTTACACTCACTATAGGTCTTAAAATGTTTAAAAGTTAAGGCAAGGGGAGTTAAATCAAGGGGAGATAGGGGCGAAAACTCGTTTCGAGAAAGTAGGTTATTACATGACTGAAACATGGCGAGAGGTGGGGGGATGTTAGTAACTTTGGCAGGTGTTGATGTGTACAGGTTGTCAAGCTGTGAACTATTTTATTACATCCACAGGTGCTCCTGACTGTACACAAACAACTTTAAGATTGTGTACACGGTGTTGGTAATGTTTAGCTTTCGGCGAGAGGCTGCTTCTAGAATAAAACGAAAATCGTGCGTAAAATAAAATGGCGCAGGCTGTTAACAAATTTTGTCAACATCTGGGACGTGTGGCTGTAGCTGGCTGATAATATTCACATGGAGAGCAAGCATAAATGAAGGGCCTTAATTGTGAATAGTGCACACACCAGAAGGAGAAAGAAGGGTCAAATTGCTGCAGCGTCTGGTGATTACAGATGCCCAATCTGTGACCGCAACTGTGTAGCAATGATTTGCCTCTTTAGGCACATGAGAAGTTTGCAAAGGGAAAGCTTACATTCCGTATGTGACTAAAGGCAGCACGGAAGCCTTCTCACAGATACCAGAGTGCACTGAGCAGGCAGGAAGACGCACTACAGCTTGACCATTCTTTATAGAAGGCCTCAACGCTGTCCTGCAACGTCACAGCCTGTGGGCATTTTAGACCAATAGCACGTTGCCACGTCGTACAGACATGTGACGAGGCAACGAGCTATTGGTATAAACTGCCTACAGGTTGTGACGTTGCACTCAGTGTTAGGGCCTTCTATAACGATTGGTATCGACTACAGGCAATCTATAAAAATAATAAACTTATACTTTGGACTTAAAAGGTTTCTCACCTCTTTTATTTCATTTATGCTGCCTGAGGTCCCCATGAGAAGTTTCTATCGATTTCACACAAAAGCTTAGACTTATTAGTATAAGGTGGTAATTGCATGAAGAAATTAATAAAACCGTTCAATATAAAAAAAAATGATGCGGAGTATGTCCCTGTGAGAAATCTTGTCAAGCAGTAGTAGAAAAACATTTAGTTGTTAATTTTTTAAAAGGTGTCTGACAAGCCAGAGTGTTGTCTCCCTTCCTTGGAGTTGCACCAGTTCCCATGTGTACATTAGAGACTAGAAGCTTAGCCGTTATTTTTGTCTCATAGTAGAAACTAATGTTTTGTTTATTAATCATTTGTACAGATTGGAAATAATTGAGATGTACTTTTAGAAATATTATTATCATCATTGTTATTTTCCTAAAGCGTGTTCCCGTGTTACATTCAGCAGTTGATCAAGTCTCTTTCGGGTAGACGCATGATTGACTAGCTGGTATCTGGCGATCTACAAACACTCAGCTTGAGTCGTAGGGAAGGGAGGGTCCAAATTTGAAAATCCCACGGGCCTTTACTTGAGGAAAAGCCTCCACCTCCCAAATTAGTGTCATGATGTTGAATGTCAAAATGCAGGGGCCCCTAAAGTCTAAAGGTGTATTGCTGGGCCCCCAGATCCCCAACTACGCCACTGGCCTTGAGGTAAATCTCAAATAAGACAACTCTTTAACTACATCGGGACTTGAACTCGAGCCTCTAGGTTACCGATCTAGACCGTTCATGCCACTCAGCATTGGGTAAAATAGCCACTCAGCCTTCGGTAGAATAGCCACTCATCCTTGGGTAAAATAGCCACTAAGCCTTGGGTAAAATGAGAAAGCCAGACTCATCTATGCCTTGTGTTAGACACTTAGTTTAGTTTAGGAACGCACTGTAGTAGACTGAATTTGCATGCGACATTTTCTAGTGACCGCATGGGCATCGGGTTAGAGATTACTGCTGTAGACATTTACGACTATTACTGCTAGGCTCTTGAAGGAATAACATCGCTTATAGATACTGGCTCGACTGTGGCTCACTCTGTATTAGAGTTTGTTATTCTTATTCATATCGAGTGAACTTAGTTACTGGGTATTGTTCCTATTCGTTATTTCTATATGTGACGGTGTATGTCTTAGTAGCAGAACTCACATCTGTAATACACTATACAAGATACCCAAGCATCTAGGATTGTTATCAAGGTACAGTAGAAATACCTCAAGTACAACTCACGCATACAACGTTACAGTTGACTCTTTGTAGTTTTGAAGCAAACGAAGTTTTAACGGTAACAAAATGTTTGGCTAGGGATTGACAAAAACTCTTTTTTGCAGATTTTCATTTAAGAAAAGCAAAATACTTTTAAAAAACTACTTAAAAAAAAAAAAGCTTATATTAATGTGTATCAATTAGTTTGGATCAGTCATGTAGTCACTAAGATGTGCCTCTAGAGATTATTTGTGTGAAGTATAAAAAAACAATGCTTCTATAGCAATCACCAAGAACACGTGTATACAATCAGTAATCGAATCTCTAAGTAGGAACACGTGTATACAATCAGTAATCGAATCTCTAAGTAAGAACACGTGTATACAATCAGTAATCGAATCTCTAAGTAAGAACACGTGTATACAATCAGTAATCGAATCTCTAAGTAAGAACACGTGTATACAATCAGTAATCGAATCTCTAAGTAAGAACACGTAAAAAAAATGTTTGTAAAATGTTTTATGTTTGACATGTTTCGGATGTCCCTTCAGAGTTGAAGATAGTTTACTTCCTATTCCAAACCTCCCGCAGGACGACGGGGGATGGGAGCGGGCAGGGTTTGAACCCTCGACCGTCGATAAATGACCTCTCTCTAGTTACATATCAGCCCACGCTTCTACACTCTAGTCCATACCCTAACGTGACCATAGGACCACATTTTGTATCGCAACGTGTCAATCACGCCAAAAGTAATTGCCCCGGTGTGTTACAGGCGCCACGACTATCTGTTCCTTTTTTTTAGTTCTGTAATAGCTCCGAGGAGTTTATTACCCGGAAATGACGTACGCGGTCTATTTAAAAACGAATATGAAAAACTGTGGAATACTAGAATAAACGGAAGAAAAGATTATAAAACAATATTTATGAAAACCTTTTCTGGGCTTTTCTATTTTGTATGTTGGCTTGACATAGTAACCTAGAAAATTTATGGAACTGGGGACGTTTTTTCCTATTTGTGTGTGTGTGTGTGTGTGCGTGTGGTGTGGGAAAATAAATGGGTGGTTGATGTGGGGAAATTAAAGTTTACCACATTGGTAATTCTACTGAGAAGTCCTGCAGTTCACGTATCATATTACGTCTAATTTGTATGGGTGGAGACAGAATAGTTGGTAGTTGATAAGTCGTTCTACAAAGCTTCTGATATTTTTATTGAAAATAATTATTGTCTGAAATGTTTATCTTCTTTTTTTTTATATAATACGGACGTTACTTCCAAAAAAGAAGATGATTACGTCCTACGCGTCATGCATCAAGTCATACATATTAACCAATGACTTAAATTCTGCCAAGCCACTGGTTTTCCTGGCTAGCTCAGGCAACCCATTCCATGCTCTACTAGCACTAGGGAAGAAGGAGCATTTATCTTTGTGTCATTCTGAGTATTTTATTAAATTTTGTTTTTGTATTTAAAGATTATGTCTCAGTGTTTTATGTATAATTGCTACTTTACGTTTGAGTCTTCTATCCTGAAGGCTTTTTAAATTTAGTGATTACTCTTGTGTTACGCTAGTCAAATGTGAATATTCGTTTGTTATGAATCTCACTGCTCTATTTTGTGTCTGTTCCAGTTTCTTAATGTTTTATTGAGTTGAGGGGTCCCAAACAGAGAATGCATTTTCTATTATTGGCCTAACCAAGGTTAAGTAACATTTTAGTTTTATGTTCTTATTTGATTTATAGAAATTTCTTTTAATAAACCCTAATGCTTTGTTGGATTTTTTTATAGTTTCATTAATATGGGGATTTCATGACAGTTTTTTTATTTATTATAACACCTAGGTATTTTGCGTTTTTAGTCTGTGTTACTGGTTTACCAGGAATAAGATAAATGGAATTTATTTGTTTTGGTTTACCAATCATACGACCCATGGGGGACTAACTCTCCTGTTATAAATAGCAGCATTGCTGTTTCTCATTACCTAAATTAATAAAAACAGCATTATTTTCCCCATAACTAGATTGTATCCTGTTTCAGTGTCTTTATTACAGACATTACGGCCGAAACAAATAAAAACCCTAAAGCAATCGTTCGTAAATTACACAATCGTAAACACTGGCCACTGGGCACCATTTATACGCCTGCGCTCGGACCACAACACTCTTTCTGTAATTCTACCATCGGGCTTAATTGTAAGAATAAATGTTAACTACAAGACCATTAATTGGCCGAATATAAACACTGTTGGAAGTGAACGGAAAACGAATAGTCGTAAAGCGTCCATAAAGATAGAAATGTAAAGGGAAACTGACAAAAAAAAACAACAGCATTTTGATTGCGACATTGTTTTTATTGTCGTTAAAGGAATAGAGTTTAGAGATCATCCAATCTGTGGAGGAATTTCATAAATGGAGTTTTTGCTGTATCCGGTGTACAGAATACAGAACTTAACTCTTTCTCTCCGTTATATAATTTTGCTCATTACTATTTCACTACCCCTGTTATGATTAAGCTTCAATAGCTTTGTTGTTTATCAGAAAATGTTGTATTTGGTGTAGAGTGAAAGGGGAAATGCATGCTCTTTTTTTTATAATTGACGTGGTATAATTATAAAATAAAACATTAATTTAATGTGGTCAAATAAAACGATGGTATCGTCGATTAGGAGAGAAAGAATTAAGGAAGTCTTTATAAGCTATGTATAGTAAAAAAGCTGAGGATAAATTTAGTGCTCTCTTTAGGTCTCGTGAAGACTGGGATTTTGAACTCGGGATTTTGTTTTTTCCTAAGTAGAAAAAGAAGATGTACACTACCTCATTTCTTGACTCTAAACAAGGAGCTTTTATCACAACTCCTTTGTGTTTCTCCGCTACACTCACTACACAGGCAGATTTCTGACCATCTATTTTGAAAGTATATCTCGTATTTGGGGGCGAAGTGGCTGAGGGGTTAAGCGTTGGGCTTTCGAACCCGGGGTCCTGGGTTCGAATCTCGGTGATCACTGGGATTTTGAATTTCTGGATTTTTAGAGTGCACCCAACTCTAATGGATATCTGACTTAAGTTGGAGAAAATTATAGGTGGTTGGGCGTTGTTCTGGCCACACACACCCAGCTCGTTAACCGTTGGTCATAGAAACAGATGGCATTGACCTCATATGCCCCATGGATTGCAGGGTCTGAAAGGGAAAATTTTACTTTTGGTAGTTGTGCTGGTCAGATGACACCCTTGTTAAACGTATGTCTGCCTCAGAAACAGATAGACCTTACATCAACTGCCCTGTAGACCACAAGATCTGAAAGGGAAACTTAACTTTATACATTTGTACGATGTAAATTTTAACACGTAGCTTATTATCATTAACCAACAGAGCGAGAAATTTTTTACAAGCTTTGATATTTCAAAGATTGAGGATGTGAATGTTGTGAGTTAAGGCTTGCTGTAGATATTGAAGTAGTTTAGAGGATATAGAACATATTATATCAAAAGAGAAGGCTAGCAAGTCTTGGGAATAATACCGCAGCAAACTGTAGTCAATAATTTTTTTTTTTTCACTTTCATTGCATTCCTTTACGTCTTCTCCGACCAAGTCGATACTATTTATTGTGACTAACAACACTTGAATCAATAAACAGAAATACTCAATTATTCCATTAATTATTGGTAATTAATTATTTTGTTTGATATCAAATAAGGGAGATAACTCACTTGGTATAAATAAGTCTTTCGACATAAAGAATACGGCACTAGTTGGCCTTTTTGTCAGTTATATGTCTTCCCAAGGTCCAACTAAAGAACTTCTAAGATTGTGACAAACTAGCGGACAAGATACAGCTAATGCCGTGCAAAAATACCTTGAAGACATATAATAAATATAAATAAAATCGCTTCAATAGCAATTGATGGAGCCAGAAGTATGACAGAAAAAAGGGACAACTACGATTCTTTGGCGAAACATAAACAACGAAATTCTTACGTTTCACTGCATAATACACCAAGAAGCGATTTGTGTCCAAACATTTCGTGCAGAAATAGTTGAGGTCATGTATTTGGTAATCAAGATTTGTAACAGTATCTTGTCAGAAGCATTTTACCGTCGTCAGTTTAAATGTTAAATGAAATGGAGACTCAGTATTCCAACCTCCTGGATACCCAGTCTATGTATTGGTAGAAGAATTCGTTTCTATTGAAGAAAAAAAATCTGTTTACAGAAATTATTCAAAGCGGTCAATTACTTCAATTTCTAGTTGTAAAGCAATATTGCGACAAAACCATTGCAACACGAGTTACTTTAGCACAGTTTATAAAAAAAAATGAAAGATGATTGATTTAAAAAGTAAAAGTAAAATATACGGAGTTGAAAATTAGGATGGAAGATTTGAAGGTCCAATAATGTATGTAACGCAACAAAAGTGGTCAGCTTTAAAGAAATGCCACGAGATGAGGCACTTATATTCGACGCTTGGAATAGTCTTCCAGATTGCCACAGTCAGGTAAAAAAGTTGGCATTTGGAAAGCTGACTATCGTCGGATCGGCATATTCGTGCGAGCAAGCGTTCTCTTGCATATATATAATTAAAATAAAGTAGAAGCCAACTAACAAATGAAATTTAGAGTCATGTTTAATATGATATGAGCCAAATTTATCCAAACTTTCTAAGACCATGCAAAGCCATAGTTACTACTGAATTTGTTTGTTCAATTGTTTGTTATTGAAGTACAGGTTAGTGTATATATAATTTGTTGTGTAAAAGACTATTATAAATTTAAAGACTTCATCAGCTCTTCTTAAATGTGGGAAAAAGAGTCAATACCACAAGACTTTAAAGATCCCACAATTGTTCATTTATACAAGCGAAAAGGAAACCGCCAGATCTGAGACAACCACAGAGGAATATCTCTTCTCTCTATTGCTGGGAAAATCCTTGCACGCAACCTACTAAATCGTCTCATGCAACACATAGAATATGGTCTACTACCAGAAAGCCAGTGCGGCTTCAGAAAAGAGCGTGGAACCATTGACATGATCTTTGCAGCAAGGCAGCTCCAGGAAAATGCTGACCTGTTCTCAATATATGTCGACCTAACAATGGCATTCGACACTGTTAGCAGAGAAGGACTCTGGAAGATTATGTCAAAGTATGGCTGTCCACGAAAATTCATAACCATGGTGAGACTATTTCATGATGGCATGAAGGCTCGTGTCCAGGAAAGTGGAGAACCATCAGAGCCCTTCGAAGTATCAAACGGGGTAAAACAAGGCTGGGTCCTAGCACCTACACAGTTCAGTATCATGTTCTCCGCTATGCTGACAGATGCATTCACAAATAGAGAAAACAATGGGATAAATATATCATACAGATTTGATGGTGGCCTATTCAACCCGAGGCGGCTTAAAGCAATATCAAAAACAAATGCAGCAGTAATCAGAGACTTGCTATTTGCTGACGACTGTGCCCTAAATGCCTGCTCTGAAAATGATCTGCAGAACGTCGTCAGTGACTTCTCAAGAGCATGCTCAGACTTTGGCCTTACCATTAATACAAACAAGACTGAAGTCTTATATCTACCTGCTCCTGGGAAAGCCTACTCGGATCCAAGCATCACTATAAATGGACAGGCTATAAACGCAGTGGACAGATTCACATGTCTTGGCAGCACACTCTCCAGAAACGGAAAAATCGATAGTGAAATCGACCTGCGTATCGCCAAGGCCAGTGCATCCTATGGCAGACTGTCTAAAAATGTCTGGAACAGACGTGGTATCACCACAAACACAAAACTAGGGGTCTATAGAACCGTCATCCTCCCTACATTGCTCTATGCCTCAGAAACATGGACAGTGTACAGTAAACATGCAAAGAAACTGGCATGACAAAATACCAGATACTGAAGTCCTTCGAAGAGCGTTTCTGCAAAGCATCCACACAATCCTGATGCAGTCCCAGCTGCGATAGGCAGGTCACGTCTACAGAATGGAAGACCATCGCATCCCTAAACGACTCTTGTATGGCCAACTAAGCGAAGGAAAACGCTCGTAAGGTGGTCAAAGAAAGCGCTTCAGGGACACTCTCAAAGCTTCTCTGAAGGCGTTCAGCATAGACCCAGGCACCTGGGAGACAGAGGTACATGACAGAGCATCATGGCGTCGCGCTGTGAAAACTGGCGCACAGGTTGCTGAGGAAAAAAGAACAACGCTGGCAGAAGAAAAACGCCAGAGAAGAAAAGCAAGGCAAACGACACTATTTCCAGCTGGAATAACTTGCCAGTGTGCGGCCGAACATTCCAGGCTCACATAGGTCTCACCAGCCACATGAGGAGGCATAAAACCCCAGTGCAAAGCCCTCAGCCTCCTGGATGACAAAGTGGTCATCATCGAATCACGATGGACGAACTATATAAAAAGACTATTATAAATTTATACTTTTCTTATGAATAAATAGATTCCTTTTTTAATCAAAACACTTTATTTATGCGAGTTCTGTTTATTGTTTGGAAGAAAAAAAATCGTGTGGCTCTTTAAAAACGTTGAAATTTTGTAAATAGTAATTTTTGGCTCTTTCGACTCAAAAGGTTGCCGACCCCTGACCTAAACCAACCAAGTATATAAAAATTAAACACCTAACCCAAAAAGTAAGCAGGCAGCTGCAGAGTGAATACATAAACAATGTAATATCTAAAGATAACAACAAAAACCTATGGTCATACATTAAGTCTAAGAAAATGGAAACAACAGGCATAGCGCCATTAAAAGATGAACATAACATAATACATAATGATAATGAAACTAAAGCAAACATCCTAAACAAATACTTTGCATCAGCATTCTCAGCCCCAGGAGACAAAGACATATTTCTTAATTTGAACCAAGTAGACAACATAGAAGATTTAGTAGTCCAAGAAAATGGAATTCAAAAACTATTACCCAACACCAAACCAAATAAAGCGTCTGGACCTGATGGTATTCCAGCTAGATTACTCAAAGAACTAAGCAATGAGCTAGCCCCAGTGTTCAAAATACTCTTTCAGGCATCGCGTAACCAGGGCAGAGTACCGAAGGACTGGAAAGAAGCTAATGTCACCCCCCTATTTAAAAAAGGAGAAAAATCTGACCCAGGAAACTACAGACCAGTATCACTTACCAGCATCACATGTAAAATACTAGAACACATAATATGTAGCAACATCATAAACCACTTAGACAAACATAATGTCCTCACCCCATACCAACATGGCTTTAGGAAATATAGATCATGTGAAACACAACTAATAGGACTAATTGATGATTTTTCAAAAGGTTTAGATAATAGTGAACAAATAGATGCTATCTTACTAGATTTTTCCAAGGCTTTTGACAAAGTTCACCACCATAGTTTGCTTAAAAAATTAAAATATTTCGGCATTAATGGTCCACTGCATCAGTGGATTAAAGATTTTCTGATAGGGAGAGTACAAACTGTAATAATAAATGGCTCTAAATCAACACCAATAACAGTAAACTCAGGTGTACCTCAAGGAACAGTCTTGGGTCCACTACTATTTTTAATTTACATAAATGATTTACCAAATTGCATTAGTTCAGGAACAAAAGTCAGATTATTTGCAGACGATTGCATAATATATAGAACAATAAAAACAATACAAGACACAGATATTTTACAAAGAGAATTAGATGAATTACAGAAATGAGAATCAAATTGGAGCATGTCTTTCCACCCAGAAAAATGTCAGTTGTTAAGAGTAACAAAAAAACTAAAACAAATTAATTCCACTTATCTTATTCTGGCAAACCAGTAACACAGACTAAAAACGCAAAATACCTAGGTGTTATAATAAATTAAAAACTGTCATGGAATCCACATATTGATGAAACTATAAAAAAATCAAACAAAGCATTAGGGTTTATTAAAAGAAATTTCTATAAATCAAATAAGAACATAAAACTAAAATGTTACTTAACCTTGGTTAGGCCAATAATAGAATATGCATCCTCCGTTTGGGACCCCTCAAAAAAACATTAAGAAACTGGAACAGACACAAAATAGAGCAGTGAGATTCATAACAAACGAATATTCACATTTGACTAGAGTAACACAAAAGTAATCACTAAATTTAAAAAGGCTTCAGGATAGAAGACTCAAAAGTAAAGTAGCAATTATACATTAAACACTGAACTATAGACTTCAAATACAAAAACAAAATTTAATAAAATACTCTGAAAGACACAAAGATAAAGGCACATTCCTCGTCCCATATGCTAGGACAAATGTGTACAAATACTCCTTCTTCCCTAGTGCTAGTAGATCATGGAAAGGGTTGCCTGAGCTAGCCATGAAAACCAGTGGCTTGGCAGAATTTAAGTCATTGGTTAATATGCATGACTAAATGCATGACGCGTAGGACGTAATCATCTTCTTTTTTGAAGTAACGTCTGTATTATATAAGATAAGAAGATAAGAATTCAGAGACAACCGATGCCTTTTTATTATTGTTATAAACCTGGTGGTGGCACAGATGGGGGTGGCGGTGTGTGTGTAGTCAGCCGACGCAAATCGCCCCAGGCCAGCGCTAGACGAGCGGTCAACCGTGACGAGTTACGATGGTCAGCCGAGTCGAGTGTCAACAGGACGGTTCGGGAAGGATTGCCGTCGTGAACAGAGCTCAGGAGCGTCACGAGAGTTGTAGTCATCTGACCACCTAGAAACGTCAAGCAGCGTTCTGTCCGGTTCGAGAAGGCCAGTAGGGACCCTATATAAGAGCGGCGGTGTCGCAGTCAAGACGGTTCAGAGCCCGGTTCACTACAGTCCGGTCGACTACAGCACAGTTCAGCGGTGTGGTTCTGTACGGAGCATTACGACGGTTCAGTGCAGAGTACTGTCAAGTACAGTTGAGACGAACGGCGTCTTGATCTTGGTCTGCAATCGAGTCCGACACAACGAGCCTAGTGTGTGAAGTCAGTCCTGAACTGTTGAACCCAGTGCAAGCCCGGAACGATACGAAGAGGCCAGTACAAAAGTTGATACGGCGGTACGGTGTTATCGGAGAGATATTTGTACAGTGCACGTTTTGCCAATTGTACAGTATTGGCTGTTATTTATTCAACTATTAAAATGTTACGTTACTTTGGAGCCCTGAGTTGTCTAGTTCTTTAAGTTGGTGGTGTATGGTGCAGTTAGCAGAGAGCCTGGATAGTGAGATTCGTAACTTTATATAGACATAATACATATATTTACAACATACAAGTATTAAACGTGTAGTGTTATTCTTAGTTACTATAGAATCAGTAAAATATAGCTTTTTGAGTTGAGCTACATTGGTTTGAGAAGCACTGAAGTCAATTTAGCACTGCTTCGTTGCCATAGCGATGTTTCGTTATTTGATCCAGACAGGTATCAGATTCTAGTCTATCTTTAATTATTGTCTATTCTTGACAATGCTTTTTGAATTCAAATAATACAAGGAGTTCTGGAGGACAATCTATGTTAACATTAGTTTGAAACGTTAAAAATAATTATTTAAAAATATAAAGTTTCAAAAGACTAGCTAGAGAAGAAAAAACGTGTAACCCCTTCTGTTCTTTTACATCACTATATGCGTTTCAATACAATAAAAATAAGACAAGACGGTTGAATGAATGAAATGCAATGAAAAGACAGAATAAGCTGATATAAGCTTGGTTGTAAAATGTAAGGGCCGAATTATGAAGTATCTTGATAGAGAAAAAAAATCTTATGCCACTTTATGAAGAACCTTTAATCGAACTGGACAGCTAACAAACTGTTTGAAATACTTCGATTACGTTGTTCCCGAAAGAAATAAGACGTTTTTCGAATTTAAAAATTTCAGATTCGCTTCTGGTTGATTCTAACGACTGTTTTCACATTGGTTTAGTTAGTTTGGGTTTCATCCCCAAGTAAAAGTCTTTGCTGATAACATTGTTTGTTGATAACACTGTATGTTGATAACACTTTTAGCTGATAACACTTTTAGCTCATAACACTGTTAGTTGATAACACTGTTTGTTGATAACACTGTTGGTTGATAACATTGTTTGTTGATAACATTGTTTGTTGATAACACTTTTAGCTGATAACACTTTTAGCTGATAACACTGTTAGTTGATAATACTGTTTGTTGATTACACTGTTTGTTGAGAACACTTTTAGCTGATAACACTTTTAGCTGATAACACTGTTTGTTGATAACACTGTTTGTTGATAACACTGTTGGTTGATAACACTGTTGGTTGATAACACTGTTGGTTGATAACACTGTTTGTTGATAACACTTTTAGATGATAACACTTTTAGCTGATAACACTGTTTGTTGATAACACTGTTTGTTGATAAAACTGTTTGTTGATAACACTTTTAGATGATAACACTTTTAGCTGATAACACTGTTAGTTGATAACACTGTTTGTTGATAACATTGTTGGTTGATAACATTGTTTGTTGATAACACTTTTAGCTGATAACACTGTTTGTTGATAACACTGTTTGTTGATAACACTGTTGGTTGATAACACTGTTGGTTGATAACACTGTTTGTTGATAACACTTTTAGCTGATAACACTTTTAGCTGATAACACTGTTTGTTGATAACACTGTTTGTTGATAACACTTTTAGCTGATAACACTTTTAGCTGATAACACTGTTAGTTGATAACACTGTTTGTTGATAACATTGTTTGTTGATAACATTGTTTGTTGATAACACTGTTTGTTGATAACACTTTTAGCTGATAACACTTTTAGCTCATAACACTGTTAGTTGATAACACTGTTGATAACACTGTTGGTTGATAACATTGTTTGTTGATAACACTTTTAGCTGATAACACTTTTAGCTGATAACACTTTTAGCTGATAACACTGTTTGTTGATAACATTGTTTGTTGATAACATTGTTTGTTGATAACACTGTTTGTTGATAACACTTTTAGCTGATAACACTTTTAGCTGATAACACTGTTAGTTGATAACACTGTTTGTTGATAACACTGTTGGTTGATAACACTGTTGGTTGATAACACTGTTAGTTGATAACACTGTCAGTTGATAACACTCTTACTTGATAACACTAGTTAGTTGATAACACTATAACTTGATAACACTGTTTCCACACTTTTAGCAGATAACATTGTTTGTTGGGAACATTAATTGTTGATAATATTGTTTGTTGATAAGACAGTTTATTGATAAGACTGTATGTTGACAAGACTATTTGTTGATAACATTGTTTGTTGATAATAATGTTGATCAAATTGTTTAGCGATAAAATGTTTTATTGATCCAATTGCTTATGAATTAAGTTATTTGTTGACAGGATTATTTATAGAAAAGATGGATTGCTAAAATATTTTATAATAAAAACTGTTTTAATCATACTATTTATTAGAGGCTGAACAATCATACCATTGTGGGATTGTAATATAGTATGTCAAAAATATGGTATTTCAAAAGATTGTATAAGTTTATATGATTGAAAGAACGTATAATAAAAAGACTGCAAGATTATAAGACTGTATGATTGAAAAAAGTGGTTGCTGAAATTGTTGTACTAATAACCTTTGCATGTATTAAAAAGTATACATTGTTTGCTTATGAGATTGTATAATTATAAAATTGCATTATTATCAAATTAGTTCTTAAAAATAACTTACAATGACGAGATGTTAATTTACAATCTAAATTTATATCTTTACAAAAAAAAAAAGTTCTCTCCTTGACATTGTTCTTTCCACACACACACACAAGAAAACATTCATATAACAACGATTCGAAAACAAAACTTCAGCTATTGGCGGTTACATCGATTCAAGTTCTAGGAAGTGTTAAATTAGAGCAATTACTAACTGCACCACACCGTGCGGTGCTGTGAACGTTCAGTCTATATACCAAAAGCTTTCAATGCTCGCAAATGTCACAGCACTTGTCACAGATGACTGCTTCAATTTAGCCAGATTGTGCAGCTCTGGGGCTAAGCCTAAAAAAAAAAAGCGCTAAGGAAATTACAATGACAGGAAACATTTTTTTCCACGTATATTTTTGAGATAAAACTTTAAAAAAAGTGAATCAATAAATGTTCAATCGTAACGTACGAGACGCAGTTCAAAAAATGAACTCAGCAAAAAAAATAATGCTACAGTATCTGAGTGAAACACTTACTTCTTTAAGATGATTAACTGGATGAGACTGCAATGTTCTTCTTAGATACACACACGCACATACACACATTTACGTTGTTGGCGGATTATTTCTTTTCGCACTTAATCTTTTCCAGACTGAAATTTACATTTTTCAGAAGTGAAAAGATGAATCTTGCATTCGAGTTCGAGTCAGTCAATGGTGTATAGAAAGTTGTTTTTGTTTTCTATGTAACTTAAATATAAACGCTCTATCAACGTGTGTATGGCCAATGGTCATTGAAAGAAGAGCTCAAGCCTTTGACAGTAAATGCTACAGAGCATTGCTGGGTATCAGCTGCGAGAAAAAGAATTGTACTTTTACAAGTCATCACTATAGATAACAAAACAAAAAAGAGAAAGCTTAGCTGGTTAGGTCATATTGTAAGACACTGTCAAAAATAATCCGTTAGGTCATATTGTAAGACACTGTCAAAAATATTCCGTTAGGTCATATTGTAAGACACTGTCAAAAATTATCCGTTAGGTCATATTGTAAGACACTGTCAAAAATAATCCGTTAGGTCATATTGTAAGACACTGTCAAAAATAATCCGTTAGGTCATATTGTAAGACACTGTCAAAAATTATCCGTTAGGTCATATTGTAAGACACTGTCAAAAATAATCCATTAGGTCATATTGTAAGACACTGTCAAAAATAATCCGTTAGGTCATATTGTAAGACACTGTCAAAAATAATCCATTAGGTCATATTGTAAGACACTGTCAAAAATAATCCGTTAGGTCATATTGTAAGACACTGTCAAAAATAATCCATTAGGTCATATTGTAAGACACTGTCAAAAATAATCCGTTAGGTCATATTGTAAGACACTGTCAAAAATAATCCGTTAGGTCATATTGTAAGACACTGTCAAAAATAATCCGTTAGGTCATATTGTAAGACACTGTCAAAAATAAGTTGTTAGGTCATATTGAAAGACACTGTCAAAAATAATCCGTTAGGTCATATTGTAAGACACTGTCAAAAATAATCCGTTAGGTCATATTGTAAGACACTGTCAAAAATAATCCGTTAGGTCATATTGTAAGACACCGTCAAAAATAATCCAGTTGGTCATATTGTAAGACACTGTCAAAAATAATCCATTAGCTCATATTGTAAGACACTGTCAAAAATAATCCATTAGCTCATATTGTAAGACACTGTCAAAAATAATCCATTAGGTCATATTGTAAGACACTGTCAAAAATAATCCATTAGATCATATTGTAAAACACTGTCAAAAATAATCCGTTAGCTCATATTGTAAGACACTGTCAAAAATAATCCATTAGGTCATATTGATAGACACTGTCAAAAATAATCCAGTTGGTCATATTGTAAGACACTGTCAAAAATAATCCAGTTGGTCATATTGATAGACACTGTCAAAAATAATCCAGTTGGTCATATTGATAGACACTGTCAAAAATAATCCATTAGGTCATATTGTAAGACACTGTCAAAAATAATCCTTTAGCTTATATTGCAAGACACTGTCAAAAATAATCCAGTTGGTCATATTGTAAGACACTGTCAAAAATAATCCAGTTGGTCATATTGTAAGACACTGTCAAAAATAATCCATTAGGTCATATTGTAAGACACTGTCAAAAATAATCCAGTTGGTCATATTGTAAGACACTGTCAAAAATAATCCTTTAGCTCATATTGCAAGACACTGTCAAAAATAATCCATTAGCTCATATTGTAAGACACTGTCAAAAATAATCCATTAGGTCATATTGTAAGACACTGTCAAAAATAATCCTTTAGCTCATATTGCAAGACACTGTCAAAAATAATCCATTAGCTCATATTGTAAGACACTGTCAAAAATAATCCATTAGGTCATATTGTAAGACACTGTCAAAAATAATCCAGTTGGTCATACTGTAAGACACTGTCAAAAATAATCCATTAGCTCATATTGTAAGACACTGTCAAAAATAATCCATTAGCTCATATTGTAAGACACTGTCAAAAATAATCCATTAGGTCATATTGTAAGACACTGTCAAAAATAATCCAGTTGGTCATATTGTAAGACACTGTCAAAAATAATCCATTAGCTCATATTGTAAAACACTGTCAAAAAAAATCCATTAGGTCATATTGTAAGACACTGTCAAAAATAATCCATTAGGTAATATTGTAAGACACTGTCAAAAATAATCCATTAGGTCATATTGTAAGACACTGTCAAAAATAATCCATTAGGTCATATTGTAAGACACTGTCAAAAATAATCCATTAGGTCATATTGTAAGACACTGTCAAAAAGGAGCACAAGAAAAGGGTCGCCCAAAGAAAAGCTGGATAACATAAAAGAATGGACCGGCCTCTCTTTTCATATTGAACAGCTGCTGACCGGGAAACATGGAAGGATTGGATTAAGCAAACTGTGACAGCACCCCTTCCACGAAAGTCAAGGGACAGATGAAAAAGAGATGACGTCATTGCTGTAGCCCAATATATTTCGGCAGCATACCTACCCAGAGCGAACGGTCTGAAAGGGGAACTTTACTTTTACCTAGCGCGTGTGTCCTTTCCTTTTTCCTTGAGTCTCTACCTCATGCAGGCCGCCAATAAGAACAGAATCTTGTGTATTGAATGATATACTGATACTCAGAAGTGCCAAAATAGATCTAGGATCCTCTCTATTTGATAAATGGGAGTTCACTAGTCTGCTGCATGGGTTGCTTGAATTAACATACAAGACTAGATTGACATTTATACGCGTAGGACGTAGTTATCTTCTCTCTTAAAGTAATGTCTGTATTTTATGAGACTTATGAGATAGTGTTGTAGATGGGAGCGCTGACCACACCGTTCAATATACACGGGGAAACGCACGCATGCACATAGACAAAAAAAAACTTGTAAGAATCTTTTAATTAGACAATGCGCTATCTTTTCAGATAAAAGTTCCGAACATGAACTACTGTCCGGAATTTCACAGTCTACAGCAGCACTTGCAAAACTCAAAATAATCTGGAAAGACAAAGGCATTGTCCTCTAGACTAAAATCAAACAGATACGCTCATTGGCCTTAGACATTTTCTTATAAGATGCGTATCTTGAAAGCTAATTGCTGAAGTTGAGAGAATCATCCCAGCAATGAAATTAAGATACCATAATAGGATACTAGGTATTACTACAAAATCCGCATCATAATCGAGGAAATTAGAAAAAGGATCACAATGACGATTGGGCACCATGACGACCAGCTGACCAGTCAAAAAACACATTCTAAAACCTTAATGACCATATCACAAGGTCCTCGGGGTTCGCAAAGACCTTCCTTCGGGGAAAGCACTAGAAAAAAAGAAGAGGAAGACAGAGAACGCGATTGGACAGAGGCGACCTTAAACTTGGTGAGTAGGGTAACGCCCCAAACCCGCGCCATAGGGAGCCCTGCGATAAAAAGAATTCTTTGGCACCGTCAAACCATCGTGCAATTATTTTAGGCCATGATAAGACACTCTCCCAGGGCCCGCGCACTCTTAAGGATGGAACACCATCATCAAAGAACGGACTGGCCCGTCAATGAAAGAGATTCTATTCAAAGCAAAAGACAGAGGAATGGAGAAACACGGTCGACACATCACGTGTAGTGCCCCAACGGTTCAACACACACTAAAAGATACGTCAAGGTGAGGTGAAGCTGAAACTAAATCTTTCTGTAAATTTTACTTTGCTAAGTTGAATCGATTCAAGCATTATAAATTCTCACTCCCTTCTTATGTATGCCTTGGAGTGACAGACTCTATTAGGACTACATTAAATATGTAACGAAGATGGTAATGCTGGAGTTCTTTGATACAGGAGAGTCACAATTTGTTTTCTTTTTTTAATTTCTCTACATAAAATATCTGTCCCACTAATCAATACACAATCTTACCCAGGTCATGTGATCTGACCAATGAAACTGACTTAATCGTTGCATACCAACAGAGTTATACAAGACAAAAAAAAAACACAAGACATTGTTGTATTTATTATTAGTTTATATAGTTAATGGAATGATCGCAATACTAAATTATTGAGACAAAACGCTCAATTCAATACCTTTCAGTGATCAGTGCTGTGTGTTATAGAATGTGTGTTGTATTCACTAATCTAATACAGTAACTGAGCTACTATGATGCTATTGCATGTAAGAGAGGAGCAATTGAGGAAGATCGAGAGAGAGAGACAACTGCCAATATTCTTTTTAGAGGCCCCCTAATATTGGAATAGCAGCTATTTTTAGGTGGTCTGTCTGTCCGTCGGTCCCGTTTAGATAGCAAAAACAAGAAAATATCTTGAAAATGGGATAGCATGATATTTGAGATATTGCAAAGTTCTGGTGCAACGGCTACTTTTTTTTGTTTTTGTTTTCTGAAAGCGAACCGTTCAATTCTTTTAAATGTAAATGTTTTCATAAAAATACACAGTTTTTAGAACTATTCACTATTAATAGTAAAACTAAAAACAGAGAGATAATTTTTCTGTGTAATTTTAAGGCAAACTTTGTATGTGTGTGGGTTTTTTTTTTTAATAATGTTATACACAATATTTGTATTGTCCAAGGTATTAACAAGGAAATGTCAACTTGGTCTTGGTCAAACAGTGTGATTAAAACTAATGCTCTGATCACTTATAGCGCTATCCAGCGTTGTAGCTGAACTAATGTCTGCTACTGTTGTATCGTATTGCGAATGAAGAGCTCTAGATGAAAGCAGATTAAGTGCATGAACATCAACAACTATAATAAATAAAAAAAAAAAAAAGAGCAAACAACTCGTTGTATGTTTTATAGCGTTACGTTTTAGTAGAAGAATTGTTTCCCCTTTCAGACTTAATGATCTATCGCCCGGCAGATGATCTAAAGGTTTCTGTGGCCGACGACTAACGAGGGTGTCATGTGGTCATGTGGCCAGCACAACGACCAACCGCCTCTACTTTTGCCCAACTAATGTCAGATACCCATTAGAGCTGGGTGGACTCTGAGGCGCCCTCAAGATCCTGAAAGTTTTGAGTTCGAAGAAAATCCTAACTTACGCCTAACTCTACGGGACTAGAAAAATTGTAAATGACCTTCTCAAGCCATTTTAAAGGAAAGTACTTGGTAGCAGAAGACCTCTGAAAGAGACAATGGCTTTTTCTGCAACAGATTGGGGAATATACGCAGGTCGCAAATGGGTTGGCGTAGTCATGTGAAATGCAGCACTCATCTTTAATCTTCGGTATTGAAGACAGTGTATTATCAAACTTCAACATTCAAACTTGAAATGAACAGACTTTCTCTATTAAAACAATGTATACACACTGTCGAGCAGGTACGTCTGTTCTTATCGGAAGATCAAATGTAAGTCGTGATCTGTAGACAAACTACGAATTATCCTAAACATTATCATCAGTTCAACTATTGTCAGTCTCAGCGAACGAGTACAGAAATTCGATACTCTTGTCTTACGTTAAAAAAAAAGGTACGAACAATAGTTCTACAGTGCATTGAAGCATGCATTGTATATTATCATTATTATTCTTTTTAGTTTCAAATGTGTATCGCGCGGCCTTTGTAAGTGACATCTAGCTGTCTCGTTCTGAAAACACCTGCAACCAGGTGCTCTCTTCTTTGTCAGTTAAAGCTGTTAAATCCGCTGCCGAGGACAGACGCAGACGGCGAAAAGAAAATCTAAATCCACCACCTGCGGACAATGGTTATGACTGCGCTGGATGTGGCAAAATATGTAGGTCGAAGTTGAGGCTGCGTAGCTATGGAAATACTGCTCTCCTTATTAATCTTTCGATTCGAAGACAAACTTTATTATTATTATTTTCGAAGCAATTATGAATCATCTCATAGAACTGAGATGAATGTCCGGACATTAGCTGTGGTCGGAACGATGTCGTCAGCACAGTAGTTCCCACTTCTTCACGCAGTTGATGTACCCAAAAAAAACAGCAAGTCCCAATACAGTTTCGTATCAGCAGCGTCCCAGACTCTCCCTTAGAGTTACCGGTTCCTGATTTCTCATCAGGAGCATTGCATAGCTAAAAGGGGCAGCCCCCCCCCCCCCAGATGGTTATGCACAGGGCTAACAACTCTGTCATATAAAAAAAAAATACAAAAGCTTTTACACACAAGAAAACCCGGACAGATCTCAACGGAAAACGACCTAGGCCTGGAAAAGGACATGATTTTTGTTTTGCAACATGGAACGTGCTAAGCCTTGATAGAGTAGGTCCGCTAGCCCAGCTTACTGAAGTGTTGAAGAAATATAGGATATGAAGACACACCAATTAGTGAACGAAATAAAAAAGAACAGACCACGTTGGGCAGGTCACCTTGAAAGAATGTCAGATAACAGAGAAGCGAAAATCGTATACAGGCGAAAACCAAAAGGCAGGCGACCCAAAGGCAGATCCCGAATGCAATGGATTGATGATGTGGAAGCAGATCTGAAGCAGCTTGAGGTTAGGGAGTGGAGACGAAAGGCCCAGGAGAGATGTGTTGAAGCATGCCAGAGCCCTCCATGGGCTGTAGCGCCACTGGGATGAATGGATGGATGGATAGCATTGCATATATAAACATATATAGGATTTCCACGAGAAACTAAACAAACTAAACAATGTCAAGGGCGCTGTTGACAACTGAATGTACAAACAGAGAAGGTAAGATAGTTCAATTCTGCAGAGCTAAAAAAAATCATCATATTACTTTTAAAAAGGCATATCTTATCAACCGTTCTTTTATACACCATAAAGCTATTTATAGTTTTACCACCTGAGATACAAATTCCCAATGGGAAAACAAATTCTGTTTTCATTTCGAGTGTTTGCAGTGCACGTCTATGCACCCGATGCTCGATACTCTTAATTGTAGACTGCCGAGTTTCACCATTTAATTTTCCTTAAGCAATATTGAAAGAATCGATAGGACTTGTTCTTCACCTCACGATGTCATTTCCCGCCAAATACATGACTGAGACACGGAGTTAATAAGCAGAGATTTCTACGCTAGTTATTTTGCACTAGATTTGAGTAATTAGGAATCGGGTTGTGCAATAATTGTGCATAGTGGTTAATGGTTATTGTCTTTTATTGTTGCGGTATAAAAAATTCTGGGTATTTTTTTTTTTATAGTGGGAACAGCTTTATAATACTTTATAGTTCGATCTACTATTTTCATGTGACTGTTGGAAAAAGGAAAATAATTAAACGAATCTTGTTAACTCTCTTGTCTTTCTCTCCTAACTGACGATACTAACGTTGATTTCACCAGAATGTGGTGAACAGTTACGGAGAGAAAGAGTTAACGTTTTTAGTGAACATTGACACAATGAATTTTGTTTCCCTTTAACGAAGCTTCACCCTGGCAGTGCCAGAGAATGGAAAGTAATTCATAATAGTAATAATAATAATAATAATAATAATAATAGTAATAATAATAATAATAAAGAAAAGGCCGCTACCATTATTGACATCGCCGTACCACTATCTCATCATTTAAGAAAAACTTAGTTGGAAAAACAAAGAAAATATGGGAACCTAAGCTTGGAGATTAAGCGTTTATGGAAGTTACCTAAAACAACAATATACCCCATTGTTATATCAACCGAGGGGATAATAAAAACAGACCTCACAGATACCTTTAAGGCCCTTAACATTCCTAGGAACATCCTCGTTGCCTGTGAGAGGGCGGTACTGCTGCAGACCTGCCACATCACCAGAAAATTCCTCAGTAATACTAATAAAAAGACTACATTAAATTTGTTTCTCTGTAACGAAACTCGACCCTGGCAGCGCCAGAGAATGCATACTCTTTCGTTTCTAGCATAATAAAAATAATAATAATTATTATTATTATTGTTATAATTATAATAATAAGGCTTGTATTCGAGTCCAAAGATTAATGAGGAGGGAAATATTTATTATATCACGTAGCGACGTAGATCTACATATTTTGCCACTCAAACGCGGTCGGACATAGCCGTTGTCCATCGGTGGTGTTCCAAGATACCACATTCAGTCTTTCGTCAAACCAAGGAATGTGACAGATGTTTAATTTCACTGTTCTTAAGGCGGCCATTATCAGAGTCGGTATCACCTACAAATAATGGCATCCCAATGACAATAGGACCCCACGATTACTCGCTGACCACTGTCGAAAAACGCAAAAAAAAAAAAAAAAAATTTGTACCAATATCACTCGAAAAGATCTTCCTTCACGGAACAGTACCAGGAAAAAAGAAGACTAGGCGGACAGATGGGAAGACAACGTTAAAGAATGGACAGGCATGTCATTGAAAGAGATTCTATTCAATGCGAAAGACAGAAAGGAATACAGGAAGACTGTCGACAGATCATGTGTGGTGCTCCAACGGTCCAACAGTATAAGGGATAGGTGGAGGTGAAGGACAATGATTGTCCGAAGCTTAGAGGGACTCACATAAAGCCAGTGTCCGAAGTACGGACACGTCAAGTTTGAAACACAGCCGTCCTCTGGTCATTTGAAGTAACACGTAAGCCAAGTGTTTCACGTGATCATGTTATGATCATTTGACCTCATTCACCAATTGTAAACAAACAACATTTAGCCACGTGGTTCTCTATCTCTTCTATACAAATTACGCAATCCGTCAAGGCTGTCACATGATACGTAATTTTCATTGTTTTATCAATATTATCACGAGGCTAAATGTTTGTTTACGATTGGTGAATGAGGTCCAAATTATTAATTCCAAAACATTTTTATCAACGCCCACTCAGTTTCGTTGCATAATTTTAAAAAAAAAAATACGTTATCACATTTGTCTGTCAACGCGAGATACCTACATTTAGTAACAGTAAAAAAAAATTAAAATAAAACGAAGAGAGAAATGGATCTCGCATACCCTTCCGCGCCGTCATTGAATATTGTTCAGAATATTTAAATAATTATGATCATCATAGGTCAAAAAGTCACAATAGTTTCCCCATGTATGTACACAAACTCTAATAAGCCTGGACTTAATTTGACTAAACAAATATACGATGCATGCAGAGGCGTAGTGAGATGGGAAAGGGGGCGCGATGCCCGTATAGTTTCCCTTGTATGTTCACAAACTCTAATAAGCCTGGACTTAATTTGACTAAACAAATATACAATGTATGAAGAGGCGTAGTGAGAGGGGAAAGGGGGCGCGATGCCCGTATAGTTTCCCTTGTATGTTCACAAACTCTTATAAGCCTGGACTTAATTTGACTAAACAAATATACAATGTATGCAGAGGCGTAGTGAGATGGGAAAGGGGGCGCGATGCCCGTATAGTTTCCCATGTATGTTCACAAACTCTTATAAGCTTGGACTTAATTTGACTAAACAAATATACAATGTATGAAGAGGCGTAGTGAGAGGGGAAAGGGGGCGCGATGCCCGTATAGTTTCCCTTGTATGTTCACAAACTCTTATAAGCCTGGACTTAATTTGACTAAACAAATATACAATGTATGCAGAGGCGTAGTGAGATGGGAAAGGGGGCGCGATGCCCGTATAGTTTCCCATGTATGTTCACAAACTCTTATAAGCCTGGACTTAATTTGACTAAACAAATATACAATGTATGAAGAGGCGTAGTGAGAGGGGAAAGGGGGCGCGATGCCCGTATAGTTTCCCATGTATGTACACAAACTCTTATAAGCCTGGACTTAATTTGACTAAACAAATATACAATGTATGCAGAGGCGTAGTTAGAGGGGAAAGGGGGCGCGATGCCCGTATAGTTTCCCTTGTATGTACACAAACTCTTATAAGCCTGGACTTAATTTGACTAAACAAATATACAATGTATGCAGAGGCGTAGTGAGAGGGGAAAGGGGGCGCGATGCCCGTATAGTTTCCCATGTATGTACACAAACTCTTATAAGCCTGGACTTAATTTGACTAAACAAATATACAATGTATGCAGAGGCGTAGTGAGAGGGGAAAGGGGGCGCGATGCCCGTATAGTTTCCCTTGTATGTTCACAAACTCTAATAAGCCTGGACTTAATTTGACTAAACAAATATACGATGCATGCAGAGGCGTAGTGAGATGGGAAAGGGGGCGCGATGCCCGTATAGTTTCCCTTGTATGTTCACAAACTCTAATAAGCCTGGACTTAATTTGACTAAACAAATATACAATGTATGCAGAGGCGTAGTGAGATGGGAAAGGGGGCGCGATGCCCGTAAAGTTTCCCATGTATGTTCACAAACTCTTATAAGCCTGGACTTAATTTGACTAAACAAATATACAATGTATGCAGAGGCGTAGTGAGAGGGGAAAGGGGGCGCGATGCCCCGGGGGCCACCCTCAGCAGGGCGCCACACGCAAAGAAGCGCCAAAAAATATAATTATAGTAGATATTTTAGTTAAGTAATACATTCTAAAATCATTTGTATTATATTACTATTAAATGTTTTTTATTTATATGCCAATATTTCTACGTGACGCTCATGGAAGCTGGGGGTTGGCGGGGGCGCCAATAAAGTAACTTGCCCCGGGTGCACGTTTTTCTCACTACGCCTCTGTATGTATGTACTTTCAATAGAGCATGTTGTAAAAATATAATTAAAGACTAACTTGGCAATCGATTGAAGTATCGGGGGATGAAGAATCATCAGCTTAAGCCTACGACCTCTCTAAATGTCAATATTGTTGATAAAAGACATTAACAAAAAAAAAAACTCGAGCCCTAGACCTGCAAACACGATGTTTGGAGACAGATCTACGCAACAGATGAACGCTGTAAAACATGTTGACGCAGATATGCCCGCAGCTCAGCCCGTGTGCACCACGTGGCCAGACAGCAAACAAACCATGTCACAGCCTGTGAATTGAGACGGGTGATAAATCGAATCGAAGTCAGTCAGGACTTGTTGATAACGGCACTTCTTAGAAGTCCTTTCAATTTCCTCAGCTCTTACTTCTAACTACACTGTTTATAAACACTTAAACATCCAATAATATTAGGTTAATTTCTTCAACTTATGGCCCAATGAACGAAAATTGGATATCGATTTGCTAAAGTCTGTTTACACAATTTTTTTTTCATTCTATTAGCACACTCCATAACTCGATCACAAAGCATTGTTCGACACATAGATCTTCAATGAATAGCCGGGATATATCTAGATCAACCACTGTCATGTTAAATCTAAAGTCTGACTCACAGAACATAGGCCTTCCTTGACCGATTTAGGCTATAGTAATGAAATAAAAACTTTTCAAGGTTTTAAATCATACGATAGTGTCAGATTGTATATCTTGTGTTTCAAGAAAGATGCCTTTCCAAAATATATCAAATTCTTAAAGATAATATCCACAACAGTTACATCAGATCTGAACGAATTGGTAGGCTCCTCTCAGGGACGGACTGGGTGTCAATATCGGCCCAGGCATTTTTATACACTCCGGCCCATAAACTGTATATCATACGATGGGCCACCAATTGTAGGCCTACCTTTCCTCAAAATCATTGTTAAGTTTAATAATGAATCAATAACTGTACACAAGCTCTATATCTTAATAAGAAACATAGGCCTAATGTTGCTTTTAAATCGCTTAGTGTGTTGGCCATAAAAGGGTGAAGCTACTACAATAGGCTACTACAATATTTCGGATATGCATTAGATTCGTTTTAGGAATATTTCAATGCATGACAATTTCAATTTCAATAGGACATTCAATGCATGACGACCAGAGGGCCACTTTTATCAGAGAATATTATAAAACATTTAATAATTTAATACGTGCCATATTGACATTCATGAGTCCCTTTACGGTGACCTTACCGACCCATTTGGGCACCGACCCACAGGGCATTTGCCCGAATGCCCATATAGCCAGTCGGGCCATGGCTCCTCTTCATTAAGGTTATAACAGAAAGATTTTAAAATCCCTTATTTCACTTTCAGTCAAGGTATTTCAAGGTCGTTTGTCATCACCTAGAAGTACATAGAACTCTAAGTGCTGGTCATGTATGTGTATATGTGTGTGTAAGTGTGTGAATGTTGTTCGTGTTTGCATCTATATTGTTTTTGTTATAATTGTAGTCCATTTTGTGGATCAGTAAAATTATCTTATCTTATTCATAATACAATCTGAAAAATATAATTTCAAATTCCTAAAAGTAGGTTAGCAAAAGTTATCGGATTTGGTAGCGGTGAGGGGTAGATGAGGAAGGGGTGAGGCTAGGAGGTATGCAAGAATTGACATAATTTTGGTTTTACGAACTAAGTCGCTGGGATATTCTGAAGACGCTTTTAGCAGTGCCATCTGGGTACACATTTGTTAATGGGGGAAACAAAGGCGGAAAGGGGAAACAATAGGGGCGTTTCACAAGGCGAGGGAACTCTCTAATCGTGAGGGGGAAACTGCGCCGCAGCTACAACCACTCCAGCAGAATATCGATGAGAACATTGAAGGGACATACAGAAATGACAGAACAGAAAAATCGAAGATTTAAAAAAAGGGAGGGAGAAAATATTTCTAGGGGGGACGACTCGTGTATTGACATACTCTAAGGGAGACCATTTGAGGTCAACAAGTTATCGCACATCAATACTTGTAACACTTTTTTGGTAAAAGCTTTTTTTTTTTTTTACACTCTCCAATCCAGTCATTGCGAACCTAAATACTAGACCAGATCAGAATGGTATTATAAAAAGTAGGATTACTCAGACCTTTGTGTTGTGTAAAGCATACCACTACTATAGTTCATAGACATTTGAGGCGGGGGTAGCTAATTAGTACAGCGCTAGGCTTCCAAAACGAGTGGTATTGTGTTTTAATCTCGGTGAAGACTTGGAATTTAAATCTTGGGATTTTTTGGACGCCCTTGGGTCTACCTCCAATGTGTAGCTGACCCCATCGTTAACCGTGGCCCCACAGAAACATATGACCGTGTGTCATAGAAACATATGACCGTGTGCCCTAGAAACATATGACCGTGTGCCCTAGAAACATATGACCGTGTGCCATAAAAACATATGACCGTGTGTCATAAAAACATATGACCGTGTGCCATAGAAACATATGACGTGTGCCATAGAAACATATAACCGTGTGCCATAAAAACATATGACCGTGTGTCATAAAAACATATGATCGTGTGCCATAAAAACATATGACCGTGCGTCATAAAACATATGACCGTGCGTCATAAAAACATATGACCGTGTGTCATAGAAACATATGACCGTGTGCCATAAAAACATATGACCGTGTGTCATAAAACCATATGACCGTGTGTCATAAAAACATATGACCGTGTGCCATAGAAACATATGACGTGTGCCATAGAAACATATAACCGTGTGCCATAAAAACATATGACCGTGTGTCATAAAAACATATGATCGTGTGCCATAAAAACATATGACCGTGCGTCATAAAACATATGACCGTGCGTCATAAAAACATATGACCGTGTGTCATAGAAACATATGACCGTGTGCCATAAAAACATATGACCGTGTGTCATAAAACCATATGACCGTGTGTCATAAACCATATGACCGTGTGTCTTTAAAACATATGACCGTGTGTCATAAAAAACATATGACCGTGTGCCCTAGAAACATATGACCGTGTGCCATAGAAACATATGACGTGTGCCATAGAAACATATAACCGTGTGCCATAAAAACATATGACCGTGTGTCATAAAAACATATGATCGTGTGCCATAAAAACATATGACCGTGCGTCATAAAACATATGACCGTGCGTCATAAAAACATATGACCGTGTGTCATAGAAACATATGACCGTGCGTCATAAAAAAATATGACCGTGTGTCATAGAAATATATGACCGTGTGCCATAAAAACATATGACCGTGTGTCAAAAAACCATATGACCGTGTGTCATAAACCATATGACCGTGTGTCATAAAAAACATATGACCGTGTGCCATAAAAACATATGACCGTGTGTCATAAAAAAACATATGACCGTGTGCCCTAGAAAAGAACTTCACTGCAAAGTCTGTAAGTGGGTACGTTCCTTTTGTGTTTTACTTTCTCTAAGATGTAGCATGAGTAGGTTACATTTAGCAACATGGTGCACTGTATCATCAGTAACATCTAACGTGTATAACATCTAACCCTTGCTAATTATTATATATATGGCCCCTTTTGTCTCGAAAGGCAATGGATGCGCCCCAAATGAGTCACTGGTTTTAGCTTAATCTTGAGACGGGGCAGAATCTGGTGTGGCTAATCAAGCCAAATCTAGAACGGCAGACTTTGCCACAATTCGTACATGTGATTCAGGGCTAGTGGACAGGGCAGCTTTCTTTTTTTTTCCTCTTGCTTAAGGCCGCTTCAATTCTTTTGTTCTCAGCAAGGGGTTGTCCCAGCACGCACAGTCTGTCTCCATGCACTCCGGTCTTTGACTATGTTTACCCACATACTTTCGCTAATGCCTGTGGCTCTCATGTCTCGCTTGCAGACATCTCTATATGTTAGTCTTGGGCGGCCCTTGGGTCTGACTCCTTCCGCAAGCTCAGCATGTAAGATATCTTTCGGGATTCTACCATCTGGCATGCTAATTATTAACCCTCTATATAACCCTATATAATAGATATATCCAAGATACTAATTAAAAAAAAAAAAAAAGAAAGAAAGAAAGAAAAGTATAAGGCCCGTTATTAAAAGTTTCGTAACTAAATATAAAAGTATTGGCCAATCATTCCTTGTCTATAAAGTGAAGTCTATGGAATCAAAGTAAAACACTTGCTTATTATAATCGTATTACGTGTTTTGTTGTTTTTCCTTGTAGCCATAGTGAACTGATTTAGGTCAGTGGTTAACATGCAAGATTAAACTGACGTAGGAACACGCGTTGGACGTAATCATCTTTTTTTTTTTGAAGTCACGTCTGTATTTTATAAGACAAGATAAGTCTCTGGGAAGACGGATCTCTTCTAGTTGTTCCGTTTTTTACATCCTGTGAAGTTTTTACATACATGGATTCTTTTTCTTCTTCTAGCCAGCTTTTGGCTGCTGAGCTGTCAGCTCTTTTGCAGACTGTGCCAAGGACAAATAGTGTGCTGTTTTCTTCAGTTGTTCAGCATTGCCGCACAGGCTGCTGGTTATGTTTGGCTGTAGTGGTAGTAGGATCTGCCTAAGGTGGAATAAGAAGATGATATGGTTGACGGTTTCATAAGGGTGGGCGCAGTGTCTACAAAGGGGGAGTTGAGTGAATTTTTTTGTGTGCTAAAAATAAATATTTTTTAAAAACTATTTATTATTTTATTTATTATATATTTTTTTTGCCTTTTCTTAATTCCATTATAATGTCAGTGGAAGAATTCTATGTGGAAGAAAGCTTAGAAATGCTATCAGCAGAAAAAAAAACTTCCTCGGTTGCAGCTGCGTGTGTGAGGATCACAGCGAGATTTCGGTCTTCCTAGTTATGAACGGGCTTACGTGTCCAAGTTCTTAGTCTCTGCTATCAAAGACAAGACCTTGTGTATGTTCTGTGTATGTTCTAATTTTATTTATAGCTTTTATATAGCGCTACTTTCATGCTTATAGCATGCTCAGAGCGCTTTGGTCCAATCTCATTTGTGGACCAGTGGGGGGGGAGGGGGTATCTAGGAGCTGCTTTTCCGTGCTGCCTTTAGGCGCTCAGTAAACACAACTCTGTCCGAGTCGGGTGTCGAACCTCGAGCCCCCCTTCTAGGTAGCCAAGCCAATCAAAGTTCAAGCCGCACTTAGCCCCTCGACCACGCTCCCCATGTTCTGTGTATGGTTAATATCTTTAACAAAGCTTAAATTAACTCACTCCAACTTTTTTTTTGTCGTCTGGCTGGATTGCACAATTATTCATTAGCCAATTAGTCAATTATAGGAAATTAATTAAGTTCCCCTTTCTATGGTGGAGATGATGTAAAGGTCATCTATATCTGTGGCAAATGGTTAACGAGGGTGTCATGTGGCCAGCCCAACGACCAATCGCCTTCACTAATGTAAGGTACCTAATAGAGCTGGGTCGACACAGAGGCGTCCAAAAAATCACGAAATGAAAAATCCCAGTCTTCATCAGCATTCGAATTCGGGACTTCGGTTTGGAAGCCAAGCGCTTTACCGCTCGGCCACTGCGCCTCCTTGTTTTTTTTTTGTTTTTTTATAGAAAGGGCAAATAAATCTTGCAGTATTGAAAGAAATGGCAGTAATTAAGCTTTTCTTGTTTTAAGCTTTCTTTTTAAAAAGTACTTTTTAAATTGTTCCATAATTATTCTCATGTTTCTTTTTCCTTATCTTTAATACTTTTGTTATTTCGTAATAGCTAGGCTGCTGGGTGGCTGTCAAAACAGGGGGATTATCGACAGGGATTAGGGATTGAATTGAGATCATTGTGGCTGCAGCTATAATAATGGCGAGCGGGATTCCACGAGGAGGCTTCGTCAAGAGAGGGGGAATAGTAATCCGTTTTCTAGATTAACACACACACGCACCTACTATGTGAGGTAAGGCTCCACACGTGACGTCCAGAATGTGTGTCTGGGACAGAAGTAAGAGACACGTCACGTGGGAAGAGAAGTGTGTCACTCTTAAGACGTCATTGTATGTCACGAGCGGGCGTGAATCATCGAGCTTTCAATTTGTCCTGGGTGTCAGGCTATCCAGGGCCGGATTTAAGTATGTGGAGGCCCCGAGGCAGAATGTTTTTTTGGAACCTTCTACACTTTATCTAAAGCTTTAAAATAAATCTACTTATTCATGAAAATACTAATATCTAAAAGCATGTCATGTTATAAAAGAAAGTCTTTGTAAATGAAATTTAAATTTCCTTTATTTAAGAAATAAAATTATTTAATATGCAAATTTTAGCAACCAAAAATGTAAATGTGTAGTGTTTACGAAATGTAGTTATTCCGCTTACACTATAAGCTAAGCAGCGAAACAACGACAGCGTTGTCAACGGTAAGATTTTAAGTATTGTTGTGAAAAATGCAAACAAAAATTTTTAAAAAAATAAAACGTAAAGTAGCTGACAGTGGAAACGTGAATTTTGGTCCTCTTTTGTAGGGGGTCCCCTTGTTGCAGAGTCCCCTAGGCTGTATCCCCGCCTACACTCTCTAAATCCGGCCCTGAGGCTATCTCTATACTTGAAACTACTGGAACTGGTGGATTATCATTGATTTAACTACACCTCTCTCCTGTGTACATGTCAAAGTGGTTTGAGCTTAGGGACTGTGTTAGGACTGCGTTATTCTGCGGTCTGCAAGAGAGAACTGCAGAGACGAATTTTAATGACACCTAAAAATGTTTATAAATGTAATAACACATAAGGGGTGAATCTTGATAGAGAAACAAATTTTGAAAAGAATCTTATGAAATAAACTTGTAAGAAATAAGGTTAAGGAAAACAAAATTTAGGAAATAAGCTTCTAAATACATTTAAAAAGCGATCACCCAGATACCCGTTCATTTCTTCCCCTACCCCGTTCAGCTTGATCGAAAAATCAGTGTGGGAGAAATAACGAACTTAAAATTTTTTTACCAGACAGACAGACAGACAGAGTAAATTGATAAAAGCTTTTTAAAAAGAAAAACAACAAATACATTGTTCTAATGATATGACTTTGTTATGTATGAGCTTGTTGGAACGGGATATGGCTGTAAAGTCTCCTTATTGCTTAGATCTTTACTCTTTCATCTACACCCGAAGTTCTAAGTCAACTTTGTATCGACCATTTCTGATACTTGAGAAGACCTTCGCTAGGACATGAAACAACTTTTCCAAATCGAAGCTGGAGTCTATTATTAGATAGCAGTACTTATCTCCCCGGAGAGAAAAGTAAGAATATATATAAATAGAACAACAACAAAAAAATGGTAAGAAATAAATGACTAGCAATTAAAAGGTATATGTGGAGCTCATGTTGTACCATGTTGTTAAGTGCGTGTTTCAGAATTAACCACAAGCAATGGTGTGCAGAAGGCTGCGTTGTGTGGGCTGAACAGATTCTGATGTAACCACGAGAAGGTCTTGTACATTACAGTCATTAACTTGCGTTAAAACTAAAATTTAACTTAAGATTTGGGGGAAAACATTTTATGTGGAGAAATATTACTTTTCGTTGTCGAGGAAAACATTTTATGTGGAGAAATATTACTTTTCGTTGTCGAGGAAAACATTTTATGTGGAGAAATATTACTTTTCGTTGTCGAGGAAAACATTTTATGTGGAGAAATATTACTTTTCGTTGTCGAGGAAAACATTTTATGTGGAGAAATATTACTTTTCGTTGTCGAGGAAAACATTTTATGTGGAGAAATATTACTTTTCGTTGTCGAGGAAAACATTTTATGTGGAGAAATATTACTTTTCGTTGTCGAGGAAAACATTTTATGTGGAGAAATATTACTTTTCGTTGTCGAGGAAAACATTTTATGTGGAGAAATATTACTTTTCGTTGTCGAGGAAAACATTTTATGTGGAGAAATATTACTTTTCGTTGTCGAGGAAAACATTTTATGTGGAGAAATATTACTTTTCGTTGTCGAGGAAAACATTTGTACGTTTTTGTTGGTAATATTCAAAGAACTAAATTTCTACTCAAAGTTTTTTTTTTCACCATGTATGAAAATCTCCAACAGATGTTTGTAACAAAAAAAAAAGAAAAGTTTGACAAAAATGTACCAAACTAGTATCGCTTTCAAACAAAACTTAAGGAAATAGTTCAGAAAGTACAGCATTCTTCTCACCTAGTAATCGGTGGTATTCATTTTGGAATGAAAGGGAAAACTGTCCTTTCTTCTCTCACTATATGTGTGTGTGTTAAGTGTGGTCAAGTTTGTGTGATAGCCACGTGCAACCAATCGTCCTCTCCTTAGAACTCTCTAACCAGACGACTTAAGCTTCTTGGTCTTTAGTCGTCAAAGCCAGACAGGCCAGAGTTGTTTTTTAACTAGTTGATCAGTACAAAAATGTCGTAGGCCAGTTTGGCTGACCCCGGTTCCAAAATAAAAAGACATTTCAAGTGCGAATTTAACAAATCTATGAAAGTGAATGCTTAAATAAAACGACTAATACAGTCGGGGATCTAATGGACCTCATTCACCAATCGTAAACAAACAATATTTAGTCACGTGATCATATTGATAAAACAACAACAAAAAAAAACTGTCGCGTGACAGCCACTGTGTATTAAAATTAGATCGTAATTTGTATAGAAGAGATAGAGAACCATGAGGCAAAATGTTGTTTGTTTACGATTGGTGAATGAGGCCCATTGTCGATTTTTTTTTTATTTTAGTCGACATCTTCACCGAATTTACTCTAAACTAGTAACATAAACAAGTTAGAGTTGGATGGACACAGGGGCGCCCTTAAAATCCTAAAATTAGAAATCCGAGTCTTCACCTCGACTTGAACCTGGGACCCCCTCGGTTCGGAAGCCACGTGAATTTATCACTCGACCACAGTATAAATCAACGGGACAATGGCCCGTCCTGCACTGTGCTAGTTCAGGCCTGGGTAGCCTCAATCACAGGGAGGCCCGATCAGGACGCCTCAGGTTCTCCCATACCCTTTATGGGGCTTGTTCAAGCATTCAAATTAAATAATAGAATTTTTAGTACGAAAATGTTGCCCTGAGATCAGCAAACGCAAATTTAAAGATTCCGAGATTTTAAATTATTTTTTCTTTACGAATTCGAGAAATATTTGTTTCGGTGCGCAGGCATCTATAACGAGTTCCTTCCCTCTTTCCCATTGTTTGCTAAGATATTTATTTTGGTTTATCTCGTCTGTATCTGTATTAGGCGCCAACTTCCCTTAGCTGACATAAAAGAGAGCACCTGGTTACATGCGGCCTCAGAACAAGACAGCTGGAGGTCACTCACAAAGGCCGCGGGATACACGTTTGTGATCAAAAGAAAATCCGCTGCCGAGGACAGAGTTAGACGGCGAAAAGAAAATCTAAATCGGCCACATGCGGACAATGATTACGCTTGCCCTGGTTGTGGCAAAATATGTAGGTCATAGCTGGGTCTGCGCATCCACGTGAAATACTGCATTCCTTACTAATGTTCGGACTCGAAGACAAGCCTTATTATTTGTATCCGTATTAGCATTTATATTTTGTGTGTGTGTGTGAATTACTAAAACTGGGTAATATATGATATCTATATCCGTGGGAGCTAAATAAGTTGAGTTTATTTAGTTGTATGAATATAATATAGTCTTTGTTTACACAAACATGTTTAAAATGTTTAAAACTAAAAACAATTTTTTAATGCTTGTATTAGGCCTGTAAAGAGGGGACATACTCAACATAGTTTCGGTATGAGACAATATTAAATATTTTCATTTCATTTCTGCTTTATCTTCTCAGCTCCCCAAGTACCAGCTACTCCTGGGAAATAGTTCACACACCCCCCCCTAGCCTCCCCTTGCCTTCTTAATGTCTTCTGTTGTCTCTGCCTTGTCATCGCAGGTACACACACGCACGCGCTCACACACACACACGCACACACACACAAAGTATAGATTTCTTTCAAGGTATAATCAACCGCTTATCTCTGTTTAACACTGCATTTATCTCCCTTTGAATCAAGCTTGCTACATCCTTCTCCGTCCTCCCGATGACCAAATGATCGATCAGTAATGGGGGGGGGGGGGGGTCTCAAACAAACAAAACATTTGTTTTCATCTTACATTTGATGATTTCACCAGTTTCTTCTTCTAGCCATTTGTTTGTTTTGTTTTTTCTTTGTTCGGGAGGGCAATAAGCTCTTTTGAAGTCAACTATGAACAAGTAATATATTTAAAAAATAATTTTTAAAAAGCAAAGTTTATACTGAGTGACATTGAACTATTTCCTTTTGAATCAATCGTGTAATTAATGTTTTTTTTTTTTTAGATATCTAGACTAACAATAATAAATGTATCTGATTAGAAATATATATATTTTTTGGGTTAAGTGCAACTTTCATGCTGATAAAATTCTCGTTGTGCTAATTTTTTGCTATGGTGTAATCACCTTTGTGGACCAGTTAAGAGAAGAGGAGGGGTATCTGGGAGAAGGTTTCCATGCTGCCTTTTCAAAAGCTATGTAAAAATGTGTTGTTCGAGCCTGAATTCCAACTCAATGTCTCGAGCCTCCATAAAGGAGCTAGCTAGTCGACTACTTATAAAAAAAAACCAGAAGTATTTATAGTTATCTATTTTTAGTTTAAATTTTTTAGCAAAATAATTAATTTTCTACACGAGGCTTATTTCACATTATCTTAGTACAAAACAAAATTAATTACAACTAACTGATTACCTAATTGGTTATTTTTTATTATTTATTTATGGATTTTCTTTTTTTATTGATTGCTATGACACGATTAGGAATTTTGGGCGAAAAGTTATTTGTTTCGTAAAAAGAGAAATTTTGGAGACAGTCACGTGTTTATTAAAAACTAGACAAGGATTTGAAATGTAACGAAAGTAAACACGAGGACATATATATATATATACATACATGACCGCCGCGAGGGTTGTGGTCGCCTGCGTGCGAAATTAAAAAATGCCGCTCCACCCCTTTTTTTTTTATCCAGAAAAAAATTCCATTAAAACTGAGCTGGACACTGTTCCAAAAGTGGCCTTTGAGTTAAATCCATTTTATGTAGACCATTCCATTTTTTTTCCCATTTTCCCTTTAATATTCGAACAGTTGTTGTACCCCTCAATTACAACTATGAATCATGCACTGGGAACAATGTCGGATTTACTCGTTTACGCTCCTGTATTTGCGACGATTATGATCAATGAGCTGCGGCGGGTATATTACAATGAACAGTCTAAATGATCATGAACTATATACAATTTCTGGATAACTTTGACTGCTTCACAGTGTTATATAGGTCTGGACTCTGGACCTGGATATGTTAACCTATGTGTTAATGTATGTTCAAGCATAAACCGAAAAACAAAAGCTTGAAAGCCATTGACAGTAGAACTTTTTCAACGGTCCGTACACTTTCGTACTAATTATCAAGATTGTATTCTGGAGAGATGTGCATCGTGTCCCCAACATGCACGGATTCAGAGTTGCCTATAAATCCAATAATTGAGGTGAATCAGCGCTGAATATTTTTCTTGAGCTTAATACAAGGTAAATAATTCCAAAGTACAAGTCACTTATACAATGACTTGAAATAAAACAGTGTTTCTCACATTCCAGGTCGCGTCTCCCTAGATAACATTTGCGTTTGACCCCCCTCCCCCCATCCCTTTAGAAGCAGGAGCCAAGAGATGCGGCGAAGGCTTCCACTGTGTGTCCGTGAGTTTGTTTTTTTTAAAGAATGTTATAAAAAAAAAAAGAAAAGAAACTGACTCAAAATGTATAGGTTTTATTTTTCATTTATATTAATTTAACAGTGGGTCAGGAAAGTTCACTAAAACGCTGGGTTTTGTTTTTTTTTTCTGTCGGAAATTGATTTGCCTACATAATTCTCAAGCGTTTCAAAAAGTTATTCCTGGAGATAGAATTAAAGATGCGGCAAGGTTTCCGTTCAAGTCGGCAACGGGTCTTAACCTTTTTGCCGCCACACCCTCCCCCCCACCGCCCCCAACTTTCCTGTTGTTGGTTGATTGTTGGCTTGTAAGTTCCATGCAGCTAGTACAACGGAAACGATGAAGGCGTTTTATATATTTTAATAAATAAACTTTAAACAACTTGAACAAACTTCTTTGTAAGCAAAAACTTAATATAACTTTTATTATTCACGATTTAATTTGAGATGAGATATAGATACTTTGAAGGCCAGAAATGAGAAGGCGCTTGTGACAAGTCCTGAGTCTCTACCTCAATACGATAAACTAATGTCTCTTTTCTTACACACTACACATGTGTCCTGAGGTCATTCGAGACCGCGCATGTACAAAATTATTCCCTTGCACGCTGCACTATTTTATTTGTTCTAGTTTCCAAAATAATTTTTTTATGTACGAATCGTTTATATTTTCAAAGGATAATGGAATAATTAAAATTTATTTAAAATATTAAATTATTTTATTTATTTAACTAATTTTTTTAAAAGTAGCCTTGGAATAATGATGTGGTCGCCCCCTAAAGTCGGCTGCCTGATTGCAATGCAGTATACATATATATATATATATATATATATATATATATATATATATATATATATATATATATATATATATATATATATATATATGGCTTCTTCTGTCTTGGAAGACAATGGATGCGCCCAGATGAGTCACTGGTTTTGGTTTCGTCTTGAGACGGGGCAGAATCTGGTGCGTCTAATCAAGCCAATTCTCATTGATACTTATAAGGGTTAGTTTTGAGAATCATTGATAGATTTGTAAATTTTGAGATTTGCTGATGGACTTGGTTTTGAGAATCACTGATAGATTTGTAAATTTTGAGATTTGCTGATGGACTTGGTTTTGAGAATCACTGATAGCCTTGTTTATTTTTCTGAATTACTGATGAGACATGTTGTTATTGAGAATCACTGATAGACTTCTTGGCTTTTGGGCATCACTGATAACTCGTCATTTCTTAGAATTACTGATAGACTTGTTGGTTTTGAGCCTCACTGATTGACTTGTTGGTTGTGAGACTCACTGATAGACTTGTTGGTTTTGAGAATAACTGATTGACTTGTTGGTTGTGAGACTCATTGATAGACTTGTTGGTTTTGAGAATCACTGATTGACTTGTTGGTTTTGAGAGTCACTGATAGACTTGATGGTTTTGAGAATCACTGATTGACTTGTTGGTTTTGAGAGTCACTGATAGACTTGATGGTTTTGAGAATCACTAATTGACTTGTTGGTTTTGAGCGTCACTGATAGACTTGTTGGTTTTGAGAATCACTGATAGACTTGTTGGTTTTGAGAATCACTGATTGACTGGTTGGTTTTGAGAGTCACTGATAGACTTGATGGTTTTGAGAATCACTGATTGACTTGTTGGTTTTGAGAGTCACTGATAGACTTGATGGTTTTGATAATCACTGATTGACTTGTTGGTTTTGAGAATCACTGATAAACTTAATGGTTTTGAGAATCGCTGATAGACATGATGGCTTTGAGAATCGCTGATAGACATGATGGCTTTGAGAATCGCTGATAGACATGATGGCTTTGAGAATCGCTGATAGACATGATGGCTTTGAGAATCGCTGATAGACATGATGGCTTTGAGAATCGCTGATAGACTTTTTGGTATTGAGAATCCCTGATAGACTTTTTGGTATTGAGAATCCCTGATAGACTTTTTGGTATTGAGAATCCCTGATAGACTTGTTAGTGTTAGTGACAACATAAAACTTTGTTTAGAAAAAAAAAATCAATGTCACTTTTCTCTTGCAACAGCTGGAGAAGTTGTTTGTGTTCATCTTCTGATCAACTTTCTCTCACCAACAAACAACTTACCGTTTGTGTACATTTCTCTCTACATTGATGCTTTGAAATATGTAGGCTATTTCAAATAATAAAAGGAATCTTTGACGGTCATATGCATTACGATTTTTTTTAACTTAATGACTAGGACGGCCTTCTCTTGAAGGAAAAGTTGTGTTTTTTTTTAATTGAAAATCTCTGATTTTTTAAAATACCTAATTATTCATATCATGTTATTGATTATGAATGGCCTCCGTCAGTCACGAAGCGACTATGAATCATCTCATGGAAATAAAATGAATGCCTGGGCATTAGCTGTGGTCGGAACGATGTCGCCCACATATCAGTTCCCCCCTCTCCACGCAGCTGATGTATCCAAAGGAACGGCAGCGCCGATACAGTTTGGGGTCAACGGCGTCGCAGGCTCTGCCAGAGTGCAGCACTGGGTGCTGCCAACTGCCGTAGGGTCGCCAGCTCCTGATTTTTCCTCAGGGTTGACTCCCGAAGCCTTTCCCATGATTGGGTATAGCTGCAAGGTTTGAATTCTGAGTTTTCCTTCTCCTAGGTGGGTAGCCAGCCATGGCTAACGAGCCCCTCCTGCCCGAAGCTTACTGGTTAAGGTGCCAGTTACTCGCCTTTGCCCCTCCTCCTGTTAGTGAGAACAGTTCCGCCGGACTCAATATTTGAGCCACACTTGAAGGCCAGAAGTTGGACTGGTTGTCAGAGGCTATTTGAGACGCATACCAATAGGAAGAATTTTATAGGTATAGGAGTGCTTGCTGATTATATATAACATCTATATATATTTATAATTCTCTTCATGGCTTAATAGTTTGGACACCAAGACGTAAAGGAAAGATCACTCTTTTATTTCTGCAAGTCAGACTAGAGTTACCCAATGTAGCTTTAGCGGCGAAAAAAAAAAGAGGGGAGGGGGAAACAGGTATCTACTCTGTATTCACCCGTCACTAAATAGCAGGCCCGGACTTAACCGTTGCGAGGCCCTATGCGAAACGGATTTCGCGGTGCCAAGTTTCGCTTGTTAAGTATATTTAACAAAAAGATGTATGACTTGATTTGTAATGGAAACTAATTATTATGTATCTCAGCTGTGATTTTAAATATCAGTGTACAAGCAATCAGAAGCTGCCTGGGGGATAGTGGACTGGACTTTGTCCAATCAAGGCCAATCGTTATAGAAGGCCTCAACACAGACCTGCAACGTCACAACATGTGGTGAGTTATGACCAATAGATCGTTGCCAAGTCTCCACTGCCAACAGGTTGTGACGTTGCAGGTCAGTGTTCGGCCTTCTATGACAATAGGTCTCTGTCCAATCACACTAGCGTTGTTAATAATTTTAATCTCTGTCTTCCCACAGACAACAAACCAAACAGCTTTATACTTGGAGAGTAGACAGCACAGATGTTACTAGCAAGTCCAACTGTGATTAGATGTGTTCAAAGGACGAGCGAAACTTGACACTCATGTGTCACTCGTGTGTCGCTATTAAATCAGGAGGCAACTTTAAAACGCATATAATTATTGTAATCACATATGTTGACTGATACCATAGTTATATTTTGCAGGTGCTACAGTTAATAATAGTAATGAACTAGTAAAATATATGGAGTGGTATCTATGCTCTTTATCTCTTTGTCTTTCTTCTTCTCTCTCTCTCTCTCTCTCTCTCTCTCAATCTCTTTGTTCTCTCTCTTACTTTTTTTTCTGCTCTATTTTTCTCTCTATTCTTTCTTTCTCTTTCATATCTATACTATAAAGTACACTTTAAGGAGTACATGTCTGCCCCAAATAGAATTCGAAACCGTTTGACCAATCTTGATGAAACTTTGCATAAATGTTCCTTGGGTACTAACTGGAACCGTGACGTATGTATAGTAGCCCTAAAACAAACTATAGACCCTCAAAAAAAAGTTGCCCAACTCTATGAAAGTATTACTATTTCATGGATCTAGGCCATGCTTACCATGCTAAGTTTGACATAGATAGATAGATAGACATAGCGTTTATTGTACAATGGAAATAATAATATGTTTCTTTTTTATTTCTTACAAAATACTAACACTAACTTTGGTAAGGACCTTTTCGAACTCTTCAATTCCAACTAACGATTCTGTCAGGTCCCTAAAGCTTTCATTTCTTTCATTAACACAAGCGCTGTACAGACTTATTCGCCAGCCAACCCACTTTGGCAGATCGCGGTTAGCTCTCCTCTTCATTTCAATGATTCCAATGTTTTCTGCACGGAATATTGGCTCGCTTTGCAAAACGCGGGATCAAATTAATGCAGTCTGCCAGAAGCAGAAACCTTAGGAAATCGCTTTATCGGCAATATGCTTATTGTCGTTAAGAGAAATTGAAATGAATAGAGACGATTCTGTATTTCACAGAAAGATGTAGTGTAACAGTGTTGCAGCTAAGACAAATATTTAGTAATACACAAACTATACAGAGTGATTCTAAAAGAATGCGCTAAAACCTTTGCGCTATATTTCAAAATTACAACATACAAATGTATATGAGTGAGTCTGGTGTGAATGTACATTTTGTTTTTTAGCGCCCCCGAAAGGCAAAAAGACGCTATTAGTTTTGTGTGGAATGTCTGTCCGTCCGTCCCGTTTAGATCTCGTCAACTAGAAAAGATAGTGATAATCCGACATCATAATATTTTAGACCATTCAAAGTTCTGATGCAAAGGCTACTTTTTCTTTTCTGAAAGATAAAAAATCTAATTTTTTAAATTACTTATGCAAGCAGTTTTTTTCATAAAAATACACCACTTTTACAAACTATTCACTATCAATAGTAACAAACACGGGAGTTTTTTTTTTACAAAAGCGCGAAGAAATTAATAAGTAGTTTTTCATATTATCGCTTGAACTGCAGAGTGGCACTATGGCTTTAGAACACTTAACTAAAGGAAACATTTTTTTTTTACGTAAATATTTTTTCTTGAGGATTTGAATAGATTGACTCTCTACAAAACAATTACATCAATTAGATATTCATTATAAGACATCAGTTAGGCCTAGTTCACATCTAACTCTACATTCACTTTTATCAATCCTTTGGACTGCTGGGGCACCACACCAGATCTGTCAACCTTCTTTCTTCATTCTTCTCTGTCATTTGTCTTTGATAGAATTTCATTCTGATGTTCTTTCTATAAATATGGAAACCTGCCTTTTTACCTGCCTGGCTGGACCACTTCGGGGGCCGATTTTAAGTTTGTGTTTCCACACAAAACACACAAACTGTCTTTGTAACCTTGTATAGTTAATTATAACGTATTGTTTGGTGTAATGCACACATTGTATGTCAAATTTCCTAACGGACAATAATGATTATTATTATTATTATCATTTTATTTGATAGATAGCTGGACACACGTGTTGTCTATAACTTCCAGTTTTAATGCCATGCCTTACAAGTGCTCTATGTGACCACCACCGGAAGCACGGACATCAAGCCGAAATAGAAATTCCTCCCAAACACACTCCATGATGCCCCCGTCCATTGTGTAGATTACAGCTTGTTATTTCTTCTTTCATGTCATAGATATTTACTGGCGACAGTGGAACAAAAACTTTGTTTTTAGCAGAACCCCACAGGAAAAAGTCTTTTACACTGGTGTCGGGGGACCTGGCAGGCCAAGCGCAAAGAGCACGGTCTTGAGAAGCTCTTCTACCAATCCACAGCTGAGGCACGTTTTCATTCAGATACTTTCGAACCTTGAGACGCCAACTTGAGTGTGCCCCCATCTAGTTGAAATTGAAACAAAGTTAAACAAGGAGAACTCCTGTATCAAAGGACCCACTAGTTCAGTCCATTACATTGCTTTCAAATTGAATAAATGCTTGATGAGAGGCTGAGTGCGCTTGTGTTTGGCTTGGCTACCTATCGAGAGGGGCTCAGGGTTTGACATAAAGATTGAAAGGAAAGAATCATAGAGAATATTGGCGTATTCTTACAAAAAAAAAAGATTGATATCAATTACGTTAATTTGACGAGCTATGCAAGTTTCTCAAATCTCAAAATGAACCATTAAACAGTTTTAGTAAAAAGATATAGCTCTTCTCAATATACTAGGGCTGTTATTATTATAATTTCTAATGTAATGTACCACTTACATCCTTATTACTTTTTCTATTGTTTTCTTTTGATTATTTTGAGTATGTTATTTATATATTGTTATTATTTGTAATGACTGCCTTTGTATCACTTGTGCTTTGTGTCAAAACAAATAAAATTGTTAAAATTGTCAGCAGAGTTATGTTTACTGAGCGCCTAAAGGCAACACGGAAAACCTTCTCCCAGATATATCACTGGCCCACAAGTTAGCGCTCTCAGCCAGCTATAAGCATGAAAGTAGCGCTATATAAAAGCTTTAAGAGAAGGATTTTCGCGTCTTCTTTTTTAATCCCCACGTATTGTGTTCCCTTTTGATTTGAAAAAATAAGTAACACAATGTTTTACTGTACAATTTATAAGCAAGAATAATAATATGGAAAAACAGAGGGAAAGCAACACTTAGGACGTTACTTAGGACGTAACATAGGACGTTACTTAGGATGTAACATAGGACGTTACTTAGGACGTTACTTAGGACGTTACTTAGGACGTTACTTAGGACGTTACTTAGGACGTTACTTAGGACGTTACTTAGGACGTTACTTAGGACGTTACTTAGGACGTTACTTAGGACGTTACTTAGGACGTTACTTAGGACGTTACTTAGGACGTTACTTAGGACGTTACTTAGGACGTAATTATCTTCTGATAGGAACGTCTGTAATTTATAAGAAGATAAGAGAAAGAAAGGGAAAAAGAGTCTTGTAAAAAGGTTTTCCTTATCTTACATTTGCATACATACATAATCGCCCCGAGTTCGAGCCCTTCCTGCCGTCATCGTTTCATGTCTCTCCCAGAATTAACGAGTTGAACTTGAAGCTGCGTGGTAGTGGCTGAAGGGTTAGGCGCTCGGCTGCCGTATCGTGGATTGGGAGTTCCAGTCCAGGTGGACAATTGGATTTTAACCTTTTTTTTTTAATTGTTTTTCCGCTCAGCACTGTTTTTGTTTTTTAAATGTTTCGGTCTTCCTCAAGAGTTGCCGATTATCCTATCCTAGTTCAAACCTTCCGCAGGACGGCGGGGGGGGGGGAGGGGGGATTTGAGAAAGGGTTCGAACCCGGGACAATACGGTCGGCAGCCCAGAGCGCATACCACCAGGAAGTCATCCTCTAATGGGTTCCTGCCATTGTATGGGGAAAGTAAAGGCGGTTGGTTGTTGTGCCTGCCTCACGTCAGAATCGCTTCAGTGTATATTTATTGTTTTAACTCTGCCATGCGCACCGCCATCTAAACTAGAAGGTGCGCACTGTGATAAACTAGACTGATAAGGATGTCAACATTAGGAAGAGAGGAGAGAACGATTTCCGCCCAAGTTGAGAGCCGAAGTGAAAAGACTGTGCCTAAGAAAGATGTTTTGTGTACCTGTGATGTCGTGTAAATAAAGATATATGTGCCTCGTTGAGTTGCCTCACTTAAGTTATTACAGTATTTATTAGTTGCCTTTTCTGGGAGACAGAGGCACATGACAGAGCATCATGGCGTCGTGCTGTGAAAACTGGCGCACAGGTTGCTGAGGGAAAGAGAACAAAGCTGGCAGAAGAAAAACGCCAGAGAAGAAAAGCAAGGCCCACGACACTAGCTCCAGCTGGAAAAACCTGCCCAGTGTGCGGCCGAACATTCCAGGCTCACATAGGTCTCACCAGCCACAGGAGGAGGCATAAAACCCCAGTGCAAAGCCCTCAGCCCCCTGGATGACAAAGTGCTCATCATCGAACCACGATGGACGAAATATATATATATATATATCTATTTCAGGAAAACTTTTAAATTTTACAAAGCTCATATTAACTCTGTCTAGTACAATTTCCGGACACGTTATTTCTCCCACACCCATTCTAGTATCAATTTCTTGTTGTACTCAACAAGACGTGAATGAATACAGAATCTATTATATTGTTTGATATTGAAAAAGGGAATTAAATGCTACTTTTTCACTGATGTATTTTTGGTGTATTCCCCTTTCAATGTTTTATACAAGCTTTTACCCCACTTTTCATTGTCGGATCAAGTTTAAATTTGTGCATAATTATTCTTAATCGATTCCAAAATATTAAACAATTTAAAAAATTATTAGTTTATCAATTAGTGGTACTCAATTATTTTTGTTTTATATAGAAATTAGGGAACTTATTCCAGCAGTATTGAGATATGAATGGCAATGATTTTGAGGTACTTTTCCGTGCTTTGTTTTTTTATAAAGTTTTTTTTTTATTTTCATTGTTTTTTTTTTGTTTTTGTTTTTTACTTGTGACGTTACTATCTAGAAAAATGTTTAAATGTAGCAGCGTATTGAATGCCAGGTACCTGTCAACTCCCTAAAGAGTCTGATTGACTAAGCGTGTATATGCCGAGCTCTAGGTCTGCGAGTATTATTCCAATCTAGGCGCTAATTATAACACAAGTAGCCGTCGGAACGGAACGGACATAGGAGGCGGGAAACGTAATCATTAGTTAATTACAGGGTGATTGAGCAGACGCGAGCGCTAGTGTACCTCACGAGCACGTGCAGAAGTGTAGGGTATTACAAGGGAGAAAGGGGGTGGGGGGACTAGAAAATGGGAGAAAGTGAGAAAGAGAAAGAAGAAATACAGAAGTAAAAAGAGAGAAAGAGAGAGAGAAAAGGGAAAGAGTGGAAGAGAGGAGTAGGGTGACAGTGAAAAAGAAAAAAAAACAAGCAAAAGAAAGAGAGAGAAAGAAAGTGATAAACAAAGAGAGAGAGAAAGAAAGTGATAAACAAAGAGAGAGAGAGAGAAAGTGATAAACAAAGAGAGAGAGAAAGAAAGTGATAAACAAAGAGAGAGAGAGAGAAAGAAAGTGATAAACAAAGAGAGAGAGAAAGAAAGAGATAAACAAAGAGAGAGAGAGAAAGAGATAAACAAAGAGAGAGAGAGAGAAAGAAAGTGATAAACAAAGAGAGAGAGAAAGAAAGAGATAAACAAAGAGAGAGAGAGAAAGAGATAAACAAAGAGAGAGAGAAAGAGATATACAAAGAGAGAGAGAGAGAGAAAGAAAGTGATAAACAAAGAGAGAGAGAAAGAAAGAGATAAACAAAGAGAGAGAGAGAAAGAGATAAACAAAGAGAGAGAGAGAAAGAAAGTGATAAACAAAGAGAGAGAGAAAGAAAGAGATAAACAAAGAGAGAGAGAAATAAAGAGATAAACAAAGAGAGAGAGAGAGAAAGCAAGTGATAAACAAAGAGAGAGAGAGAAAGAAAGTGATAAACAAAGAGAGAGAGAGAAAGAAAGTGATAAACAAAGAGAGAGAGAAAGAAAGAGATAAACAAAGAGAGAGAGAGAGAAAGAAAGTGATAAACAAAGAGAGAGAGAGAAAGAAAGTGATAAACAAAGAGAGAGAGAAAGAAAGAGATAAACAAAGAGAGAGAGAGAGAAAGAAAGTGATAAACAAAGAGAGAGAGAAAGAAAGAGATAAACAAAGAGAGAGAGAGAGAAAGAAAGTGATAAACAAAGAGAGAGAGAAAGAAAGTGATAAACAAAGAGAGAGAGAGAGAAAGTGATAAACAAAGAGAGAGAGAGAAAGAAAGTGATAAACAAAGAGAGAGAGAGAGAAAGAAAGGGATAAACAAAGAGAGAGAGAAAGAAAGAGATAAACAAAGAGAGAGAGAAAGAAAGTGATAAACAAAGAGAGAGAGAGAGAGAAAGAAAGTGATAAACAAAGAGAGAGAGAAAGAAAGAGATAAACAAAGAGAGAGAGAAAGAAAGTGATAAACAAAGAGAGAGAGAAAGAAAGTGATAAACAAAGAGAGAGAGAGAAAGAAAGTGATAAACAAAGAGAGAAAGAAAGTGATAAACAAAGAGAGAGAGAGAAAGAAAGTGATAAACAAAGAGAGAGAGGGAGAAAGAAAGTGATAAACAAAGAGAGAGAGAGAAAGAAAGAGATAAACAAAGAGAGAGAGGGAGAAAGTGATAAACAAAGAGAGAGAGAGAAAGAAAGTGATAAACAAAGAGAGAGAGGGAGAAAGAAAGTGATAAACAAAAAGAGAGAGAAAGAAAGAGATAAACAAAGAGAGAGAGAGAGAAAGAAAGTGATAAACAAAGAGAGAGAGAAAGAAAGTGATAAACAAAGAGAGAGAGAAAGAAAGAGATAAACAAAGAGAGAGAGAAAGAAAGTGATAAACAAAGAGAGAGAGAGAAAGAAAGTGATAAACAAAGAGAGAGAGAAAGAAAGTGATAAACAAAGAGAGAGAGAAAGAAAGAGATAAACAAAGAGAGAGAGAGAAAGAAAGTGATAAACAAAGAGAGAGAGAAAGAAAGTGATAAACAAAGAGAGAGAGAAAGAAAAAAGATTTACCAGAAACCTCAGATATATCAAATGCCAGCTGCAAAGAATTGGATGGAGTCTTAATATAATTCCTAACCCCACACAAAACACAGAAGTCAAACTGTGTATTTAAAAACTTCGGCCTTATATGTATAGTGTATTTCGACCATTCTGCAGGTAATAGGGTATTGACATTTGCATATTATTGCGAATTATTATTTGTAATACATAGTCTCACCGTATCGTTTTTCATCTGCTTCAATGGTAAGTCACGTGAAAGAATTCAGTCACTTTGAACTGACATTTACTTTTGCGATATCAAATTTCCATCAAGGCATTTCATCAACAAAATCAAATAGTGACGTATTTAGTAAGTCCTTACGTCACTTTGCATTGAAACATTCACTACGGTAAGTACTTCCAGGTAATCAAGGGCTATCTCGTAGTTTTTGTTCATGTTCTGACAGAATGGTTTTCACATTTGTACATTCCACCCTGTTGTCATTTAACTTCAATAACATTTTTTGTTGGTAATCAGGAAACGTTTTACTTTTGGTATAGAATTATAGGAGAATGCTTGTTCTTTCTATTATATAACACAAGTACACGATTATAAACCAAAAAAAAAATGTAGTAATCGAATGGGGTCAAATCAACGATGGTATCGTTAATTAGGAGAGAAAGAGTGAAGTTTAACAGTAAAGAGGCAGTTGTCGTCACTGATGTTGTTGCAGTAGCTATTGTTGCTGCTGGTTATCCCTTGCTGGACACAAATCAATCGTCTGTATAAGCGCTACAGTACAACGGATATTAGTAATAACAGGGCAGATCCACGCGATAAAAAAGAATATTGCCGTATTAAATCAATAGCACTCTCCAACGAACTAAACCTTATTGTTATTGATAAAAAGTGAAACAAACACTCATAAATTCGATAATGCAAAATATGGACCGGTGAGCCACTTTAAAAGCAATGAAACAAAATTTGTAAGACTATATTAATTGTTAATTAATCACTAAAAATAATATTAGATAAAAATGTTCCCTTGACTCAAACAGACGAGCAAAACTTACGTGTTTATGTAATCGAGATTTTCATGATAAACTATACAATGTCAAGGACGCTGAACCGAACCCAAATCTTGCTAACCAAATTTTTAAAAATTGGAACAACGAACGGAATATATTAGAATTTTTTATTCTGAGTACTAAAATGTGTAGAAAAAATTATCATATTCATAAAAAAAATATAGCATTTTAACACACCCTTCATATTGTAACCAAAAAGCTAGCTATTTATACTTTTTTTTTCAGCCATAGAGTACAATTTCCAATCGCTGAAAACACCATAATAGCCATGGCAGAAATACACTGAAATAAAAGTTACAGCCATTCATACAAGGCTCCAGATAAAAAAAAAGCATGTCCAGTCCCTGATCGAACATTCTGGACTCAGGCCGCACCAGATATATTTAGAATCATAGCAAAGCGTAGCCAGCCCCAGTCCACATGATGACAAAAGTGGTTGTCATCACCTATGAACTTGATATAATATTTCAATAGAAACGTCGAACCCTTAATAAATGTTGGCTTTAAACGTAATATTGAACAGATGTTGAATACAAGTGCATACAAGTTGTACACAGAGCATTGCAATGGTTGATGTTGCACTTTTTCAGGTAGTTAAAATACACTACTCAAACATAACTGAAACATATTCATTTTTAATACTCTTGGCATAATGGGTGGATCTACGAACAGCACCATACACCTCCTAGTACGAATGGACAAAAGTCTTGTAAATATGATGCCTATTTTCTAATGCCAGAAGTGCATGAGGCAAAGTGAAGTGGGGAAACCGTGTTTTTGGAATCAGCCAAGAGCAAACCAATGTCTATGAGTCTTAGTCTTTGGAATCAGCCAAGAAAACCAATGACTTAGAGTCTTTGTCTTTAAAATCAGCCAATAAAACTAATGACTTAGAGTCTTTGTCTTTGAAATCAGCCAAGAAAACCAATGACTTAGAGTCTTAGTCTTTGGAATCAGCCAAGAAAACCAATGACTTAGAGTCTTAGTCTTTGGAATCAGCCAAGAAAACCAACGACCAATTTGTAAATAATATTCTTTAATCTAACAAACAGAAATACTTCAAGACTTTACCGGAAGCTAGATAAAATAGGACATTTATGTGACAGGGGAGGGGTAGGAACATGATTTGGAAGATTCAAATGTCCCTTCAGAAAAGAACATTTGTACGTATTCAACTCTAGAGCTATCCTCCTGCAAGCAGCATGGCATTGCAGCTTACAGGGTTTGAACTAAAAACCATCATGTCGACGACCCGTCTCACATTTCATAAGGCCATGCAGCTGTATAAAAAGTTAAATAAAATAGACAAAGGACTTACCACATTTCGATCCATTCATATATCCGTAAGTGTTTGAAATCCTTTAAAGAGTGTATAACATACTAGTGAATGAAATCTCTAATCAAAAGTTTTATACACAAACACTGGCCGAAACATAAAATCCTAACAACTGTTGGCGCTTTGTTTCTACACAGATCTCTACTGTTGTCTATGCCTTCAGCGCTAACAGATGTACTCTCCTGCGGGTTAATTCCTTCCACATCAATAACAAAGCAAATCTCAGTAATCTAAATTGATAACACCGGAGAAAGGCGGCTTTTAAAAGCTAAGATTTTTTTCTCTTATTTAAAGCGCTTGTTGATCACTATTATAGGTTAAAAGAGATTTTACAAAGACCAAAACAAAAAAGGTCTTGGCTAGCTAATCTGTGATGCTTACAGGAGGGGACAACTCACGTTGTCTGCTCACAAAGAGACAGAGGAAGACAACACTCGCGTCGCCTGCGCGTCCCCACCCGCCAGTGATCTATATATCGTGACCAGCCATCGACAGACAACACACACACACACACGCTTCTTTTTTATTTGTTGCGTGGATAGATTGCAGCGTAAGACTAAAGGACTGAAGGGGTGTTCTGTAGGATGGGGGGGGGGGGGGGGGCGGGGAAGTGTTTTATTGGGTTGGGGTGAAAGTATTTCGTGCGGATTGGGGGGGGGGGTTGAAAAGTGTTCAGAGACTATTCAATGTGTTCCACGAAGTGGAAAATTAAAAAGAAAAAACACTTGTAGACCTAAAAATAAATACAAAATAGTCATCCATTTTGTGGACACGAAAAAAAATTCTACGGGTAACCAGAACTAAATCAATTCATTTGTGCAAAAATATATATCAAGATCTAGACTTTTTCCAAAGTTGATATTAATTCACTCTGTCTGGTACAAAGTGTGTACACATCTATTCATCCACACCCAATCTTGGATGAAGCTCAAATTTTGCACAATTATTTATTTTTTTTTTTTACTTGTCAAAACAAGAATCAATTTAAAACAATTAACCAATGAGTTAATGAACAATTAGTACTTAATTTATTTATTTTTTTGTTATCTCAAACAAGAGAGAGAAATTGAACTGATATGATGGTAAAATTTTAATTAGTCCTCTTTATACTTTGCAGAGAGAAAAGTTTGAAACTAAGAATAGATAACTATAAAACCAACCTACTATTTTCATAAGCATTTCCATGGCACAGTGGTTGATGTATTAACTTGTGAAGGCTGAGCAGGCTTTAATCTCGAGATCGATGTCAGGTCATTCACTTTTTGTTTTTAGTCAAATCATTGGCAACAAACAAACTACACTTAGACAAATATTCGCGTAAAAACAATTACTAAGAAAGTTATAAAAATTCAAAGAATAAAGCAACACCCGCAAAGATGATATAAAACACAGGTCACAATGGCAAATAGATTCAATAACTCTTTTGTTCCTTTCGTAACTTAATCATTGAACAAATTACAAATGTTGCATGGAATTTTGAAAAGAAACTGGAATAGGAATGTATATTTTGTGCGCTTTCATACACATCGTTTGCGCTATACATGTAGTGTTATTTGTAGTGCTCAATTGTGAAATAAATGTCCTCACGGATAATAAAGATTATTATTAAAAGTATTTAAAAGGTGGGTGGGGAGGTAAATATGTACATTTAAAGAATCTACTGAAAGTTACATCGAAATTATTTATATTGTAATAAACGTGATTAAGTGAAAATGCACACCCGATGACAAGAAAACGTGTATGTTTAATAAAATATTACAATGTCCTTAGGAAACTCACAAATTATTTGTTGATTCAGCAAATATTTTACATTATTTTTCTATCTAGTTGTCCTAAGAGTTGTGTCTAAAACTCTTGGAACTCTAGGCCTATAGAAGCTTGTCTCTATCTGCCTGTCTGATCAAACTTCTGTCTGGGAATGACACAAGCAAATGTAAATTATTACATCCCCATTACCGATGGCCCATATCCCAAGGCGCTCGGATAAGAAGCGAGGCCAATTGTCGAGCACATCAGAAAAACTCCCCCATTTTAATTCTGTGTGCCACATCAGCCGTGCAGGTGTCCGCCATAAAACGACCTTTCAGTAACCGTGTATGAATAGTGACATGTTTGTTGGGGCCTTCTTTCATCCCCGCCAGTGCAATGGACTCAGTCCTTATTTTGCTTTCCCCTTTGGCCTAATCGTCTCCTCCTAACGACCAGCACCAGAGCGCCACGTTGAAGCTGAGAAGCACTGCTCTGAATATTTCACACAAGGTAAGGTCTGTGTACTTAAAAAACTCGACATATCTAACGAGTCTCTTCACTCCATTAATCTCATCACGTCTATGTTGCCTTTATTTATCGCCCTTAGATCTATTTTTAACTTTTCCTCTTTGTCAACAAAAAAAAATCAATGCCATGTTTCTTTTGATTCAGTTAAGTAACACCATATAAACAACACACGCACGCGCGCGCAACACACACGTTTGAGAGTGTAATTTATTTAATGAAGACAGCACTTGGGGTTGTAAAGAGTGGAAAGATGAAATCACCTTTGAACAGCTTTCATCTCTCTAAAGATTGACATTCATTTAAATATCTGCGGTATCCATGGCAACTATTTTGAAATTCAGAAGGTAATAATTTGATAGCATGATATATGTGAGACACATTGACCAACAGGAACACATACTGCGAGTGACTCGTACAAGAAGCTGAGATCGATAAGAAAAGAGAGACAGGGAAACAGACAGACAGACACAGTACAGGTCAGTAAAGTATATAAATATATATATATATATATATATATATATCCGTCATACCAAAATGCCAAACTCCTTCCACCTACGCTGTCTAAGGAGTATCCATAAGTTGCGTTGGTCCGACCACATACCAGACACAGAAATCATAATGCTGTCCAACATGAACAGTATCAATGCGACATTAAAAAGGTCTCAACTTCGATGAGCGGGACATGTAGTCCGCATGCCAGGCAAAAGTCTTCCCAAACGACTTCTGTACGGGGAGTTGTGAGCAGGAAAGCGCTCCCAGGGAGGTCAATACAAGCGCTACAAAGACACTACACTCTCAAGAGCTCCTTCAAGGAATGCGATATCGACATCAACGACTGGGAAGCACTAGCTCTCGATCGCTCCTCATGGCGTGAAGCTGTGAGTCTCGGAGTCTCGAGATTTGAAGCAAGAAGAGTGGCCAGGGCGAAAGAGCGCCGAACCAACAAAAAGCTGAGAGAAAAAGCAGGCCTATATGCAACTGACCTAACCCACCCATGCCACGTATGCGACCGGCTTTTCAAAGCGTGGATTGGACTTTGCAGTCATCTTCGAGTCCATAGGAAATGAGAAATGTGCTCATCCTCGACCACGAAATATATATATAATATATATATATATATAATATATATATAATATATATATATATATATATATATATTATATATATATATACATATATATATATATATATATATATATATATATATATATATATATATATATATATATATATATAATATATATATATATATATGATTTATATGGAGTCTTTTGTGGGCGCACCTTGGTTAATGACTACATTAGTTGTCTGTCTGTTACAAATTTGGAACACATTCTTTCTGCTACTTCCCATTCTCGGGTCAAGTTAAAACTTTGCAAAATTATTCTTAGTTTTTAACAAAATCAATCAAAAATTAACAAATTAGTTAATTAAATAGTGGTTGTTATTTAATTTTGTTTGATATCGAATAGGGAAATAAATCTTACAATATTGAGAGATATGTGTAAGTTCCCTCCCTTAGATGAGCGTTTTTTTTTTTAAAGTATTTTTTACTCAAAATTGTGTATCAAGTCAAAATAACTACAAAAACTCCATAACACTTGGCTTGAGAACTCTAGGATTTAATGGATCTAATATGTGCAGCTTTATCAACATTGTTTGGCCACAGGGGCGAGGGAGTGGCGGGCAGGGTTCAAACAGGGACCCTCGAGACGACAGTCAAGAACTCATGCTACCCGACCAGACAACTATCCAACCAACAAAAAAAAAACAACTTTTCTTTAATCTTAGACTGACACAGTCCCCCCCCCCCCCACTACCATCTTGTTCACTTTCCCATTTTAATATTTGTTGTTGGTTTTAATTAGATAGAGCTTCCGTCATCGTTGAACCTCCCCCCCCCCTTTTAGGTCCACTGTAGCGTGACTTCTAATGTGTTCCATTCACGCGAAGGTCAAACAGATTCAACAGGGGTGGGGGGGGGGGGGGGAGAAAGGATAATAAAAACATGAAAAAGTGACCAGGGCGCATGTAGCAAATGTGGACCCCAAAACGCTTCCGTCATCCCTAACACACACACACACACACACACACCTTGCCACCACACAGATCCATCACCTCGAGTAGTGGATCAGGGTGAAAGTTTTCATTCATCACATCACTGCTCCGGTGTCTTTTAATGGAAAGTTTCACCAGAGAGAAACGGCTGGAAGATTACCTTCTTTATGTTGTGTCTGTTCTATTTATGCGTAAAATGAGAAAAGAGTCCTTGTAATCACAACAAATGTTCATAAGGATCAATAAAGCAGTCTTAGTCGTAGTCTTAGTCTAAGTCTTAGTCTTAGTCTTAGTCTTAGTCTCAGTCTTAGTCTCAGTCTTAGTCTCAGTCTTAGTTTTAGTCTTAGTCTTAGTCTTAGTCTTAGTCTTAGTCTTAGTCTTAGTTTTAGTCTTAGTCTCAGTCTTAGTCTCAGTCTTAGTCTTAGTTTTAGTCTTAGTCTCAGTCTTAGTCTTAGTCTTAGTCTAAGTCTTCCATGATAAGTCTTCTGCTCCAGTGTCTGGTGGCTGCTTTCTTGTTAGTGGAGTGAAGGGCTGCTAATCAATGTTTAATTTTCTCTCTCTCTCTCTCCCTAAGTCTCTCTCTCTCTCTCTCTCTCTCTCAGAGGAGTGGCTGAGTGGTTAAGAGCTTAGCTTCCGAGTCTGAGGTCTTTGGTTCGAATCTCGGTGAAGACTTGATGGCAATAAAACACCTTGATATCCATATAACACCTTGATGGCCATTTAACACATTGATGGCCATATAACACCTTGATGACCATATAACACCTTGATGACCATATAACACCTTGATGGCCATATCACACCTTGATGACCATATAACACCTTGATGGCCATAAAAAACCTTGATGGCCATATAACACCTTGATGACCATATAAAATATTGATGGCCATATAACACATTGATGGCCATATAACATCTTGATGACCATATAACACCTTGATGGCCATATAACACCTTGATGGCCATATAACATCTTGATGACCATATAACACCTTGATGGCCAAATATCACCTTGATGGCCATATAACACCTTGATGACCATATAACACCTTGATGACCATAAAACACCTTGATGGCCATATAACACCTTGATGACCAAACAACACCTTGATGGTTATATAACACCTTGATGGCCATATAACAATTTGATGGCCATATACCATTTTGATGGCCATATAACACCTTGATGGCCATATAACAATTTGATGGCCATATAACACCTTGATTACCATATATTACCTTGATAGCCATATAACATCTTGATGACCAAACAACAACTTGATGGCCATATAACACCTTGATCGCAATATAACACTTTGATGGCCATATAACACATTGATGGCAATATAACACCTTGATGGCCATATAACACCTTGATGGCCATATAACACCTTGATGGCCATATAACACCTTGATTACCATATAACACCTTGATGACCATATAAAACTTTGATGGCCATATAACACCTTGATTACCATATAACACCTTGATTGCCATATAACACCTTAATGACCAAACAACACCTTGATGGCCATATAACACCTTGATGGCCATATAACACTTTGATGACCATATAACACTTTGATGGCCATATAACACCTTGATGGCCATATAACACATTGATGGCCATATAACACCTTGATGGCCATATAACACTTTGATGACCATATAACACCTTGATGGCCATATAACACCTTGATCGCCATATAACACTTTGATGGCCATATAACACAATGATGGCCATATAACACCTTGATGGCCATATAACACCTTGATTACCATATAACACCTTGATGGCCATATAACACTTTGATGGCCATATAACACCTTGATGGCCATATAACACATTGATGGCCATATAACACCTTGATGACCATATAACACCTTGATGGCCATATAACACCTTGATGGCCATATAACACCTTGATGGCCATATAACACTTTGATGGCCATATAACACCTTGATGACTATATAACACCTTGATGGCCATATAACACCTTGATGACCATATAACACCTTGATGGCCATATAACACCTTGATGGCCATATAACACCATGAAGCCAATAGCTTTAGTAGCAGTGATTGACTTACTCTTTAAACCATTTTGACGTAAAGTCACACAAGAAACAATACATTCACTCATAACACATCAAACAGTTGTCACGTATTACGAATTGAATTCTACTTTTAAATGGCTTGCCTAGGGGAACGTGACAATAGAATAGCAGTTGTGTCACTTATAATAAGTCTGAATTTAATCAAAGACTTACAATGAATAACAAAAAAAAATGACACAAGAAATCGGAAGGTAAACTATCAACTTAATGTTTAATCAAATATAAAGTTACAAGAAAGAAAAATAAACATTTACTCAATACAGAATTGATGTGTTGACCAAAACCCTTTTACAAAAATGGCATGTAAAAATATTACAATACAAGAGTTTGAAAATGTAATTACAAATACAAGCAAGCAAGGCCTTAAAAAAAAATATTAACTTACACGATAAATGGTATACCACGCACGGGTCACGCAATGTCTCCGCTATTCTGTCTCACGGCTGTCTCCGTATGTCTGTCCGTCAACGTTACGCGAGCGGTCTTATATAATCTACCGCGCGTCGATCTCTCGTAATTTCTAGAAAGTCATCAACACCCAGATCTAGAACGCTCTTCAAAGAGACAGAAGAAAAAAAAAAAAAAACACCCTCCTTTCAACCAGAGGTACACACACAGGTCAAGGACCGGTCACTGTCTGTGTGGCTTGACGAATAAAAAAAAAAACTTATTACACAAGGGGCAGACAACCTACCCGTCTCTCGACCGCAACAGGTCAACGAAAGAAAAAAACAACGCCTAGATACGTAACACCTCCCCCCTAAAAATAAAAAGTTTACATTTCCACGAAATGGAAATCTTTTAGAATTTAAAAAAAAAATATTTACATTACAGAATGTATTTATCATGATATATATATAAAAAAAAATATACATCAAAATACTTTTTACAATCTAGATAAGGCATCGGCGATAACATTTTCGCTGCCTTTTATGTGTTTAAGATCTAGGTTGTACTCTTGTAAAAATAAACTCCACCTGAGAAGTCGTTGGTTCTTGCCAGACATTTTGTGGATAAATGTAAGGGGATTATGGTCAGTAAATACAACCAGTGGCCATCTGGACCCACTGATATAAAAATCAAAGTGTTGTATAGAAAGAATCAACCCAAGACATTCTTTTTCCACAGTAGAATAATTTCTTTGATGTCTATTAAATTTCTTGGAAAAGAAACAAATAGGGTGCTCTACTTGGAAATTATCTTCTTGGTAAAGGACTGACCCAACACCTGTGTCACTGGCGTCAATAGCTAACCTAAAAGGTTTTCCGAAGTCAGGAGCCATCAAAATGGGAGAGCTAGATAATATCTGCTTGATCTGGTTAAAGGCTTTCTGACATTCATCCGTCCAAGTAAATCGGACGTTCTTTCTCAGGAGGTTTGTTAAAGGACTGGCAATGACAGAAAAATTTTCGCAAAATTTTCTATAATATCCAGACATTCCCAAAAATCTTCGGAGTTGTTTCCGATCAGCAGGAATAGGGAAAGCTTGGATAGCTTCTACTTTGGCCATTACAGGTTTCACCTGGCCTTGTCCTACAATATGGCCTAAGTATTGGATTGAAGCCTGGCAAAAATCACTCTTACTCAGGTTTACAGTAATTTTTGCATGTAACAGTTTAGTAAAAAGACAATGCAGTTGTTTACAATGGCTAGAAAAATCTTGGCTAAAAATTACTACATCGTCTATGTATGCGTGGCAATTCTCCATGTCAGCAAGCAGGGCATTTATCATTCTCTGGAAAGTGGCAGGAGCATTCTTCATGCCAAATGGCATCACTTTGTATTGGTACAGACCATCAGGGGTGACAAAGGCGGAGATTTCCTTTGCCCTATCAGTCAGGGGAACCTGCCAATAACCTGAAAGTAGGTCTATTTTGGTGATGTACTTAGCGTCACCAATACGATCTATGAGATCGTCTATCCTAGGGATAGGAAACGAATCGGTCTTTGTTACAGCATTTACCTTACGGTAGTCTGTACAAAAACGATAAGTCTTGTCCTGTTTAGGTATCAAGACACATGGGGAGCTCCAGCTACTGGAACTTGGTTCAATGAGGTCATTTTCAAGCATATACTTGATTTCTGACCTAAGTATGGCAAGTTTTTCAGGGTTGACCCTGTAAGGATGCTGCTTGACTGGAGTAGCCTCGCCAACATCTACATCATGCATTATAACATTAGTCTGTTTTGGTACATCAGAAAAAATGTCATTAAATTCATTAATGAGTTTCATGATAACTGGCCTTTCTGTCGAAGACAGATGAGACAGTTTTACATCCAAATTCTGTAATACAAAAGAATTAGGTATTTTGTATTGTCCAAATTTCTCCTTTACAATATCATCATCAATAGGAGAAACATGGCTATTTGAACAACTTTTGACTGTATTTAAAACACAATTACTCTTCTCTGAGTGATCTGGCCTAGATACATAAGGCTTCAGCATGTTTATGTGACATAGCTGAGTCTTTTTCCTACGGTCAGGAGTTTTGATTGTATAATTGAGGTCACTAATTTTGGTCTCAATTTCATAGGGACCAAAATATCTGGCTTGCAAGGGTTGACCTGGTATGGGCAAAAATACAAGCACCTTATCCCCGGGAGAAAATTCTCTAACACGGGCCTTTCTATCATACCAGCGTTTCATGCTGGATTGGGTGTTTTGTAAGTTATTTTTGGCCAGAACACAAGCATCATAAAGTCTAGTTTTAAACTTAATTACATAGTCTAAAAGTCCTTCAGTGGCTGTTGGTGACAACAAAGTCTCTTTTATACATTTCAAGGGACCGCGCACCGAATGGCCAAAGACTAAGTCAAAAGGGCTGAATCCCAACGATTCCTGGACGGATTCACGGGTTGCAAACAGCAGCATGTGGATTCCTTCGTCCCAGTCTTTTTCGTGCTCAAAGCAATAGGTTCGGATCATGTTCTTGAGAGTCTGATGGAATCGCTCAAGAGCGCCTTGCGACTCGGCATGATACGCACTCGACATGCAGTGTTTGATGCCCAACTGAGTCATGACTTGCTTGAAAAGATTGGCCGTGAAATTCGTTCCTTGGTCCGATTGGATGGACTTTGGTAGACCAAATAGAGTAAAGAACTTGATTAAGGCCTTTACAATTTTTGATGCTTTTATGTTCCTTAGAGGAATAGCCTCAGGAAAACGAGTTGAAGCACACATAATGGTCAACAGGTATTGGTTGCCAGCTTTTGTCCTTGGGAGAGGACCAACACAGTCAATAAGTACTCTGCTGAAAGGTTCTTCAAAGGCTGGAATCGGCTTCAGAGGAGCAACAGGGATCTTTTGATTTGGCTTGCCAACCATCTGACAGGCATGACAGGATCGGCAGTACTGGATGACATCTTTCTTCAAACGTGGCCAGAAGAAGTGTGACCTAATCTTGTGGTATGTCTTGTGGATGCCGAGATGACCTGACATTGGTGTGTCATGAGCCAGATTCATGATGTACGCTCGGTATCTTTCTGGTAACACGATTTTATGGCATATTCTCCATTCTTCTTCGTTGGATGCGTCTGGAGGTTTCCATTTCCTGAAGAGCATATCATCTTGGATGTAGTAGCACGTTGATGCTAGCTCTGCCTCTTGTGATGTCATTGCGGTTTCTCGGAGTTTGGCGAGCTCTGGATCCTTCTTTTGGTCCTCAATCAACTGTTTTCCAGTTGATGCCGGCTTTTCAGAATTTGGCGTTGGTTCTTCTTCAAGAGAAGCAAAGAATGTGGTGCTCAAGTCCACATCATCTTGGTTACTGTTGGCTTTGATGACGTTCTCTTCTTGAGATGCTTTCAACCTCATTGCCCTTGTTACTGCACACGCTGGATATAACTCTAGGTCTTCCTCGGGTGTGGCAGATAAGTCGGGTGTTTGAGTGACGATGGGTTCGGCTATCACCTTTCCACCTGCTAAGTCATTGCCTAACAGCAACGAGATGCCTTCCAATGGTAATGTTGGTCGGACACCTACAACAACCGGTCCAGTAATGAGATTTGACTTTATGTCGATTAGATGTAGAGGTACATCTATACATCCAAGCTCTACGCCTCGTAACAGGATGCTCTTCCCAGTCGATGATGATTTAGACAAGGGCAAGATACCCTCTAAAAGTAACGATTGTGAGGCACCTGTGTCTCTCAAAATGGTGATAGGTCGTAGACTTGTAGAATCACCGGGTAGTGATACGAATCCTTCCGAAATGAAAGGCTTAAAATCCTCTAATAAAACATCAATTTTGGTTGATGCAGACTGGACTTGGGTCGAACTCTCGCTGGAGTCATTGACATCTCTAGGAGACGCAGTGGAGAAACTCTTTCTTGAGTCAGTAGAACATCTTTTGGATGTATTTGGAGAACTCTTGATGGAGTCATTAGAACATCGGGGTGATGTCTTATGGGAACTCTGGATAGAGTCATGGGAACATCGGAATGATGTATTATGGGAACTCTGGATAGAGTCATTGGAACATCGGGGTGATGTCTTATGGGAACTCTGGATAGAGTCATTGGAACATCGGGGTGATGTATTATGGGAACTCTGGATAGAGTCATGGGAACATCGGGATGATGTATTATGGGAACTCTGGTTAGAGTCATTGGAACATCGGTGTGATGTATTATGGGAACTCTGGATAGAGTCATTGGAACATCGGTCTGATGTATTTGAAAAACTCTTGTTTGAGTCATTGGAACATCGGCTTGATGTATTTGAAAAACTCTTGTTTGAGTCATTGGAACATCGGCTTGATGTATTTGAAAAACTCTTGTTTGAGTCATTGGAACATCGGCTTGATGTATTTGAAAAACTCTTGGTTGAGTCATTGGAACATCGTAAAGATGAATTTGAAGAACTCACTGTTGAGTCATTTGAACACCGTGGAGACATTTTCGGAGAGTCTTGTACAGTCAATACATTTGAAACAGGTGGTGTCGAGGTATTCTTGATATGACTTGAGGATGAGGGAGTAAACCTCGACGACCACTGTACTGTGCAAGCGCTGACTTTTGAAGGAGCTTTTTCGTTTCTCTTCTTCAGTTTCCAGCAATCGTCAATTTTATGGCCTTCTCGTTTGCAGTAGGAACAAGTAGCTTTACTTGTAGTAGGTTTTCTGTCATTTGTACTGCTGTTCTTGATGGAGTTGCTAGCAATGGACTCAGGCTGTTTGACTTGTTTTGGCTTGACATCCGTCGTATACTTGGCAAATTGATGTGATATTATATAATCGTCTGCCAACACTGCAGCCTTGTGCACATCTTCCTCGCCACGATCAGCTATATGCGTACGGACGTCCAGCCGCACACAACTCTTGAACTCTTCCATCAGCATTAGGTTCTTGAATTTGGCAAAGTCGGTGCCGATTTCCCTGGAAGTGAGCCATTTTTCAAAGCGTCGCTCCTTTTCCCGCAGGAATTCTACATGGGTTTGGCCATCCGATTTGCAACAATCCCTGAACTGCTTTCGGTAAGCTTCCGGAACAAGTTCATATGCCTTAAGAATTAAGGCCTTAACAACATTATAATCTTTTTGTTGTTCAATGGTCAAAGAACAAAATACCTCTGCAGCTCTACCAGTCAAAACTGTTTGCAGCAAAGTGGGCCACAAAGTTTCAGGTACATTAAAATTTTTCACAGCAAGTTCAAATTGTGGAAAATAATTGTCAATTGTGGCTTCATTAAAGCGTGGAATTATTTTCAAAAACTTTATTGCTTCAGCAGTATGACTGGCAGGGGAAGAATCTGGTCTTACATTAGCAGCTAACTCTAATTTCTTTAACTCTATTTGTAATTTCATTTCCATTTCTTTCTGCTCTCTAGCCGCTGCAAGCTCTAATTCTTTTTGTTTAATTTCTCTCTGCTCTCTAGCCATTTCCTTCTGGGCTTCTATTTCCATTTGTTTTAATTTTATCTGAAGTTCTAAATCTGATTTACCCTCATCGGGTCTAAGGGTTTCTAAAAGGTCTTCAGAAAACACTTCCTCGTCTACATAATGGACTACAATGTTATCTCTGATTTCTTGTTTAAGGGCATTTGATTTTATTTTTAACCCTAAATGTTTAGAAATAAGGACCAGTTCCTTCCTAGTAAAAGCATCAAGCTCTTCCACAGAGGGATTTGCAAGAAAAACCTGAATATCCATGACTAACTAACAACTATTACAAGCAAAAAAAAAAAAAATGTATACAATGTAAATATACAATACAAAATCAGTACAACAAAAGAGAGTTTGGTCAATACTATTGATACTTTACTTCCGACTCTTTGAACAAAAAAAAAAATTTTGTTAAAGTCAACTTCGCCTTTACAAAATTACTCAAGTAAGACGAAAATAGGTTCAGAAAAATATCCGGGACGAAAGCCCTCAAACTTCTTTTGTCACGTATTACGAATTGAATTCTACTTTTAAATGGCTTGCCTAGGGGAACGTGACAATAGAATAGCAGTTGTGTCACTTATAATAAGTCTGAATTTAATCAAAGACTTACAATGAATAACAAAAAAAAATGACACAAGAAATCGGAAGGTAAACTATCAACTTAATGTTTAATCAAATATAAAGTTACAAGAAAGAAAAATAAACATTTACTCAATACAGAATTGATGTGTTGACCAAAACCCTTTTACAAAAATGGCATGTAAAAATATTACAATACAAGAGTTTGAAAATGTAATTACAAATACAAGCAAGCAAGGCCTTAAAAAAAAATATTAACTTACACGATAAATGGTATACCACGCACGGGTCACGCAATGTCTCCGCTATTCTGTCTCACGGCTGTCTCCGTATGTCTGTCCGTCAACGTTACGCGAGCGGTCTTATATAATCTACCGCGCGTCGATCTCTCGTAATTTCTAGAAAGTCATCAACACCCAGATCTAGAACGCTCTTCAAAGAGACAGAAGAAAAAAAAAAAAAAACACCCTCCTTTCAACCAGAGGTACACACACAGGTCAAGGACCGGTCACTGTCTGTGTGGCTTGACGAATAAAAAAAAAAACTTATTACACAAGGGGCAGACAACCTACCCGTCTCTCGACCGCAACAGGTCAACGAAAGAAAAAAACAACGCCTAGATACGTAACACAGTTCTTTAAACACGATTTTGATATATGGAGGATAATCAATGAAGATCAAGCTTTTTGGTGTATCCGGTGTACAGAATACAAAAGTACACATGTATTGAAACATGAAGTATTTTAATAAACCATGTAATAATCATTTTAATAAACCATGTAATAATCATTTTAATAAACCATGTAATAATCATTGTTTACTTTCTCAGCACTTTACAGCACATTTTCTAAGACATTTTCTTTCTTACACGACGTAATTGTGATTTTGTTGGCAACAGGGACCTTTCAATATAGCGTCCTTGAACTTTGTTTATTCTCTTTCTTTAAAAATCTCTTTCAAAGTGTGTACATTATTTCTCTCACACCCCATCTCGGATAAAGCAAAAATTTTTTATATATATATAATCTTTATTACCCATAAGGAAATTGGTCTTGCAATTTGTGCATTACACCAAACAAAACATCATAACTATAGAAAACCAAAATATGCATTCACACCAGACTCATAATTTGCATGTGAAAAGTTTATATCAGATGATTCCTATTTATTGATTTGATTGCTAAGGGAACAATGGAGTGTTTGTGTCTAATTGTCTTTGCTATCGGTGTCTTCTATCTCTTTTGTGATGGTAAAATCACACAATCCTGACACAAAAGGTGATTACTTTTTATTTCTAGAATATATATTTATGGATGGAAGGTCAAGAAGTGTGTGGAAGGCAAGTGTGTGGAAGATCAAGAAGTGTGTGGAAAGTCAAGTGTGTGGAAGATCAAGAAGTGTTGGAAGTGAATGGTAGGCAGGAAATAAAAATTAAAAAAAATCTCTTAAATATTTTGCAGAAGGACAGAGCTCTTCACTACACAGAGATTATCATTTGTTAAAGCTTTTAACTCCAGGCACTAAAGATTGTCACTCATGGCCGAACTTGCCAACAATTTTACATTTTGCTGATTTCCAAGTTGAATTTACGGTCAAACATTAGCTACGACCACAACAATAGTGACATAAAACATGTCCGCTTCGATTGTTTTTATTAAACGTTTATCACATTCTTTCTAAAGGTCGTCTGCTCTTAATGACCAGACCCTTTTAAAACAAACCATTGTCTCGTGTTATTCTGTCATTATTGGCACATCCGTCTATATTAACTCTTTGTCACCTTAAAGCATTACGGAGGAGATGGAATGTATTAAATGCTCATTGTATTCAATGCGGCTGTTAAAAATAATTCCTAAAGTAAAAGCTTAGAATCTAGTAGATCTTGACAGGGCCGGTCCTAACTATTGCGGGGCCCCTATGCGAAGCTGATTGCGCGGGGCCCAGTATGGGCGGGGATAAGCATAATGTCAAAATTAAGATTTTGTATTAGAAAATACATTCGTTTTTACAAAAAGATTTTATCACAGAAAAGCAATGCAGTTTGTTTTTTATCGCGCGTGGGATTGTCCATTTTCAGTAGATTTTTATGAGTTTTTTATGAGATTTTAATAATTTCAGGAGATTTCCAGGAGGTCCTGGAAAATAAGGGAGCCGCGAAACCATGTTATTATATATTAGTGATAATGGTTTAATTTTAAAATTTACACCTAGACATAGCGCGGGGGGGGGCTATAAAAGTGCGGGGGCCACTGCGGCCGCATAGGTTGTAATGCCATGAGGCTGGCCATAGGTCTATAAGGCTTTTTTTAGCCTTCACTTAAGCGTATTGGCTGTGTACTATGTCTATTTATAGTATTGGCTGAAATGCTTTTCTGACATAGAGAAGACTACGCTGGCTCGGACTTGTCACCCGCATGCCAGATGGAAGAATTCCTAAAGACATTCTGTATGCTAAGCTTGTGAAGGGAGACAGACCCAAGGGCCGCCCAAGACTAACCTAGAAAGATGTCTGCAAGCGAGACATGAGAACCACAAGCATCAAAAGAAAGTATATGGGAGGAGATAGCCCAAGAGGACAGCCTGGAGACTGTGCGTGCTGGTACGAACATCGCCCAGAGCAAAAGCTTCCATTGTCTTCTTAGACCAGGGGTTCTCAACTTGTGGGGGTCGATTGACGATTTGCGAGGGGTCGCCTTAGACCATCGAAAATATGGATTGTTATTGTCTATTCTTCTATTGCTGTATGTGTGTTGGGGGGGGGGGCATAAAAGGTTGAGAACCGCTGTCTTAGACAGAAGGAGCCATTACTTGTTGAAATTAACGTAATTTTGTATTGCAAATTGTATTTTAGCTTTGTAGTAATACCTTTAGTATTTAATGTAGAAGGATAGCTTGTACTGCATGTATTTTGACACCTTGCAATTCATATATCTGTATTACTTGTCTTTGATGTGATTGGTATTGTTAGATGTCTTTTTATGGATTGTGTAGTACGTGTAGGACCGGATTGTAAGTACCAATTTGTCGTAATTAATTCTGTTTTATATAGAGACTGTGCTATCTAAGGGAAGATATACTTTTCATAGAATTAGGTCGTCGCCTAAAAATTTTAAAATTAACACAAGATGATAATTAAAAAACTTTCCATTTTGATATATGACGTGAAATATACTTCATTTTATTCTAGATTCAACCATTGATAATTAATTATTTGGTTTGGTATCTAAAACAAAGGAAAAAAATGTGTACTTGACTGAAGTGTTGGTATTAGCTGAATTAGTCCCCTTTGTAGATCGTCGTCCGAGTCTAAGTGAACACAACATGAGAAACAGGAGGAGACTATAGAAACAATGGACTGTTAATAGAAGAATTTGATTATGCAATCTCACTGGAAAGACTCCTTGCAATAATAAAGCATTACAAGGAATCAATAGAAAGAGACATTATAGACCACCAGCAGCTTTATAAAGGAGGAATTTATTCAAAAAACAAAAACCATTTTTTGTTACATGTTTATCAATTTCATGCCTATATATATAGTTTTTTGTTGTAGTTGTTGTTTCTATTGTATTCTGTATCTATTTTTAATATATAACCATAAATAGTTTTCCTTTGTCTACTGTAAATTCGGGCGGCGTTGTACGGGAGTGACTGCTCCTTTTGTTTTGTAATAAGTTCAGCGTGCAACAGGTGTTGATCGATTGGTTAAGGTGAGGAGAGACATCCTCAAATAAACCACTTTGACTCATCTTCGGAGAGACCAACCATAAGAAGAAAACACAGAGTGGTTTTATCAGTTAGATAGACAATAAAGTTGATTTTTGTGTGTGTTTATAGTGCTACACACTCGGAGCTACACACTCGGAGCTACACACTCGGAGCTACACAGAGAAAAACGTTACCTTATTAAGATTACGTTTTTTGTATTTTAATGCTATCGTTTTCTTTATCGTTTTTCTTTCTCTCTCTCTCTCTTTTTCTTTCTCTCTCTCTCTCTTTTTCTCTCTCTCTTTCTCTCTCTGTATCACTTACTTGTTTCTTTTGTCTCTCTGATATTCTACTCCTGCCTCCTTGTTTCCTTTCTCTCTCCATCTCTCTCCCTCTCTCTCTCTTTCTTTCTCTCACTATCCGATACTGTATACTATTCCTCCCTCTTTCTTCTCTCTCTCTCTCTCCCTTTGCCCTTTCTTTATCTGTTTCTCTCTCTCTCTCTCTTTTCTTTGTTTCATTTGATTCCTCTAAACCTTGTTATTAGAACAAAAGTCAGATTATTTGCAGACGATTGCATAATATATAGAACAATAAAAACAATACAAGACACAGATATTTTACAAAGAGAATTAGATGAATTACAGAAATGGGAATCAAATTGGAGCATGTCTTTCCACCCAGAAAAATGTCAGTTGTTAAGAGTAACAAAAAAACTAAAACAAATTAATTCCACTTATCTTATTCATGGCAAACCAGTAACACAGACCAAAAACTCAAAATACCTAGGTGTTATAATAAATGAAAAACTGTCATGGAATCCACATATTGATGAAACTATTAAAAAATCCAACAAAGCATTAGGGTTTATTAAAAGAAATTTCTATAAATCAAATAAGAACATAAAACTAAAATGTTATTTAACCTTGGTTAGACCAATAATAGAATATGCATCCACCGTTTGGGACCCCTCAACTCAAGAAAACATTAAGAAACTGGAACAAACACAAAATAGAGCAGTGAGATTCATAACAAACGAATATTCACATTTGACTAGGGTAACACCATTAGTAAAATCACTAAATTTAGAAAGCCTTCAGGACAGAAGACTCAAAAGTAAAGTAGCAATTATACATAAAACACTGAACCATAATCTTCAAATACAAAAACAAAATTTAATAAAATACTCTGAAAGACACAAAAATAAAGGCACATTCCTTGTCCCATATGCTAGAACAAATTTGTACAAATACTCCTTCTTCCCTAGTGCTATTAGAGCATGGAATGGGTTGCCTGAGCTAGCCAGAAAAACCAGTGACTTGGCAGAATTTAAGTCATTGGTTAATATGCATGACTAAATGCATGACGCGTAGGACGTAATCATCTTCTTTTTTGAAGTAACGTCTGTATTATATAAGATAAGATATTAGTACTATTTTATAATCAAATATACTCAATTAAGGTCTTCAAACAGCTTATAAGCGATAACTCAATGGATTCTTTAGTTGTGACCTACACAACGTACTCGTAAGATAGCGGCCCATACATGTGTTTGTGTGACAAAAGCGACTGTGACTGAGACCAATCTTTCTAGTAGGTCTAACAAAAGTGATCTGAAACGTCGCAACCTGCAGGCATGTGGACCAATAGCGCATTGCCAAGTCACAAGTCGTGACGTCATGGCCTGTGACGTGGCAAAGGGCTATTGGTCTCAACTGCCCACAGCCTGCGACGTTGCTGTGACTGAGAAGCACGAGCGGACGGAAGCTGCAGTGTAGGATACGCAGTTTATATTAACTGGCTCTGTTTGTCTGTCTGTCTGATAATAATTTTTAGCACGTTTTTTCTGAAGTTGAAACTTTGCATAATTATTCAACGTCCGTAGCAAAACACGAATCAATCAAAGCAAGATGAAAAACAAAAAACAGAGATAGTGATATTCACTATCAACTTTGGTTTACTTTGTGTCTTCAATTAAATCAATGTTTTTTTAAATGTCCACAAGATTGTAATGTTTGTTTTTGAAATGTTTTACATGCTTCGGATGCTCCTCCAGAATTGAAGATAAGTGCATCCTAGCCGAAACATCCCGCAGGACGAGGGGGCGGGCACGTCGAGCGGGGGGTTTGAACCAGGCACCTTCGAGACCACCGAACAACAGTCCAGAGCGCTTACCGAACCACCCGACAGCCTTCTTGTTCACAATAATACTATAGAATGTTGGATAATTCATGTCACGCTTTTGCGACTTAGGTGTGTTGTAAATGTGTGTAAAGCTATATTAATTAAGAATTTCCCCAGCAGGGTTATCCCTGTCGTTCTATCCTGTTTCAACTAGATTATAACTATGTTATATTGCAAAGCTAAGAAAGTTATTTACCATTATATATTGGTCGTCGCAAAAATTGCCCCACTAAATCTTTAATTAGCAGATGAGCCAATTAGAGTAGTCGTTCCTGTTTCCAGTGATAAATGAGGGGGGGAAAAAAGCATATTTTTTTATCCTCTCAGAGCGATAAGGCTATCCAGTATCCACATTGTCAGTAATGAGCATGCAAGAGCAGTTTTATTTAAAGGGTGAATTATCGGTCCATTGTTGTTTTTCTTTTAATTGGCAATGTTAGCATAGTATAAAAAAAAAGATTGCCAGTCTAATTATTTCCCTTTAAGTGAGCTTAACAAGGAGAAAGAAAGTCGGATCTCTTTCTATGTTCCCCCGGACGTAGATTGCCGCTAGATCATCTTATTATAGATTAGGTTATTTACGTAAAAGTAAATGAATATGATTCAACTACATTTTGATTCAGCATGACCTATTTGTAGGCAAAGCATTTGTGCACAGCGTAAACTTATATGTATCTTATCATGTTCGATGAAATTGAGATTTATCTTGTATCTTGTCTGTTATAATTTTGTGTAAATAAATGTAGAAATCTACATGACAAGTCATCAAGTGTCATGTCTGCAAGTAATTCCTGTGACTGTCTTTGTCCACTGGATAGTGTTAAAAAGTGGGGACAAAAAAAATAATTGTTTATTAAAACGCTTATCAATACTTCCGTATTCTGTACACCGGATACACCAAAAAAAAAACCTTACATTTATGGATTTAATCTCCAACAAAAAATTCACGAGTAGGCCTGAGACAAATGCGTGAGCACATGAATAAAAGGAAGAGTGCTCGAAAGAGTATTTTTTTAGCGAAGAAATGGGGAAACGTGTGCCCAGTGTTCATTGTATAATCCACTGGGTTTTAAATAGATTTGCGCAATTTTATATTTTCGCTATCTATTTTTTTTATTTTTCAATTTCATTAGCGGTCACCAAATTCACTTCGACTAGGGCCTCCAATCATCAAATGCCGGCCCTGCTAACAGAATCTTCGACGCCGCTGATCCTAGAATGTAAGGCTATTGCTGTTTCTTTGGACCAGTGTTTCTCAAACTTTTTACTTAACGGAACACTTCGCACATTCTGAGTATTTAGCGGAACTCTTTGCTTATTTTTTTAAAGAGAGATTAATTCATTATCCAGCCAACTAGTTAATTATTTCAGTATTTTGTGGAACACATATTCAGGGCTCGCGAAAAACTAGGGTTATGGGAACACACTGATTTGAACACATCATTAGAGAAGCGAACTAATGTGTGGATAACAAGATTAAATCCATATATACATCCACATCTCTCATTAAGTAGCATTTATTTCCCTTATTTTGATGTCAAACAAAATAATTAATCACCAATAATTAATGAACTAATTGGTTAGTTTTTGTGATTGATTCATGCCTTGTCAAGTACAGTGAATAATTGTTTTAATTTGATCTGAAATTGAGAAATGAGAGGAAAAAAACAACTTCTAAATTTTTACCAGACAGACAAACAGACAGACAGAGTGAGTTGATATAAGCTTTGTAAAATAATGTTTAAAATTGATTTTAAAAACTGGCTTTAATAGCTTGTTTACAAAAAACGAATGTTTTGTTTCATTGTTTCGAAGTAATATTTTATTTTCGAGTACGAGTATCTGACGTTTTTTTAATTTTACTTCTTTACGCTGTTGTTGATGGCATTATGTTTTTGTTTCATTCACTTGTTTCTTTTTTTTTTGGCTTCGTCACGACAATCAAATGTAAACAAACACCAGCTAATTGAATTGAGCTCCAATTACGTCGTGTCTAATATGTCGTAAAATTCTGTTTGCTGAAATCATTCTCCTGGGAAATTCTCGATTTGGCTGTGCCATTTGGCAGCAGCATGGTATCAGCGGTATACTGCTGTAATCAAGACCAAAGTGCTGCAACAGTTAGAGGTGTGTCTTTCTAAGAGCGCGTCTTGTCAAACAGTCAGAGGTAAGAGTCCGCCTAGTCAAAACAGTCAGGTAAGTGTGTCTAGTCAAAACAGTCAGATTTAAGAGTGTGTCTAGTCAAAACAGTCAGATTTAAGAGTGTGTAATGTCAAAACAGTCAGATTTAAGAGCGTGTCTTGTCAAAACAGTCAGATATAAGAGTGTGTAATGTCAAAACAGTCAGAGGTAAGAGAGCGTCTTATCAAAACAGTCAGACGTTTGAGTGTGTCTTGTCAAAACAGTCAGGTAAGAATGTGTCTAGTTAAAACAGTCAAATTTAAGAGTGTGTAATGTCAAAACAGTCAGGTAAGAATGTGTGTGTGTTTCTATGGTGACGGTGGGAAGAGGTTGGCGATGGGTTGTGAATGATGCAAGACAAGCGGCAATGTCGTCGGCGGTTTTAGGAAGTATATACGACTCTGCGTTGCCAGAGTGAAAAGACGTGTTTTGGTAGTGAGTTATTTCTAAAGTCTACTACATTTATTGGTTTCATCTCAAGTTAAAATTTGTCTCTATTGTAGTAAAAGTTGTTTGTTTGTTTTTCACAAAAATGTTACTCAAGTTATTTTAAGTTTTTAAAGTTAAGCTTTAATACAGCGGTTTAGTTGTCTGCCAGCAGTTTGGTGTTGTAAGTCAACGACCGTCCACAACATTGCGTCTTGCTAAGACATAGATGTGTCTTACAGTCTTACTTCTTAAGTTGAAGATCTCAATACTTTAGAATGTTTTTATTTACAGAGAAGGGAAGAGACGGGGAAGACATGCTGTGTCCATGACAACCAAAATGTAAAAGGCTTGTTGGAGTTTTTCCTAATCAATTATATTTTTGCCAGCAAAAATATACATATTAATTTTTTTAAACATTAAAAAGAAAATAATTTTCGCTTTAATAAAAATAAGATTTAAAACACTGTTCTAAAAATATATTAATTTAATAACATTAAATAAATTTAATACATTTTTATAGGAACCTAATATGTAACGTGAAATTAGAAGTATTTATTTCTTAAAATGATAACTAATTATTATTAAGGTAGAAATTTAGAAAATTTTTCGAAATACATTGTAGTTAACGTCAATCAATATTACAATAAAATCATATTATGGAATAATAAGATTCTTACTTTGTTACAAAGGCAAAGAACGTTCTCTTAATAATAAGGCCTCGTGTTTGGCATCGCTTGACTTCCGAACCGGGGTCCCTAGTTTGAATCCTGGTGAAACTGGGATTTTTAATTTTGGGACCCTTGAGTCTAGTCCAAAGGGGCACCTGACATTAATTGGGGAAAGTAAATGGAGTTGGTCGTTGTGGTGGCCACACGAAACCCTCATAAACCGTCGGCCACAGCATCAGATGACCCATTCATAATCTGTCCTATAGATCTAGATCGCAAAGAGGAACAATGTAAATCTGTCGCTTTTACATGCATGTAATCCTTAGTATTTTATTGTTATGAAAATATTTGCAAAGGATAAATAGGCCTACTACTTTATAAAAATCCATAGATATAAAGCCCTTTTTTACGGAAATGCGACATCAATTTCGGATTAAAAGCGTGTGCCTTGGAAGGCTTTCATAATGAATGGAACTGTGCCTTGCCGTAACTAGCCATTCCATATTTTTTAATTTCATTTCAAATGTACGACTAACCGTGTGGTGTGAAAGCATGCCTTTAGCCTCGCATGCCAACTTGTACAAGGCGCCGTACGGCGATGGTGGAGTTCAATGTCAATGTAGCGTTGTTTTAAAGCACCGTAAATTATTTTACCGTCATTACGAAAGACGAAAACCCAAATGTCGTTCCTTATACAACTGGGTTGTTGTTTTTTTTTCGATGTTTTTTTTTTTTTTTTTTTTTTTGTGGTACGATCAAAACCGTGTAGTATGCAAGCGGCCTAACAGGCTCCCAGGAAATCTTACAAATGTTTTGAGCTCTTTGAAATATTTAATTGAAATTCTATTCTGCTAATTGCAGAATTAGACCTAAGTACGTTTTGGAGTAACCATTGAAATTCGCGTAACAAAAGAAAGAAACACTGGTATGAAGTAATTAAAGAACTTGAACAAAAGAAGGGAACATTGAAATGCACATAACAAAAAGGGAACATTGAAATGCACGTAACAAAAGAAGGGAACATTGAAATGCACGTAACAAAAGAAGGGAACATTGAAATGCACGTAACAAAAGAAGGGAACATTGAATTGCACATATCAAAAGAAGGGAACATTGAAATGCACGTAACAAAAGAAGGGAACATTGAAATGCACGTAACAAAAGAAGGGAACATTGAAATGCACGTAACAAAGAAGGGAACATTGAATTGCACATAACAAAAGAAGGGAACATTGAAATGCACATAACAAAAGAAGGGAACATTGAATTGCACATAACAAAAGAAGGGAACATTGAAATGCACGTAACAAAAGAAGGGAACATTGAAATGTATGTAGTAAAAAAAAGGAACACTGGGATGACGTAACTAGAAATAGGAACTTTGAAATGCACAAAAGAAAGGAACACTTTAAGCTTATCTCACCAACACTAATGCGAACATAATGAGATGGAAGCCTCGCTGTGTTTCTGCGCTCGCATTGCAATGGTCTCCTAATCAGACGTTTGAAGATTTTCTATGGCTTGCACGCGCTCTCCCCCCCCTCCCATTTACTTGATGCCATTTTTAAAAACTATTTTCTAGTTTTCTCTCTATTATACAGAGCATGTGTATGTCTTTGCTACATAAGTGATTCACACATTGTTTTCCTTTGGTGATTGTTATACTTGAAGGGAAATTTGAAACACTAATACACCACCTTCGCCAATCTGATGAACTGCTGTTTTTCGCCAAGGCTCTACGGGAGGACTGATCCTTCCAGCCTTGCCACCAATTTGAGTTTATCTCAGATGAACTGTTGGGCCACCACGCATGATTTATCGACCGCAGGGCCGGATTTAAGTGTGTAGAGACACCGGGGCAGGAGTTTTTTAGGAGGCCCCTACATTTGATCGAAAGCTGTAATAAAGATCTATTTATGCATGAAAATACGTACATCTCAAAGTATGTTACGTTGAGAAGAATGAAATAGAGTTCTTGTAAATTGTATGTGAATTTCCTTTAAAAATAATTAAAATTCATATTTTAGTTTTAAAAAGTGTATATTTTTGAGTTTGTGGAGAGTAAGGCCTTTGGTAGACACAAGCCGTTAATCCGGAGCTGTATTTATTTATTCTGAGCATGCTACAGGCGTACACTTCTTAATAACATGTTCGACAGCCGTACAAATGGGGAATGAAAAAGAAATAAACAACAAATATTAACATCGAAATTCAAATCTATTTTTATCTTTGTAGTGGAGGCTCTCCAGCACAGGTCGACCGTTTTTCTCCATTCCTCGTGTATTTTGCCTTAGATAAAATCTCTTTCAATGACAGGCTTTTCCATTCTTTTATGTTGTCCCCGAAATTAAAAATCCCAGTCTTCCCCAGGATTAGAACTCGGGATCCCCAGTTCGGAGATTAGGCGCTATTTCGCTCAGCCGTCGCGCCCCCTTATAAAGTTTTAGTTTATCTTATTTGACAGTGGTTATTTGGTCATCTTGGAGCCCAATAGCCGTTGTGGTCCTGTCTCTAACTATGTGATGCGGTCTTTGTGATATCTAGATCTATCAAACATTACAGACATTTAAAAATAATGAAAATGATTTTGTCAAAGTTTTTATTCTTAGATAAATATATATAAATCGTTAAGATAACAAGTTATGTCTTCTAGTTTAGTTTATTTGGTCCAAACAAATACAAATTAAGTTTGACTACAATTGTCCACCTCATCATTTGTTTTTAAAAAAAGTAAGGCTCCTTTTTAGATCATGTGGTCTATAGAGCAGATGACGTAAAGTTCATATGTTTCTGTTGCCCACGATTAACGACGGTGTCATGTGACCAGCACAACGAACAACTGCCTTTTCCCCAACTAATGTCAGGACTCACAGGCCCCTAAAGAACCCAAAATTAAAAAACCCTGTCTTCGGTTCGGAAGCCAATTACTTTTACCATTCAGCCACCGCGTTTCCGAGACTCATCATTACTACTTATCTTATCTTATGAAATACTCTTGTAATAACATTATGGATGCAAACATATGCAAACATACGCAACACAGCCGTCAACGTTTAGTCATAGCGTCACATCTTTTTAAAAGGAAAATGGCTGTGAATGTCGTCTAAGACTGAATTATGTGGAGAATGCTTGTAGCCTTATGCGTCGAATGGCGCGCGAGGGGCTTATGTCTATGTGTTTCTCAACATTTTACAATAATAAAATGTTGCGTTCGCCACTCAACTGATCAGATAATTTGTTTGGGGAAGCGCCTCAAGCTCTCTCAGAGTTGTCCTGGGCAAGGCCCCGGGCGCCAAGCGTTTTTCTACATTTCTGAGCTTCAGAAACTCTTTCTCCTGGCGTCTACACCGTATTATTGTTTTCATTGTAAGAAGATTACAAGTCAACTAGAATTAAGAAAGTTTGGGGCATGTTGATATTAAACTGTGAGAGACATTCAAGGTAGTAATTTGTATTTTTAAAAGTTGTTTTTTTGGAAAGTGCATTTTTCCGACATGGGTGTCACCCCCTGATGGGTGTCACCCGGTGCGGCCAGAACCCACGCATCCCCTAGTGACGCAACTGGAAAGCTGTATTTCATTATAAAATATATAAAAATGGCTAAAATGTAGCTACTCAGAATTCAGAGGCGCGCACGTACAAGGTGGGAAGCGTGGTCGAGAGGCCAAGTGCTTGGCTACCTAGAAGGGGGCTCGAGGTTCGACACCCGACTCGGGCAGAGCTGTATTTACTGAGTGCCTAAAGGCAGCACGGAAAACCTTCTCCTAGATACCCCCTCCCCCTCCCCACAAAGGAGATTGGACCAAAGCGCTCTGAGCATGCTATAAGCATGAAAGTAGCGCTATATAAAAGCTATAATAATTATTTAAGAAAAGGTTGGCCATCCATTCCATACGCCTAGGTTAATCTACTTATTTCTACTTTTACATTAACCAGTGGAAGCACTACTTGTTCAGTTGCTCCTTAGAAGTGAATTGATTTGATGGGGCGAAAAAATGGCTAGAATTTGGCTACTCAGAATCCAGGGGGGGGGGCTGCACTGCGGGCGCCCATACTAATGTCCATATAGCCAGTCCGCATATAAAAATAATCAAAAGAGTGTCTTGGGCCATGCTTGGGCTATGTCGTGACGATTGGGATCAAGGGTAGTAACGCGTTTTTTACTTATGAATACTAACTTATATAGTTATGTCCCTTGAATAGTGACACCCACAAAAGTAGACACAAAAATATATATGGGTCAGTAGTAATGGATTGTTGCGAAGGAAAACAATATGGCAACCAAGATCGTTTCATAATGACATTTTAATTTATTTGTTTGTTTGGTTATTTTGTAAAATGTATTCTAGGGCGCATCTGTTAATTGAATTGGAGCAACAAAAACTTCAAAAAGATTCTCCATGGGTTAGATTTGCAAATTATCATCTCAATTTCAGTTTCAATCAAGATCTAATTCAAACAAAAAACATTGCTTAATAATTAATTAAAAATTAAATCAACTGAGATTTAATAGTTTTATGAGTTTAGTCGTTTAGTACATCAATTTATTTTTATTATCTAGTATTTTCTATAATAATGTAGATTATATAACTTTCTGACCCAGGTTCATTGATGAAGTAGTAAAAAAAATTAAATCATTGATTAAGGTTGATTTAGACTGGAGAATAATCTATATATAATGAATAAGGGTATTTTTAAAGCCAGGCTTCTTACTGTGCATTATTATAGTCAAAGACAAGACTTTAATTTGCACTTTTAAATTTACTTTAGTCATGACTTTATTAAGATTAAGGATATTTTAAATACATAATATCTTACTATTGAACTAGTCAAGTAGTCTCAATTCCAATTCCTGAAATTATAATATTTGGTTAAAACATTTTTTAAAGGGTATAGAAGCTTCTATTTTAGATGAGACCAGTATATTTGATTGGATGGTAAAAATTAAAGGTTTGAAAAATACTATTTGGGAAGGTATGTACAACTTCATTTTGATTCATTTTCTTTAACTATCATGTCTGCATATAAATGCATAAGCCTAAATATAAAAATGTTAGTTTTTGTTACCATTCATTGTAGCTTAAAATTTTGTTTAATATTAATCAAATTAAAATAAATTCTTTTAATTAATTTCTTTCACCTTATAAAAAAAAGTAAAGTTAAGTAAAGTTCCCCTTTCAGTTCCTATGATCTATGGGGCAGATGATGTAAAGGTCATCTATTTTTGTTAAATAGCACTTTACCACTTAGCCCCATGCCTCCTTTTACCTTATGACTTTTAAAATTAATAATTTGTAAAAACTTTATTGTTAATGAGAATAGGGTCACTCCTGTTTCCTCTTATTATATTTTTTTAAACTCCTCTACAGCTTTTTGTCCCCAATATAACATTTAAATTAACTTTTATCACAAAGGAGTGTGACATATTTTAGTTTCATCTTTATATTTTATGGTATGCTCACCAAAAGTAAAAAAAAAGGTTGAAAATGCTGTGGCTTCTGGTTACTGACAAGGATTGTCCTCTTTAGCCACATGAGGAGATACAAAAGGAGAATATAACCCAGAGACATGAAATGCTACAGTAGTATTTATATTTTATAAACAGAAACTTTTTTTTTTGCATTATCACTTCTTAAAAATTCATCAAGCTTTAAGTAAATTTAAAGAATTGAATTACTTCACAGAGCTGAACCCTTACTAAATATTGGTACAGTAGAGTCCCTAAATCTTGGCACCCAATTACCTGCAATCCAGATAAGATTCTGCCAAAATTCTTTAGCCATTAGTTTTAAAATGTATATTATTCTCTGTTATATTCTCCTACTTGTCCAGTACTGTATTACTGTATTTGTCTTCTTTAACCCAATTTCTGATAAACCAGTATTTTTACAATCTAGGACACCTTTCAATCTACATTGGGCTAAGATTTTCTGAACTTTAGTGTAATAGTTCTTTAGCTTTACAAAAATTGAGATTTTGAACTCAAGTTAACTTATTATTTCTTTTCAATATATGTTTTCATTCAGGTGGGATATTCAAAGTGTATATAAAGTTTGATGAACATTATAATTATCGTCCACCACAAGTTTACTTTCAAACCATACCATTTCATCCAAATGGTAAGTTGAGTGAATCTATTAATAATTATATTTCTAAACCCACATGCCAGATGGTAGAATCCTTATAGATGTCTTTTATGATGTCTTATATGCTGAGCTTGTGGAGAGACATGAGAACCACAGATATTAATGAACATACGTGGGAGGAAATAGCCCAAGGCCAGACAGCATGTAGACAGTCTGTGTGTGCTGGTATGATCTTCGTTGAGAGGAAAAGAAATTAACTTGCCTTAGTTAAGAGAAAGAAAAAGAAAGCTGCCCTATCAGCTAGCCCCTAAACAGATCCATTCACATGCATGAACTTTGGCAAACTCTGCCACTCCAGAATTGGCTTGATTAGCCAAAACAGATACTACCACGTTTCAAGATGAAACCAAAGCCAGTGACTCTTCTGGATGCATCCATGGTCTTCCAAGACAGAAAAAGGCAAATATATATATCTAAGTATGAAAATCTTCATATGTATTTATTTAAAATTGCTTTTATAAATAATATTGATATTTCCCTATACGTGGTAGGCTGTCATATATCGAAATAATATTTTTTTAAAGATAGTCAAATTTTTATAAATAAGCCTTAGAGTAATATATGATAAAAAAAAATTTGGCTTATTCTTTGCTAGGGACACATTAAAAAAGGAAAGTACCAATTTCAGACATTGCGATCTTTAAGGCAAATGATGTAAAGGTCATCTGATTTTTATAGTTGATGGTTAATAAGGGTGTCGTGTCTCCAGCACAATCATCTTTACTTTTCCTATCTAATGTCAGTTACCCATCACAGTAGGGGCATCCTAAAAATCCCAAAATTCAAAATCAAAATCTTCACCAAGATTCACACCTTAGACCCCTCAGTTCAAGCACGTAAACACTCGGTCATCATGCCTCTGGGATATGTTATGTTTGTGTATTTCTTTTTATTGATTAACATTTAGGCTTTATTTTTATATTGTTTTTTAAGTTGATGTAGGAACTGGAAAACCTTGTGTGGATTTTCTTGATAATAATGAACAATGGAAAGAAAATTACAGCCTATCAATGATTTTGATTTCACTTCAGGTAAGCTTCAAATCCTGGAATTTATAATTTCATTATCTTTAGGACACGTTTGGCTCCAGCCATCTCTAATGGGTTCCTGAGATTAGTTGGGTATAAGTAAAGATGTTTGTTTGTTGTGCTGGTCACATGACACCAGAAACTGATGACCTTTACATCATCTGCTTCATAGATCACAAGGTCTGAAAAGGGAACTTTACTTTTTCAAGCACTGGTAAAGATATGTACCTACATTTTATTTTACCCATTGCAAAATTTTTATACAAAAAACTGAATGTAATTATTAAAGATATTATAAATATTTTCTTAGATAAATGTATCTAAATCAAAGTTGGTAACTTTAGTGAAAAATGTACTTAATTTATAAACCTAAAATTTTGTTTTATATCTGTGATCAATAACAATTCACTCAAACTTTACTTACTAGCTAAGGGTGGTAATTGAGGTTACAGTGCAGGGAGAAGCTTGAAAAAGCTTTTAAAGGAATCTAAGCTCTAGGCTGTTCCATGTTGTGTGCACATAACCCAATTTCATTCCCTTGGCTTTACATGCAAGTTTTTTCATCTACAAAATTGTTTTTGTATTTATTATTTTTAAGTTTTGTTCTTCTGTTTACTTTACCTAAGACTACAAATACTAAAAAATTATGATTTATATCTTTACTAGATCTTGCTGTCAAATCCTATAGTAAAAAATGCTGTAAATGTGGAGGCTGCTCATATGTTACTGACCTCTCCTGATTCATATGCTCAGATGGTCAAAGAATGTGTTATAGCCAGTCAAAAAGTTGAAGGTATTAAAAATTATACAACTTAAGTTTCAATTATTTTTTTTAAACGTTATATAATCAAACGTATGATAATACATTTTAAAATACATCAGACACTGCTGGTCTTTACATATGTGTATGTCTATTCTCTTTAAAATGTTTTGTTTGTTTTTAAAATGTTTTACATGTTTCGGGTGTTCCTTCAGAGTTGAAGATAATTTACGTCCTAGTCCAAATCTGCCCTAGGGCTACAGGGGATGGCAGTGGGCAGATTATAAACCCGTGACCACAGAGAATTCAGAACAACAGTCCAGCATGCATACCGCACAACCAGGCAGCCATCTTTATCTTTACAGTTCTTCATTCACGCAGCAGTTAATCTTTTAATTTTTTAGAATAAAATAAGAAATTTTTTAAATTCAGGCTTAGTTATCTTTTAAAGAGTAAATGAGGGCAAAAATATTTAGATATAAAATGAAGATACTGGTTTATAGATCTGAAAACATTTAACAACTAATAATTTCACTGTTAGTAAATATAATAAAAGAATGAATAAAACTTAGGTAGTTTTTTATTTGTTTTCAAAATATAAATGCTAAGTTTTCATTTTCACATTCATGGACTACAGCAGGAGAAACTATTGACATTACCGAAACCAAAATTAAGCCTGTGGCTTCTAAACAACAGCACTCAAGAGCAGCCAAAACCACTCAAAGTCTTCGTTCTGTTAAGCTGTCTTTTGAAGATTACCACAAAACTTGGTGTGCTATAGCCACGTCCAAAACTAAGCTGACACAAGCAAATCCAAGTAAGAATTATCCACTTCCTTTTAACTTAACTTTATATTTTTTATTTTCTTAGTTTTGTTTTAGGTCTACTCTAGTGGTATATTTCAGTTTGATTTATAAATCTAATCACTATATAAAACAGCAGAGTTTCTGCCAAGGGTTTTCGCAAGAGAGGATTTGAACCTCTTAAGCCTTCACTTAAATGGATTTTTTTAAATGATGATGTTGAAATCATATATGATAAGCAATTGTAAGAAATACATTTCTTATGATATATGGCTTACTTACTATTATCACTAACATATATACTTTTTAAAGTGTGTGAATCTAGTATTGCATAATTATTACAAACTTGTAGCTCTAGGTGTTAATAATGTGACACAATGTCCATTCCGAAAGATTTGTGGAGCAGTATTCAATCATCTATATCAATATCTAATGACATGCTTCTTCATTTGGGTCCTCAAGCCAAAAGAAAACTGCTACAAATATTCAATGCTAGCTGGAAATCTGGCAGAATTCCAAACATCTGGAAAAAAGCCATTATGATCCATATACTAAAGCACAGCAAACCAAGAAACAAACTGGATAGCTACCGCCCCATCAGCCTCACTAGCTGTACTTGCAAACTGATGGAAAGAGTGATAAATAGAAGGCTGACATGGATCCTTGAGTCAAATAACCTACTCACTGAATCCCAGGCTGGCATTAGAAAAGGCAGATCAACAGAAGATCAAATCGCCTTTATCACACAAGAAATAGAAGATGGCTTTTTAAGAAAAGAAACCAACAACAATTGTGTGGGTTGACTTAGAAAAAGCATTTGACAAAGTCTGGGAACAAGGTCTCTTGCTCAAACTAATCCAGCATCCCATATCCCACAGAATGTACAACTGGATAAAGGAATATCTAAATAATAGAAAAGCCTTAGTTTGCATGCAAGGACAAAGAAGCCACACAGTGGGTATAAAAAATGGCGTCCTCCAAGGAGGAGTCCTATCCCCAACACTTTTCTTAATATTCATAAACGATCTAAATCAAAACCTACCAAGAAAAGTTAAAAGCAGCATGTATGCAGATGACCTTGCCTTAATTAGCACAGAAGAATATGTAGGAACATCGAAATTTCGATTACAAGATGCTCTCGATATACTCAATAATTGGTCCAAAGACTGGGGCATGTCCATCAGCACAAAAAAGACCACATATACCATATTCTCACTGTCAACAAAACAACAAACAATAAAATTAACATTAGATAAGGAAGCTTTAGAAAAAAATGACAGCCCTACATACCTTGGAGTCACCTATGACCCGAGACTAACCTGGAAAAGCCAAATAGATAAAACACAGAGTAAAGGCATCCAGAGACTATCCCTCTTGAAAAAATTAGCTGGCACAGATTGGGGAGCAAATCACAACATCCTGAAAAAGACCTATACCAGTTACGTGAGACCTGTATTAGAATATGGTGCCACAGCATGGGGCTCAGCAGCCCAAACCAACCTAAGAAAAAGGATAATGACAGGAGCAATCAAAACAACACCCATAAGAGCTATGGAGGAAACCGCTGCCCTGATCTCTCTGGATGAAAGAAGAGAAATAAAAATCCTTTCCCAATTCACTAAATTGGAAACCATGGAGAGGCACCCACTCAGAACAAAAATCCACAAAACTGGCACCAAAAAACATCTCAAAAGGACAAATTTCATACAGGAATCTCTAAACCTAAAAAAGAAACACCAACTTTAAAAAATTACTCTGGAATCCTCGCTACACTATAATGAATCTCCACCCTGGGACGAAAGCCCTCTTCCTACTATAAGGGACCATATTAAAAGCATAAAAAGAAAATCTGATTACAGACTAACAGAGTTCAAGAAAATAGTGAACTGTTTTCCACATATCAATTATCCTAGCAATCAGTGGATCAGAGTTTACACGGATAGCTCAACCCATAAAGCCACCACAAATGGAGGAGCTGGAATACTTATCGAATGGCCAGATGGAGGAAAACTAGAAAGGGAAGCACTAGCACTATCTACTACCTTCCTAGCAAATCATCCAAGTTCCCCACACAGTCAGATTGTCTTACTAACCGATGCAAAAACAACCCTCCAAAGCCTGCAAAACTCTGATTCATCATATATTAAAAACCTCTAAACAGCACTTACAAAGCTCAACAACAACAGCAAAAAAACTGTTATTCAATGGAAACCAGCTCATATAGAACTAGAAGGAAATGAGAAGGCTGACACACTCGCCAAGAGTGGGAGAACTAACACACTAATAATCTCTGCACTCTATCCAGAAGAATTGAAGAATTAAATCGTAAATAAAATAAATGAGAAATGGACGAGCTCTTATCCAAATCACAAGAAAGATGACGCTTACTATAAGCTATCCCGACAAGACCAACGTCTAATCTTTCGACTCAGGACTTGACACAACAGAATGCGACAACACATGTACCGGAAGCTCAAAATTGGAACCAGTGAAATCTGCCCATGTGGAGAATCACCAGAGATTGCAGACCACGTCCTCCAAAACTGCTTTCTATACCAAGAGGCCCGTATAAGACATTGGCCCCAAATCACCCCAATAGAAAGGAAACTATATGGAGAGCTCCCTGATCTGGAAACCACTGCGCAGTTCATCTCATGTATAGGTCTAGTCATCTGAGCGCTCATAAAATTTGGAGAACAAAATGTAATAGAAAGAACATTGTTACCGTACTGACACATTTGATCAAATGACATTTAAGTTAAAAAACTTTGAATTTTTTAGAAATAAAACTTAAATTTTCTCTGTCAACGCAGACATAGGTAAAGAGATAATTAGAGGGATCATGATGAACAGAAAAAAAATGCTTTTAAATGTTTTGTGATGTAGCCTTTCTCTTGTTTATTATTTTTATCCTTAGTATATCAGCATTTATAGCCTGCTCCAGTTTAAATTTTCTTCAAGTATCTAATGCAAGGCAGCAGATGTTTGGGTTCAGAGTTTTATTTCTATCTGTATATATAATCCATTAAAGATCAAGTCGCGTATTTTTTTCTAGATAGTCAGGTCCATTAAAAATCAAGTCTTGTATTTATTTCTAGTTGTCAAGTCCATTAAAGATCAAGTCTTGTGTTTATTTCTAGTTGTCGAGTCTGTTAAAGATCAAGACAAGTTACAAGAAATACATTTTGGTATTTCAAGACAGGATGTAGAGCAACAGTTTCAGAAACAAGTTGAAGAGTAAGTCATGTAAAACACAACCTCTAGAATTTCTTTGAACAGAAGATCAATAATTTTGATGGTTAAAAGTTGGTGATAGTTGAAATTGTGTCTATAAAAGTTGGCGATAGTTGAAATTGTGTCTATAAAAGTTGGCGATAGTTGAAATTGTGTCTATAAAAGTTGGCGATAGTTGAAATTGTGTCTATAAAAGTTGGCGATAGTTGAAATTGTGTCTATAAAAGTTGGCGATAGTTGAAATTGTGTCTATAAAAGTTGGCGATAGTTGAAATTGTGTCTATAAAAGTTGGCGATAGTTGAAATTGTGTCTATAAAAGTTGGCGATAGTTGAAATTGTGTCTATAAAAGTTGGCGATAGTTGAAATTGTGTCTATAAAAGTTGGCGATAGTTGAAATTGTGTCTATAAAAGTTGGCGATAGTTGAAATTGTGTCTATAAAAGTTGGCGATAGTTGAAATTGTGTCTATAAAAGTTGGCGATAGTTGAAATTGTGTCTATAAAAGTTGGCGATAGTTGAAATTGTGTCTATAAAAGTTGGCGATAGTTGAAATTGTGTCTATAAAAGTTGGCGATAGTTGAAATTGTGTCTATAAAAGTTGGCGATAGTTGAAATTGTGTCTATAAAAGTTGGCGATAGTTGAAATTGTGTCTATAAAAGTTGGCGATAGTTGAAATTGTGTCTATAAAAGTTGGCGATAGTTGAAATTGTGTCTATAAAAGTTGGCGATAGTTGAAATTGTGTCTATAAAAGTTGGCGATAGTTGAAATTGTGTCTATAAAAGTTGGCGATAGTTGAAATTGTGTCTATTCTCTTAAAATTATCATAAACTATATATAACCTAGAACTTCTTTATTTTAAAGACTAAGTTTTATTGAGTTACTTTTTCCAATTTGAAAAGTAAAAATAAAAGTTGGCCATCTTTTTTAACTCTTAGACTGTATTGCTTCACCATAACTTTCGCTCTGCATTGTGGAATGTGTGGCTGAGTGGCACAAACCACCCAGCTACCTTTTCAGGATTAAGTTCAAATCCTAATGCGGACCAGGAAAACTTTGTTTGCTGAGTGGCTTATGGAGCCATGTACAAAGAAATGACTATGCCTAACAAACTGGACAATAATAACTTCCTCCCCTGCAAAGAGCAATCTGCAATTTTCCAACTAAGAACAGGACACACACCTCTATTAAATTACCATCTGAACAAAATAAACTCCACACAACTCCCCCTTTGCAGACACTGCGCCTACCCTTATGAAACCGTAAGTGTCACATAATTGGGAACTAACTATTTTTGATTACTTGTAAAGTTAGGAGTGATTCCCCTTATATAAGGCCTTGCAAACTGTGCTTAGTTGCCACTTGCTCCTGAGTTACCAGCTTGACCACTTGACCTGTGTTGTGAATAGTAATTTTTCTGTTAGTGGTTGTGTGTCATGGGGTACTCGGAGAAGTGGGCCCTGCTCTGGAGATCTTTGGGCTAAGTATATCTTTAGTATTGTTGTATTTTATATAATGTATTAATTAGTAGATATAGCCTCCAATGATTTCCAGGCAGTATATTTTTACCCTGATGTTCTGCATCCTGGGGTACTTCCAAACTTGACATATTTTTGTAGCCTTTCTGTGAGGGATTCAACCTGTATTGAATCATCAGATGGGCTTTACCAAACGGATGTCTATAGGTGGGATTCTATGAAGCTTGTAGGCTCATAGGTTTCCCTGAAGCCTATAGTTCATCATAACCCTTTTGTTTTTTTTTGGCTAAAAGTGGCTAGTGTCAGCCTGAAGCCTGTAATCCCAGAATGGTCAAAAGTGGTCATGTGTTGACCTGAAGCCTGTGACCTTTATTTTTCTTCACTGATGTGTGATCTCCAGAATGTGATGTTAATGTGTGCCATACTATTTTTCAGTATCTTTTGTTTACTTGTTTGTTGTGTCGGCCTGTGAGTTGATGGCCATTTATTTACACATTTATTTTACTCATGTAAATAAACTTTGTATATATTTTTACCTGCGACTTTGTAAAGTCTTTTGATGCATACATTAGTTTAATTGTATATCTGGAGGTTATACCTAATAACCTAGGCAGTACAAGAAGGGACCAGCACACTGTTAACACTGATCTGTTGATCTTAAATATCTAAATCTAGCTATAATTCTCATTGAATATTTTTAGCTATAACCGCTAATAGGTAAATTAATTGATCAAAAATTTTGTTATATTGAGTGGGGAGCTCTTTTAGAATCATTCCCCATTAATATGTACATGGGGTACAATTACAAGCAACCTCATTTCATTTGTAACAGATATCTTCTTTGAATGCCCCTTCCTAATCCACTTTAGGCAGACCCTACTAAACCAACACACTGTACGGCAGTGCTGAAAAACTGAAGAAAACAGCACACTTTGTTTCCTTGGCACAGTCTGCAAAAGAGCTGACATCTCAGCAGCAATAAAGCTGGCTAGAAGAAGAAGAGAATTAAGAAGAGAGGCTTAAGGAAACACACAAACATTTTTTCCTGATACCCAATCCCCCCCCCCACAAACACACACAAAAAAGAGATTGGACCAGAGAGCACCAAGTACTACTATTCTTAAATTTCTACTTTTCTGGATATCATAAGTTTAATAGTTAATTAATTAATTAATTAAATTATGTGCACCTTTAACATATTTAATTTTCCTTCCCCAGTCATAACAATTTGGTTTATGGTGTTTTTAAAAATAAACCATCAGCGGGAGAAATTAAGGCAGCCAAGCTGGCACAGCTAAACAAAATGAAAGAGATGTCTCGTCCCCCTAAACAATCGCCAGGTAATTTTTGTGGTGGCTGAATAGAATATGGAGAATCATACTGTCAAATGAAGAGTCTACTCAACTCTAATGGGTGGCTGACATTATTTGAGGGAAAGTAAAAGTGGCTGGTCATTGTGGTGACCACATAAAATCCTTGTTACTATCTCCCATAGAAAAAGATGAGCTATACATCACTGACCCTGAACATTGTCTTTGAGTCCAAAGGTTAAGGGCAAGTACAGTATTTCATATTACACATCCAGCACAGACATAACAGAATCAAATGTTACCAACTAATTTTTCTTTCCTATAAGAAGAGCTCTACATATCTAGCCCAGTAGAAGGGCATAACTTAGGTACTCTTTTTTTTCTGAAAATCAGATGTGTATTAAGTTTCAAAAGTTTTTTAGATAAAAATGAAACAAAAAGTGCAAATTCTGTGGTGTATGAAGCCCAGAAATTTGAGTGCTTAAAAAGCTTTACTTTTGATGTAAGATTCTTTTTTTAACTAAAATTTGTTATTTGTTCAGTATTTATGGTTATCTTTTTAGTTATTATAAATACATTTTTTTACAGATTTTTTTTATAGTTACTTCATTGTTTAAGACTAACCTTTTTTTTAAACCTGGAAATAGTAACTACTGAGTTTATGAAAGTACTCTATATGTCCTAGCCTACATCATATCGTATCTTCTTATATTATAAAATAGAGATGTTACTTTAAAAAAAGATGATTATGTCCTTAGATCAATCTGGACATGCATATTACATCTGGTTAACATCATTTTTTGGTGCAAGTGTTCAGACAAGGGGCACTTTGGGAATGTCTTTACCTACACTAGCATTTACTAATTAAGTTATACCAGGTTATTCCTTTTTTGTGGATCAAACCTTTTAATAAAAGTTATCTGTACCGATGATATCAATCCAAATTTTGTTAAAAATTTTAATATCTTCATAAACTCAACAACCTCAATGAAACTAATGTAACCCACACTGTTTTAATAACATACCCTATACCCAATGATTTGATTTCCTTGTTATATTTAGATTACTTAGATATGATATGATTACCTTTTGTTTTTTATTAACTTATGTTTTGGTTTTTTGATTACCTTATTCAGTGTTTGATTACCTTATGTTTTTGATTACCTTATTCAGTGTTTGATTACCTTATGTTTTTGATTGCCTTATTCAGTGTTTGATTACCTTATGTTTTTGATTACCTTATTCAGTGTTTGATTACCTTATGTTTTTGATTACCTTGTTATGATTTGATTACCTTGTTATGTTATTTTTATTACCTTGGTATGTTTCAATATTGTTACTGTTTTTAATGCAGAACCCAATGATGAGAACAGAGAGAAACTACTAAATAGGCCAGATATAGAGGATCAAGATATTCTAGACAAAGAAGTAGAGGACCTGGTTAACTGGACTAATAATCTAAATTCCAATGCTATTGATGCCACATAAAGAAGAATGTGTTCCAAATGTGCTCATATGTGAACATTTTTTCCTTAGATTTATATATGTGCCCCCACCCCCTTTAAAAAAAAATTCTAATAATCTGACATGCAAAACCAGTTTGTTATTTTTATTTTATTATCATTTGTATTACCGGTATTATTATTTTATGTCACACTGGTTGAAGATCTATTCATTCTTGTGTTTTTTTTTAAGTTTTATGAATAAAGTATTGTTTATGTAAATGTGGAACATTGAAGGGAATGTTGTGATTAAGAACAGATTGATTAGTTTAACTATCTCCAATTTATTTGTGTTCAAATTATTCCTATGCCAAATTAATGACAAAGTTGTGGACCAAAATGTATTAGAGGTAGGTTGTGGGATGTGTGGCTAAGTAGCTAAAACCATGGGCTACCTATCAGGGGTGGGCTGGGTGTCAAAATCGGCCTGGGCATTTCTAACAATCCGACCCACAAATTGTATATCATCCAATTCTAGGTCTATCTGTCCTCAAAATCATTATGTTAAGTTTGATAATGTATCAACAACTGTGCACATGCATAAAGTAACTATACATCCTTTTAAGGAATATAGGCCTTATGTCAATTTTTAATCGCTAAGTGTGTAGGCCCTAAAAGGATGAAGCTCTCTAGTAGCACTGTCTACATTATTTCGGAAAATGTGTCAAGATTAAATTAGCATTATTACACTGTAGAGTCTGTAAAAGCTTTATTTTTTAAACACGACTTTTAGAGGGCCCCATTTACAAGAGAATCTTATAAAACCTTTTACAATTTAATATGTTCTATAGTGACATTCACGAGGCCCTTTTGATGGCCCAACTGACCCGTTTGGGTACTGGCCCACCGGGCATTAGCCCAAATGCCCATATAGCCAGTCCGCCCCTGCTACCTATCAAGGGGGCTCAAGTTTGAATCCCAACTCAAGCTGAGATAAGTTTGCTAAGCACCTAAAGCAGCAAGGAAACCTTTTCCTAGATACACCCTTCCACCACATGTCCACCAAAGAGATGAGACCATATCACACTGAACATGCTAAAGCATGAAAGATGCACTATATAAAAGCTTTTCATAAAAAAAAGATAGAATGTCGCAGCGAAATAAGTGAAGACTGGTATGCTTAGGAGCATCCTACATCATCAGCATTGGCCTCCTTCAGTCGTAGAACGACTATGGTTCATCTCAAACACTTTTGCATATGGCTGTGAAGCTCTATTTTGGAGAGACACTCCCCTCCGCATATATTGCATGTCAAGGTAGCTTTCGCTTTGGTGGTAGAGGAGCTGGCCATTTTCTGTGTGGCAGCTTTTCTTCAAAAATCGAGGCCCATGTTTTCTCGCTGTCTATAGCTATTTGGTCACCCTCTCTCTCCAGCTAGTGCGGTCTAAGGCTATCTCTTCCCAATGGTCAGTATCAATGTTTACTGATTTTAAATCCCGCTTTATCACATCAATATAACGGAGGTGGGGGCGACCAGTTTTCCTTGAGCCATACGCAAGTTGCCAGTACAGAATGATGCCATTGTCCTCCATCCGATGAACATGTCCGAGCCAGCACAGGCGGCGTTGCCTAGGGACTGTAAAGATGCTGAAAAGGCCTGTTCTCGCAAGAATTTCAGTATTACACACTCTTTCTTTTCATGTTTTTTTTAAGATCCTTCAAAGGCAGCGTCAAACTCCTAACAATTTACTCTTTTTTTTCTTTCTTTTTTTCTCTTTACTTTGAATTATTTTCATTCTGTTCCCTAATATACTATTACTATTATTACAAAGCTTAAATCAACAACTGACTCTGTCTGTCTGGTAAAAAGTGTGTACCGGTACACAATATTTCTCCCACACCCATTCTCGGATCAAGTTGAAACTTCACACTATTGTTTGTTGATATAGACAAGACAGGAATCAATTTTTAAAAAGTAACTTATTAAACAATTAATTACTGGTAATTAATTGTTAGGTTTAATAGCAACAAAGAAAACTAATACTTCAGTATGCACAGATGTTGCTAAATGTTGGGTATAGTCCCCTTTGATAATTATTAATGAAATTGCACGTATTCTCAGATCAAGTTGATACTTTAAACAATTTTTTATTGTACCTAACAGATCATGAATCAATAAACAAAAATATTCAATTAGTCAATTAATTATTGGTAATTGATTATTTTGTTGGATATCACATAAGGGAAATAACTTGTACATTATTGTAGCTATAGTTTCAAGGGAGGAGTTCTTCCCCTTAGACAAGCTTTGTTTTATGTTTTTTAAAAGGATTTTTTTTTTATATTGCTTCTTTTACTTTTGGAAATTACTTTTACAAAGCTCCCCTTGAAGAACTTGGCTCTAAAAAAATGATGAATAAGCTCAAAAAAGACATTTACCTTTTTTCACTCTGTATATTTATTGTTTACAAAATAATATCTTAAGTTTGTACTGTACAGTAACTGAGGCAATAAATAATTTCTGAGCAAATGAAACATCCTCGAACTTGTGCAAAACATTTCACATCTATACAAATTTGTTTCATTCAGTAATAAACACAACATTAGAGAGAAGATGGGACAAGGGGCTGCTGAGCCTGCAGCTGTTAATATCCAGTTTGGGTGAGGGTGTTACATCTTTTAGAACAGTGTTGTGCTGCAAAGCAAAATGAACAGTGTCACTGGATGGTAAACCAAGTCTCCAATATTTTTAAATAGCTTCTCTGATTATTTTTTTTTTCATAACTACCATAGAGATAATAATAGGTTTTTACCCAGGAAACAAGAATAACCAACTCTAATAGAAGTATCTGACATGGGAAGCATAAGTAAACCAAGTCCGACCAATTTTAATAGAAGTATCTGACATGAGGGGAGATAAGCAAACGTGAATGATACTGGCTCAAACAGCACCACAGCAGACCTTTTACACGGTAAGCTCTGCCTTTTGATCTCTGGGGTAAACAATAATAAAAGTCAGATAATGACAATGTGCCTTAATTAATAATAGTATTATATTCTGGCCCTCCCCCACAGCTACCTTTTATATAAGTGAGCCTACAATAAACATTCTGAATCTAAATATAACACAATAGGATCATTGTACAATCTGAAGAGAATCTATAAGACAAGTAGAGGTTACTTTCTGGCTGTCTCTGAGAACATAAGTGGATCACACTCTTAACTCTTTTTTAATATGTAAACAACCAATACTAAAGATATGTTGACATTAGTAACATTGCTATCAAATTACAAAATCTGACAATAGTACAAATAAATAAACTCTGATCCAGACACTATGTTCAGTTAAAATTATTTACATCTGAGATTTTGTACATTCACTAAACACTTGACACTCCCCATTGCACAATATCCATTCACAGCAACTGACACCACTAATGTGGTGGTGGTACATGACCATCCACATAGAAATTTCTAGTTGCTTTTGGGAGTGTCACTTCAATGCCATCCAGTTCTTTAGTTAAAATAATTTGACAACCTGTTTAGAAAAGAAAAAAAAATGATGATTTCTAATAAAATGGAAACTTTGAGGGCAGAGAATTAAAAATTAAAACAGTATTTAATGTTTAAAAAAAATAACTGCATATGTCACCCAACCATGCGGGACACCAAGCACGCACGCCGACTCTCTAACCCTCGATGAAAAAATCATGGAAAGATAACTCTTTTTTCTGCAAGTCAGACTAGTCACTAGAGTTACCCGATGTAACTTTCAAGGTGACAGAGGTGCGCTCAAAAAAAAAAAAGATGGGGGGGGGGGGGGGAAACAAGTAATCTTCTCTGTATAAATAATTCTCTACGTCGCTCAACCAAGCAGAACACAACACACTCACTAACCCTCCTTCCGCCCCCCCCCCCACATGCACCCGCACCTTCCTCGCTATCCTGGCATGGGCACAGTCGTTTGCCCAAACCCACCACATTTGGACAACTGTGTTTTTCAGGTAGTGTTCACCCATCACTAAATAGTGGCATATGCTACGCAGCGGGTTGGCTAGTAATAAATATAATAGACCAAATATATAAAATGAATGCCAATAAATTCAGAATTTCCTGGCTATGTTTTTCAGTTTACAAGAAAAGTTCCAAAGTATTTAATAGAGTATGTGTGCTAAAAGAAGTTAAAAAACATTTTGTTACTTCTTTAAAAAAAAAGAAAAGATGTATAGTTTGGCATTACCTAATCTTGAGTTTTCTTTTAGATATGGTGCCATGTCAAGCATATCTTCCTCCCTGAAACAAATGGTCAAAGTCAATCATCAAAATATCTTTGTGAAAATTATTAAGCAAAACTGCTAACTATAGCTTTGACTCAATAATACATTGTTGGAATCATAGCAGGGTTTTAGATTTTGCAAGCAAAAAAAAAATATTTTGTTTACAGAATTCTTTTAAATTACGGAAGAGCATGCAGTAAGCAAGCTGGATTTGTATTTCGGTCATCTCGATGGTCCTAGGTTCATCCCCTGCCTGCTGCCATCCAGTTATCCTACTGGAGGTTTGGACTAAGAATCAAAATTATCTTCAACTCTGAAGGAACATCCGAAACATATAAAACATTTTACAATAGACATTTTTTGTATTCCTTTTTATTGACCCTGCAAAGATACATTATATTTTCACTTAAACTTTAATTCATTAAAGGTGAATAATAAAATTCACTCTGTAATTATCAAAAACTTGAATCTACCCACTTTAGTATAATTTTATTTTTGCTGCATGGGATGATGAGAAGAGAAACATTTTTTTCCCTTGTATGCTATTTTGTCACAAAAATTTAAGACTAATCAATTAATGTGCTTTAAAAATGCTAAATTACTATTAATCAACATGTACAATTCTCCTTCTTCTTCTTCTAGCCAGCTTTTTGCTGTTGAGCTGTAAGCTCTTTTGCCGACTGTGCCAAGGAAAAATAGTGTGCTGTTCTCTTCAGTTGTTCAGTACTGCCATGTTTATGTTGGGCTGTAGCGGTACTAGGGCCTGCCTAAGGTGGATTAAGATGGGACATTCAAAGAGGATATGGTTCACTATTTCATAAGTGTGGGTCCACAGAAGGATAGATGCATGGAATTTTTTTTTTTTGTTAAGGTGGTAATTTAAAGGTGTGTGTCCTGTTCTTAGTTGGAAGTTTGTAGATTGCTCTTTGCAGGGGAGGAAATTAATACTGTCCATTTTGTTTGGTGTGGTCATTTCTTTGCACATAGCTCTGCCTGTATTTCCTGATGCCCATTGGTTAAGCCCTCTTCTTTGTGGATGTTGACCACCTTTGTGTGAGGTTGTAAACTGGTCAGTCTAGCTGTTCTATAGATGACTCCTGCCCCCTTTGATAGTTTTATCAGTCTTTTCACTTCCCATTATGACTATGTGCCCAGAGATCCACTTGACAATATATGATGGATTATCACAATTAGTGTTATCAACTCTCTTGGGTTGGATGAGGTCCAGATGATAAATACTTGCAGAATGGATTGTGAGTCTGCAAAGACAACAATATCTGCTGGTGGTGGTTCTCCATCATAGAGTTTGTTTTCAACTGTATGCATGCTAAGGTGATTACCTTAATTTCAAAGTGTTTATCAACATGTACAATTACTTAATACTTTTTTTCCATGTGGCACATAGAACAGATTTGTACAGGTGCTGCTTCTTTCCTAGTGCCATTAGAGAATTTTTCATTATTTTTTATATTTATTTATATTTTTTTATATTTTGGGTTTTTGGCACATCAGCACAATTTAGGCCATGTGGCCATTAGAGAATGGAATGGGTTGCCTGAATCAGTCAGGAAACCAATGACTTGGAAGTGTTTAAGTCATTGATTAACATGCATGACTAGATTAACACATGAAATGTGTAGGACGTAATTATGTTCTTATTCTGAAGTAAGAAGATCATAATTAACTTAACATGGCAAAAATGAAGCGATAATCCCCTAGTATTTTCATGATAAATCTTCACCCCTGTTACAAAGTTTTTGAAGAAGCAGCACACATGTTGTCTTGTAAAATGAAGTAATTTTTTTCTTTCAGCATTGGATTTTATAGACAAAATAAAATCCTCTTTGAGTTGATTTGACATTGTTTTAAAGTAAAAGTTTGCTGTCTGCAGAATTTCTCAAATTAACAGAATAGTTATAAGTACACCCAGCTATGGTAACTACTATAAAAAAAAAATATCAATACAGGTAATCTATTCAAAACAAGAAGAACTTACTTTTCTAAAGGTTCAGGCAATTTATCAAAATATTCATCTTTCACGTATACATGACAAGTAGAACAAGCTAGTGATGCTTCACATGCACCTATTTTTTTTTTTAAAATGACAATAAACAATTAAAATTTAACATGTATGACTAGATTGACTTAAGAAATGCATACAAAGTAATTATCTTCTCTTTAGACGTGACATCTGTAATTTATAAGCAGAAGAAAACCAAGTTTCTTCATGACAGTGCAATGTTAGAACACTTCTAAAAGGCAAAAACAATTTATGAAATTTCTGCTGTCGGGTAAGATTTAAAATTCAGGACCTTTTTGATATAAATTTGTAGTACATGCCACATTGCCAGGTAGCCGGGTTTTTTTTTTCATAGAAAATATTTCAACATATGTTTTACAATTTTAAATATTTCACAGTTAAAATAGGCACTATAGAGACATTATAAATAAAACTTAATATGTGCAGCTGACACAGGACAAATTATGCTGCAAATAAAATATTGTATAAATAGTTAAGTACTATAATAGCAAATACGTCAGCAAACAGTACACTTTCCAACTCAGTATATTGTAATAGTTGGCAAGGAACTATTGCTATTAAAATGCGCTATGACCACAGTAAACGAAATACCTTCAATTTCTATATTGTATCTGTGGGCAAGGTACATTACATTATCTCCCACTTTTCCTTTCACAGGATGCTTTTTCCCTTGACGGTCAATGTAGATTATATTCACTCTGAAATCAAATAAATAAGAAGCGTAGAAATTTAGAAGGAGACATAAAGCTTTCGAATTGATATGTAAATTTATACTCATTAAAGTCAAACTTAATCTCTGTTAAGATAAAATATGCATAAACAGATAGAGAGACTTGATCTATGTAATACTATTACTAGATTAATATGCTTAAAATTAAAAGTTCTCTAATTAATCATAACTTACACATCTAATTCAGATTTTGGGTTCTCCAATTCAAATTCTCCTGACTTCAGACAAGCTGAAAAACATTAAACAAACATGATAAAATACAAAGAATAAGAATCTTATTAAATCAAAAATATTTCAGAAGTAATTATTGTTTTGACATACTCTTGGGTTTGCGTTGTATCTTATATATAGGCTTATAACTTATGTCTTATCAGACGTCGCGTCAAAAAAGAAGATAATAACACCCTACCCATTCATATGTTAATCTAGTCAAGCATGTTAATCAATGACTTAAACTCTGCTAAGTTGTTGGTTTTCCTGGCTGATTCAGGCAGCCCATTCCATTCTCTAATGGCACTAGGGAAGAAGGAGCACTTGTACGTATTATGGCATTATAATTATAAGAAATGTGCTCCAGGCTCTATCTTTGTGTCTTTCTGAGTATTTCATTAGGTTTTATTTGTCTATATTATATATTTGTAAATTATGGTTTAGTGTTTTATGTATTATAGCTACCTTACTTTTTATTCTTCTGTCCTGAAGTGTCTCTAAGTTAAGTGATTTTACTTTTGGCTAATTAGTAGCGGTGTTCCTCTAATCAAATTGGAATATTTGTTGTTATAAATCTAGATTCTAGAGTCTATAATGAATGATAAGGCACATGCTTATTTAGTTATTTCACTATATCTTGTCTTATCTTATATAATACGAACATTACTTAGAAAAAGAAGATAATTATGTCATATGCGTCATGCATCTAGTCAAGCATGTTAACTAACAACTTAAATTCTGCTAAGTCTTAGGCTAACTCCCTGGTTTTCCTAGCTGGCTCAGGCAGGCTATCTCTAGTCACCTAGTGAAGTGATAGTGACATTAAGTGTCACTAGAGTTAGAGTAGATTTCTAAGACTATATTAGTAAAGTATTAGATCTAGATAAAACTAGATTTAAGTAGATTATTCTAGATCTAGATCTATTCTATACTATAATTATAAGACTATACTATTTTAAATCTATTGCTGCCAACTTATTCTATAATCATCTAATCTAATCTAGAACTACATCTATTCTAATGTTTTTTCTAAAGTCACAAACACAAAGTGTAAGTCTGATCACATTACAATTATGAATTACATGATTTTTAATAAATTTAAATTAACTTGAGCATTTTATGGTTCACTTTAATTACTGATACTCAGAAAGAAACAAAGATAAAGGCACATTCCTCATCCCATAAGATTATTATGATATGCTAGGACAAATTTGTACAAATACTCCTTCTTCCGTAGTGCTATTAGAGCATGGAATGGGTTGCCTGAGCTAGCCAGGAAAACCAGTGACTTGGCAGAATTTAAATTTAAGTCATTGGTTAACATGCATGACTGAATGCATGGCGTGTAGGAGTGTAGGACATAATCATCTTCTTTTTTGAAGTAACGTCTGTATTATATTTATATAAGATAAGATAAGTTTAGACTTTTCATTTATTAGACTCTAATAGACAGTAATAGTGACTATGAATATATCAATATAGTCTATAACTATATACTATATAATTACTTATAGTATTATAATATATTATATTTATAATAGAGTCTAACAAAACTGACTAAAGTTTAAACTCACTTTAAAACGTAAAAGTAAAAGTAAAGTCTAGATCTTGAGTCTAGTGAACTATTTTTATAGATCTAATATTTACCATGTCGATAAAAATTTCTTCTATGTCTGCTAGCTTCGTAAAAATCAGAATACAAACAATTATTTAATGATGCAACTGGTGGTGGTGTATAACAAACAAAAAATATTTGTTTACACATTCGTTTCAAGGGGGCCGCCATAATTATTGAACCAATTTTAGTTTCGAACATTGGGAGATGCCTAGCCCATATATATAGATTCTATATTCAATGCTGCTTTTTTTTTTTTTTTCAAATACCCAAGGTCTAGGTTTTTAAACAGAAAAAGAATCTTCTATATCAGTGATGTCCAAAATACGGCCCGCGGCCCAGAACCGGCATGTCACGAGGATCATCCGGCCCGCCAAAACGTCGTTATAACGTGTAGAAAATCTCCCCACCCCTTTAAAAAATATAAAGGTTGAAAAATGTATCTTTACCAACGTTAGGGCCCTCACTTTTCCTCTGATAAATTGGTACCACGAGCTTTAACATGTGTGCCTTTATGAAAAGGAAATTAAGAATCTACCAGAACCATTGAAGGGATCTTTTTTGTGGAACATGGTAATAAGCCAACAAACTTTTTTTTTTATAAAGAAAGTCTGGCTGTTTCAATAAACAACATGTAGCAACAGTTTCAAAAAACAATTAGGACGTGGAGGATCCATGGGAATATTGACCAAAAAGAGACCAGAACATGAATTAATGGCGAGGATAACTACTAAGTTGCTCACAATTTAAATAGAGAACTAAAGCCATTTTCAGACACGTAGAAAACAATAGATTAAGGATAAACTTCAACATTACTAATTATTAATGTAATTACTAGATCCACGGGTTTTTAAATTAAATAGTTTCAGGTCAATTTCAAGTTGTTGTTTTTGTTTAACCCTTTTTGGTCATGTCGCCCGCGACACGAGTGTCGTAAATTAAAATTGCCTGCAGGTTGAATTAGGTTGGGCATCACTGTTCTATATATATGATTCTCTTCATGGCTCAAGAGTTTGGACAAGAAGTAAAGGAAAGATCACTCTTTTATTTCTGCAAGTCGGACTAGAATTACCCCACAAAAAAGAAGGAGGGGGGAACAAGTAGTATTCACCCGTCACAAAATAGCAGGGCCAGACTTAACCGTTGTGACCAAGAAATGATGGAAAAAAGAGGAGGGGGGAAGAAGAACAAGTAATCTACTCTGTATTCACCCGTCACTACATAGGTAACTTAACCTTTGTGGGCCCAATGCGAAACGGATTTCGCAGGGCCAAGTTTGGATAGGGATACGAATAATAAGTGAAATTTAAGAGTTTGTATTAGAAAATAAATTCGTCTTTGCATTTTATTCATTCTTTACTACACACAGAACTTTCTTAGTCTGATAAAAATAATACATATTTTAATCTAATATATAGGCAATTTGTAAAATACCACTGACTGACACATTCATTGATCATGAGATCCCTTAAATTGTCATACGTATCCGCATCAAATATAGTACACAAGTTCCATTACCTCCTAGGTACTCACTACGAACGGTTTCTGACAGATTCACAAACCGACGACTGCCATTCGCAAAAAAACTGCAAGCTCTATCAAACCTTTGAATTTGATTTTCGGTATTTCTCCAAAAGGCCTCAGTCTATATAGGAAGCATATTTGAAATATCCAGAATTCCGCATTTTTAAAGCAATTTTGTTCTTTTTCCATAAGTCTCTTATTTTTCATATGCTTTAAGTCATTTCCACTTTCTTTTAGACGCCGTATAAATAAATTTTTAAAAACCCTAGCAGCATTAATAAGAAAGATCTAGATTCTTCTTTTTTTTGTTGTTTTCGAGATATATATATATATATATATATATATATATATATATATATATATATATATATATATATATAGAGAGAGAGAGAGAGAGAGAGAGAGAGAGAGAGAGAGAGAGAGAGAGAGAGAGAGAGAGAGAGAACAAGGAATGGTACTTTCTTACACTGTAAAAAAAAAAAAAAAAAAAACACAACTAATCCTAATAGCATTAAAAAAAAGATAAATCTATTTATTGTCATTGCGTTACGTTAAATCTGTCTTTCTGTTTTTTAAATTCACAGAACAAAATACCAAAATAAATGTAGAAATGGAAAAGTGAATGTGGCATGCAATTGAGGGCTTTGGAAAAGGCATATTCTTCCCTCTAGACCTGAAACTAGTGGTAGGAAGAAATGTATTCGGAGTCTAATATTCTAACGTACATTGCTTGTAAAATGTTTGTTTGTTTGTAAAATGTTTTACATGTTTCGGATGTTCCTTCAGAGTTGAAGATAGTTTACTTCCTAGTCCAAACCTCCCGCAGGACGACGGGGGATGGGAGCGGGCAGGGTTTGAATCCGGGACCATCGATAAATCCGAACGACAGTCCAGCGTGCAAACCGCACGACCAGGCAGCCATCCCTTTCATTCAGATACAAAGTTGCAAAAAAAAAAAAAATATATAAGTAACTAAAATTTGGGGGGGGGGGGGGTGATCACGGTTGAAATTTAACATTAGATTGAATTGAGAAGCCAACTAACTTTTTAATTTTTGGCCGGGGTGGAGTGTGGTGGGAAAGCGGATAAATGAAAGAGCTTTTAGAATTAACGGGCTCAACATGTGAGCAGGCTCTACGTGTATGTATCGGGGACGCATTATATGAAGCCGGTCAAGTCAAAAGTCTATTACGATGCGCAGGTTAGAAAAGAACAAAAAACTAAATGGGGGTTTCAGAGAGCGAAAGAGAGAGAGGGAGGGGGAGAGAGAGAGGGAGAGAGAAAGAGGGAAAGATAGAGCGGGCCGTACAATTTTTATTTCATCATTAAAATGTGCTCCGTTTATTACAATTAAAAAAAATAAAAAATAATAAGAACCGGTTGTTCCTATCTTAATAGTCAATATAAAGCCCGGGAATAAATCAACGGGCGAACAATTTGAAAACAAAAACAAAAAAATGCTATCAGTAATTTTCATAACTTTTCAATATCCCATTGAGCTGAAAGTTTGCACACGTTTGTAAATGTTTCAGATGCTCCTTTAGAGTTGAAGATAATCTAGGCCTACTTCCTATTCTAGACCAAAACCTCCCGCAGGACGACGGAATATGGCAGCGGGCAGGGTATGAACCCGGGACCATCGAGACAACCGTCCATCGCCATTGTACATACCGCTCGCATGCTGCGTGACAGCAACATATTTTGTTAAAATTTTAGAATTATTTTAAATCAATGTTTTACTTTATGAAGATAGAAGTAAAAATAAAATACGGCATTTGGATTTTATTTACAAATTTGAATTCATATTTACATGGCCGGTTAGCTCAGTTGGTTAGAGCGTCGTGCTAATAACGCGAATGTCGTGGGTTCGATCCCCATACTGGCCATTTTTTATTAATTGTTAGGCAAAATATGAAATGTTTAGTTTATATTTGAATGCTTTTTACTTAGCCTACTCCGTCTGTCTGGTACATATTCTGTACACACTATTTCTCCACTGTCCGGTTGTTCCTATCTTAATAATAATCAATGTAAAGCCCGGGAATAAATCAACGGGCGAACAATTTGAAAACAAAAACAAAAAAATGCTATCAGTAATTTTCATATGTTTTCAATATCCCATTGAGCTGAAAGTTTACACACGTTTGTAAATGTAAATCCATTGATTAATTGTGGATTTAATTTAATTGTGGAGCTGTGGATGTTATTTCCTATTTTTTGTCCCTGGTTAGTTCTGCTTATTTTTGTCTTTGGCATTAGCGTTGGATTGGTTGTTATTTTTAATATCAGCTTATGTGCAGGTCTGTAAACGGTATAGAGCCCCCATATGAGTTTAGAATAGAAATAACTTTTATCTTCCTTTTTGTATTTTTTGTAGGATTTAAATTTTAAGATTCTCTTTTTAATGCTGTTGAATTTGGTATATGATGTTGTGTAGTCCGTGTCTTTAGTAATTTGCTAGATTTTATTGTTGTGTAAGGCTAGGTACAAATTAGGGAAATCGGTAGTCCAGTTTAGTTTTAGACAATTAGCGTGACGTCATGCTCTCCGATATGTTCGCGCTGACCAGTTATGGCTATCTCTGGAACCACGTTGAGCTCTCTTTTGTCTTGACAATGTGGTCAGTGCTGACAGTGGTGCATGTATAAAGCTAATTGTGTGTTGTATAATTTCAGTTGGGACCGCCTGTAAGTTGGAAAATGTTTTTATTTTTACTTTCTTTAGATCGTATGTGTATTAATTGTTTCTACATCTATTGCTATAGTCTAGATGCAGACGGATTAGTGTAGTGGCATCACTGGCTAGTTAATAAGCCATGATTACCTCTGATGGAACCGGAAGTTCCGTAGAGTTGGGTAGCGTCACCCCCTTTTAGCCATCCTTAATGATCCCCTTATTATCTTATCTTATCTTATATAATACAGACGTTACTTCAAAAAAAGAAGATGATTACGTCCTACGCGTCATGCATTTAGTCATGCATATTAACCAATGACTTAAATTCTGCCAAGTCACTGGTTTTTCTGGCTAGCTCAGGCAACCCATTCCATGCTCTAATAGCACTAGGGAAGAAGGAGTATTTGTACAAATTTGTCCTAGCATATGGGACGAGGAATGTGCCTTTATTTTTGTGTCTTTCAGAGTATTTTATTAAATTTTGTTTTTGTATTTGAAGATTATGGTTCAGTGTTTTATGTATAATTGCTACTTTACTTTTGAGTCTTCTGTCCTGAAGGCTTTCTAAATTTAGTGATTTTACTAATGGTGTTACCCTAGTCAAATGTGAATATTCGTTTGTTATGAATCTCACTGCTCTATTTTGTGTTTGTTCCAGTTTCTTAATGTTTTCTTGAGTTGAGGGGTCCCACACGGTGGATGCATATTCTATTATTGGCCTAACCAAGGTTAAATAACATTTTAGTTTTATGTTCTTATTTGATTTATAAAAATTTCTTTTAATAAACCCTAATGCTTTGTTGGATTTTTTTATAGTTTCATCAATATGTGGATTCCATGACAGTTTTTCATTTATTATTTATTGTTTTTCTATTGTTTGTCTATTTGTAAATATTTTATTATTTAATGTCTTCTAAAAGTATTTTTATTAATATTATAATATTGTTAGGATAACGGTTCTAACAAGTTGGCATGTTGCTGATTTTAATTTTTAATGTAGAAGATGGCTGCGTCCTACTCAACGCTCCATGATGGCGGCTTGTTAAGCCAAATCTAGATTTATGTTTATTATTATCTGGCCCAACATGTGTTGTGGCGTAAGCTTTTAAGTAGGTATCATAATAAAAATAATGTGTGGCTTTTTATTAGCTAAATGAAAGTAATAGTATTTACCTCATGCATTTAGGTATGTGTATGTGCTAGACTAGGTAGGTAGGTATCACTGGCCTAGATCCATGAAATAGTATCACTTTCATAGAGTTGGGCCACTTTTTTTTTTTTTTTGAGGGTCTTAACCGGTCTTAAGTTTGTTTTAGGGCTACTATACATACGTTTCGGTTCCAGTTAGTACCCAAGGAACATTTATGCCAAGTTTGTTTTATTACGATTAGTGAAACGGTTTTGATTTATATTCGGGACATACATATATACATAGCCTACATACGCCTTACTTTCTGCTTTATAGTAGGCCTGTAGATAAAAAAAATTTATAAAAACAAAACTTATATTAAGCGTAATTGTATTAATTAGTTAGGATCAGACATGTAATTAAATTTGTACTAAATATATTCTAAAAATAATACATCTGTGCGATTAGAAATATTTTTACCAATTATTTTTTGATTAACGCAATTTCGTGCTGTTAGCTTCCCAATGCACTATAATCCTATAGCTTATCTAAACCAATTGGGGAAAAAGAAGGGGGGCACAATCAGCCCCCGATGTGGTCAGCTCAGTCAGGTACTATGGCTGGTTTCAATATTTTCAAAAAGAATATAAGAAACTCTACAAACTATCAAAGCTACAATACAATCTACGTCGATCTAAAAAGAAGAGACCTGTTTGTGTCGAAAGTGTTGGGCTACGGATAGGCCTTCTAGCTGTTTGTTCGATTAACGACTTGATACAACAAGATACGGAGATTTATTATATAATTATTATAATTATTACATTGTTAATATTCACAGATATCCAATGAACTGATAGTTATGAAGATATATGTGAGCAGGTCAGGGTGGCGCTACTGAGTGAGGCCTTTTTGTTATCTGCTGCTCAACATTTCTTCATTCATAACAGTAAGCAGGTGGTAGCTCTACTGGGTGGGCCCAATCTGTGCACCTCGGTCTGCGACCAAGGGGCTAGAGCCGACTAAGCAATCAGACAGCACAATCAAACTAAACTAAACTAAACTAGCTAACTAAAAAAAAAATAACAAACTGAAATTATAAAAGGAACTTATATATACTTTATTTACATGAAACCAAAACAGCAGTAATAAAACGAAATATACACACTACTAAACAATTGATCAACCCTACTTAACTGAACCTAACAAATAAAGCAGCTATTTGGCAAAACTACAACAGTAAGCTACTTTCAGAAGCAATAATTACTACGGCAGCTATGGGGCAACAGTAATAACTGCGGCAGACAGTTAGGCAGTAATAATTGCAGCAGACAGTTAGGCAGTAATAACTGCGGCAGACAGTTAGGCAGGAATTATAGCCTGCAATTAAAAATACATAAAACATAAGACATAATTATTCATAATATAACAAACACCAAACCAAATAAAGCGTCTGGACCTGATGGTATTCCAGCTAGATTACTCAAAGAACTAAGCAATGAGCTAGCCCCAGTGTTCAAAATACTCTTTCAGGCATCGCTTAACCAGGGCAGAGTACCAAAGGACTGGAAAGAAGCTAATGTCACCCCCCTATTTAAAAAAGGAGAAAAATCTGATCCAGGAAACTACAGACCAGTATCACTTACCAGCATCACATGTAAAATACTAGAACACATAATATGTAGCAACATCATAAACCACTTAGACAAACATAATGTCCTCACCCCATACCAACATGGCTTTAGGAAATATAGATCATGTGAAACACAACTAATAGGACTAATTGATGATTTCTCAAAAGGTTTAGATAATAGTGAACAAATAGATGCTATCTTACTAGATTTTTCCAAGGCTTTTGACAAAGTTCACCACCATAGTTTGCTTAAAAAATTAAAATATTTCGGCATTAACGGTCCACTGCATCAGTGGATTAAAGATTTTCTGATAGGGAGAGAACAAACTGTAATAATAAATGGCTCTAAATCAACACCAATAACAGTAAACTCAGGTGTACCTCAAGGAACAGTCTTGGGTCCACTACTATTTTTAATTTACATAAATGATTTACCAAATTGCATTAGTTCAGGAACAAAAGTCAGATTATTTGCAGACGATTGCATAATATATAGAACAATAAAAACAAAACAAGACACAGATATTTTACAAAGAGAATTAGATGAATTACAGAAATGGGAATCAAATTGGAGCATGTCTTTCCACCCAGAAAAATGTCAGTTGTTAAGAGTAACAAAAAAAATTAAACAAATTAATTCCACTTATCTTATTCATGGCAAACCAGTAACACAGACTAAAAACTCAAAATACCTAGGTGTTATAATAAATGAAAAACTGTCATGGAATCCACATATTGATGAAACTATAAAAAAATCCAACAAAGCATTAGGGTTTATTAAAAGAAATTTCTATAAATCAAATAAGAACATAAAACTAAAATGTTATTTAACCTTGGTTAGGCCAATAATAGAATATGCATCCACCATTTGGGACCCCTCAACTCAAGAAAACATTAAGAAACTGGAACAAACACAAAATAGAGCAGTGAGATTCATAACAAACGAATATTCACATTTGACTAGGGTAACACCATTAGTAAAATCACTAAATTTAGAAAGCCTTCAGGACAGAAGACTCAAAAGTAAAGTAGCAATTATACATAAAACACTGAACCATAATCTTCAAATACAAAAACAAAATTTAATAAAATACTCTGAAAGACACAAAAATAAAGGCACATTCCTCGTCCCATATGCTAGGACAAATTTGTACAAATACTCCTTCTTCCCTAGTGCTATTAGAGCATGGAATGGGTTGCCTGAGCTAGCCAGAAAAACCAGTGACTTGGCAGAATTTAAGTCATTGGTTAATATGCATGACTAAATGCATGACGCGTAGGACGTAATCATCTTCTTTTTTGAAGTAACGTCTGTATTATATAAGATAAGATAAGAAATAACACATAGCGTATCAGCACTTCCTTATACCTTCCTCCTTATACCTTATATCGGAAACACAAAAAGTTAGCAATTTATAATAATACACCCAGTAAGATAATATCGCATTTATTTTAAAATCTCGCCCAGATTAATCTTCCCCATTTTCTTATGTTTGTTTTTTTCTGTATGTTCCAATTCTTCAAATAAGCTACTTAGAATTTACTTGGGGCGAGCAATTTTATCTGAAAAAAAAAAAATAAATAAATAAAATAAAATTGGCAATTTTTTTTAAAAAGAAGATTGAACGGGCATTTCGTTTCATTCAATAGCCGTGAATTACCCAAAACCTCCATCGGCAGTTCTAGTCAGTGTCTATCTTTCTGAGGGTTTTTAGAGCTGCCTAGAGAAGTCATTTACTTCCAGTCGTTTTTCTCTATGCAAATGAGCGCCCAATGACGCCTTTTTTTTTTTTTTTTTTTTTTTTTTTACAAAAACTTATATCAACTCTGTCTGTCTGTTTGGTCAAAAGTTTCTCCCACATCCATTTTAGGATAGAGTTAAAACTTTGCACAATTATCGATTGGCATATACAAGACAGGAATCAATAAAAAAAAAACCAATTAATAACCGTCAATTAATTATAGTCAGTGCCTATCTTTCTGAGGGTTTTAGAGCTGTCCAGAGAAGTCATTTTCTTCCAGTCGTTTTTCCCTATGCAAATGAGCGCCCAATTAATAATTAAATATATATATATATCTTTTATATAGCGCTACTTTCATGCTTATTTGTGGACCAGTGGGGGGGGGGGGGGGGAAGGTTTTCCGTGCTGCCTTTTTTTGGCGCTCAGTAAACACAACTCTGCTCGAGTCGGGCTTCGAACCTCGAGCCTTTCTAGGTAGCCAAGCCATCAAAAGCTCAAGCGTACTTAGCCTCTCGACCACGCTTCCCACAACTAATTATTTATTTTGTTTAATACCAACAAGGGAAATTAATCCTTCCATATTTACAGACACAGTTATTGCTTGATTTCCTTCAAAAGCCAACCTGGTATGTCTGTGTCCGACGAAAAAAATGGACTATTAACGTCTGGTAATTTCAGTATAGGATCCATTGTCACGCACTAATCGTGTGATTTCTTTTTATCTTCTCCAAGCAGATAATCCGACAGGTAATCCAATGACGAGGTAAAAAATGTATCACTTCAGGTTACAATATTTTCATCTCTTCACCCGCACTCGGAGATTTGCGTTGTCTGGATACAATGATTTACTTCTGGTTAAAGTACTTTCATCTTTTCACACACACAGAATTTTCCACTGCTATGTTTTGATATTGCACAGGCAGATCTAGGACTTACGTTGTGTGGATACAATATATGCAACTTCACTGAAGATTGATGTAGTTGTTTCGGACGGCTCCCATAATGTTAAGGTTCTTGTCTCCTTGCGCTACTTATGTGTAACTCAATGCTGACTGTCAAATGTAACCAAGTCATGAATATAACTGTGACCACAAATATAAAGACAGAATGGAGATTCGAAACCTTAACTTGTTTATTAAAAATATAAATTAAATACAGGCACAGTTCTGCCAAATGAAATACCCAGATTCAATTAATATTTGATAGAACAATATTCCATAGACTGAATAATAGTTGCACAAAATAATTAGAGCCTATACTTCAACCGTTTAAACTAAAATTTTATAACTATAGACTTCAAACAAAAACCACACTTTTTTACTATTAGTTAGATTCCATTCAAAAAACATCTCACAAAGCAAGACAAACCAAAACAAAAAGATATTTAAGGGAATAATTAAGATTAAAATTGAGATCTCATTTTTACACTTGCTGAATATGTTTTAATTTAACTAACATTGACTAAAACTTGGTATCATACTGTTACAAATGAACAGTGATAAGGAGAGGTCAACTTATGACCCCGGCGAGATGACATAGCAGCGAGTGTTCTCTGGAATCTACGCGTATAAACAAAGACAGGATGTGACGTGTCCTCACGTGTTGTTCCAGGGGACAAACAGATCTAAGAAGGGTGCAGTTACTAATGAACAGTGACAGATAGAGGTCACAACTTGTGACCCTGGCAAGATGACACTGCAGCCGATGTTTTCTGGAATCTACATGTATAAACAAAGACAGGATGTGACGTTTCCTCACGTGTTATTCCAGAAGATACTAGCAGTGTTTGTGCAACTTTGGAGGAGTGATTAGGGACTCTATTTAAGCCAGAGAGTTAATGTGAAAGTCAGTCGTGAGTGAGCCGTTACAGTCGATACAGACGATGTAAGACGTGTGCGGCTCTAGTGGAAGAGAAATGTGTACGACTCGATGCAAGTTAACTAGGGTAGAGTTAACTGGAGTGGACTACTGTCGTTAAAGTCTATACAGCGAACTACAGTGGACTTGAGCCGTTACAGTCGATGTAAGACGTGTGCGGCTCTGATTCGATAGACTTGAGTACGACTTGGTTCAGCTTTGGGAGACCTGGAGCGACACTGGGAAGTGTGTCGTTGGTCTGTTCTGTGGAATACGGCTCGATGCAAGTTGAGAAGAGATGAATTGCAACGAAGTATAGCTAACTGTAAACTGACAGATATTCTACAGTCTTCTACGCTACATGTTACAGTAACAAATTGTTAGAGTTAATAGTCAATAAAGTTATATGAAGCTGAAAGTTTAGTCGTCAAGTTCTTTACAGTGTTTTTATTTGTGTACCTACTAGTACATTTAGCCAGAAGATTCAGAAACACGTAACAATACTTTCATAAAGATAATATTTAAAAAAATATATAACACATTAAATAATATTTAAAAAACTGCAAATAATGTTAACAATGGCCTTGGATTTTCTTGTAAATTAATGGTACGAGTAATTCTCGATACACGTTTTTCTCATCGATAAGCCCATGTCTTAATTTACTCTCGATCAATGACGGGAAATACGATGGAATTTTGAACTCCATGATTCTTAATGCTTTGTAGAACTGCATTTCTAAACTGCTAATGTTAATAATAAAGAAAGGGCAGATATTCTATTCTAGTTACTGTGGCATTCTGAGTTGTTGTTCTTTTTAAACAAAGCTAAACGTCACTTTGCTGTTTTTAATGTATTTGAACATACCGAGAAAAGCTAACTTCATATTTAACAGAGTAGCAATTATCAATCTTACAATTATTTTCTCGACAATATTTCAATAGGCCTGGAAAGTGAGTCAGAGATTGTCTTTCAGAAACTTCTGTAAAAAAGTGGCAATTTGTTTTCGAATGAGAATAATAGGCCTACTCTGAAAGTGGAAAAAATGTTTTTCCTTTTCCTTGTAACGTACAATAAAGCTAATTTAGATGAGAAGTAACATCCACCATGAAAACATCTCATCCAAATACATATCAATCGTTAGCTCTGCACAACGCACACTCTTCTCAAGAAGATGAACTTTTCTGTCAGTAAACAGTGAAAAGTAACGTATTCAGAAAACCTTGCTATGAAGCAGATTATCTGCATACTCTCTATCTCAATTAGAAAAAAACTTTAAATTGGCCACGCAAGAATTGTTTGCGCCTCCTCGGCGCGGTCGTTTTCCTGGTCCCCTAACCAACCGAAAAATAGTAAAATAAATGTATAAAAAGAAATGAATGTACATACTTAATTATAGTCTGTCGATTTGATGACCAAACGACTATCCGTGCTATTACTCCTATCTAGAAATGTGTTTGCGTTTCCAAAATGTTTACTCGTCTCCGAGAAGCTAAGTTACAAAATAATATTTCGTGCTTGCACAAAACATTTCGTGAAAGAGCCGCTGCCAAGGAGCCAAAGAGTCGCACGCGGCTCGAGAGTCGCATTTTGTGACCACTGTGTTAACCATTAGTAGAATCTTTCCAATTTAATATCTATTGCACTTTTTAAATTCTATTATATATTGATAGAGAGCTATTATAAAAAAAAAAAGGTTGGATTATATTAGAATAATAAGTACTATTGTTGATTCGATTAAATACCCAGACCTAGGGGAAAATCCCCAACTTTGGATGTACTGCTCACATTTATTCCAAACACCAGTTTGAATTGCCAGCTTGCAGTACAATTTTTTCAGTCATCAGCTTTTGTAGTACATAAATTTTTAAAAACAAATTATTCTTCTATTAATGCTGTATTTAATTTCCTGTGTCCATATTTCATTAATAATATTTTACTTTAACGTGATATAGAGTTCAATTTTCTAGTTAAAATGTAAGTAAAATAATAGTCAAGCCAACTACAAAATTTCATTTTATTTGATTAAAAAATAGAAGTAGTACTTATTTTTGGTAACTAATTTAAACTTATTTTATTTTAAAATTTTTTAAATTAACTAACTATTCTTTTTTATTTGTCAATTTTGCAGCTTCATTTGTGAAGTTTCGTTTGCTTTTAAACAAGAAGATAAAGGTCTTTAGTTTTTGGTATTTAGTTTTTCTGTAACGTATTGCTCCTGGCCAGTTTTTTATGCATAATAAAACTGTAGGGAGAGTTGTTTAGCTTTCAATCATGGAAATGCATTGATGTGCCCTGTGTAAAGGATGGATGTGTTTTGGTTTTGTTTTCCTCTGCATGTTTGCAGAAGATTAGATGGACTGTAAATATAGATTTATACTTGATCTGCATATTTCACGCACAATGTTGCATTTGGATATATATTAATGTATCTTTCCATTTAAAACAATCGTGATTTTCCTTTTATTCGGACGACTCTCTCAGCTCTCTCTCTGTGTTACTTTACTGTACTGTTGTTCCGAGAACAAAAAAACATGGCGACAAAACCTTGCAGTTTTGATAGATCATCAACTCAGTTTTTGTTTGATTTTAGTGTTTATAAATATTGTGTATTGATATTAGGCGTTTTATTAATTAGCTATAATTGTGAAGTGTTATCAGATAATCAGTGGTTGGATTTACCTAATCACCGCGCCGGGAGAATTAATATTCGAAATGTTGATCTGGATCCCTCAAAAAGAAAAATAAACGATGTGTTGACTCCAGATTCGAAAGTTACAGAGTATTTAACAGATACTCGTCAAGAGAATGCTAATCCATCTGATATAGGAGGTATAATCATTCAGCAAGCATCTAAGGATTTATCAACAAGACTTCGATGGCTTACTAATTATGAAATCGGCATAACTGACATGCAGGTGATTAAAATTAATTATACTTAGCTATACTACTATAGTATACTAGATTCTATCTAGATCTAGAGTCTAGTTCTTTATAGATCTAGATCTGCTATAAATCTAGGCTATCTAGATTCAAGTTTAAGAATCTAGATCTAGAATCTAAGTCTTAGTCTACAATAATACATAGATCATAAATAAATAAATCTATTTAGAGTCTATAATCTAGATTGTTGATTAAAATTTAAAAAGCTTAATAAGATTTAGAGCTATGACATATAGACCTATTATCATCTAATATATAGTCTATTCAAGTCTATTGCAGCATTGCTTATAATTTATAATGTATCATTTAAAGCTAATTAAAGATCTTGTTTAGAACTTTTAAGTAAAAATGTACCTTTAAAGCTTATAATTATAATTTAGATTCCAACAGATCTAATTGGTAAATAATAATTTAAATTAAGAATTTAGAGACTAATATCTAGGGGCAAGTTCTATATGTTGATCCATGTTATGTTATTAGCATAATATGAGAAATTTTTGGGCCATGTCATGCCCTTGCCATAAGACCCTATCAACTCAACTACCTTGGTACTACTACTATTATACATTTAAATTGATTACATTTACCATAGATATTATTTTTTTTAAAAAGTTTTAAAATATCCATCTGTTGTATGTAAGCTAAATTTTGACCATTAACCCTGTTATACTAAGCAAGCCCAGCAATTTCCCAATGTCTAAACAGCTTTTTTAGGCTACCAACATTAACTTAAGCCTGCAGGCCTTATACATTTGACATGCATGGCCACATACTCCATGTAAAAAAATCTAAAAGGACACGAACTTCTAACAATTCATTATACTCTGTCAAGAATATGGTCCACTGGCCATAGTTTGGTAATTTGCTTAAAAAAATAATTTTACAAAGCATTCAACAATCTATAAATATTTTATAAATATAATAAATTAATATAAATAAATCGCGTTACTATTTGAAATTTGATTGGTGCCTCTGTTAGGTTGTAGCTCCTGATGGGTGGTCTAACTAACCCTTGTAGACAAACTTGAAGGAAGCATGGAAAATGAAACAAAATAACATAGTAAACATAGATCTATATTCAGCTTGATATTGCAATGTAGAAAATTTTGAAAATACTATTTAACTATGGTGTCGACCGATTTAAAACTATATTTCCATTTAATTAAAAACTACTGCTTTTTCATAATAGTCAACAAACCTTCTCATCTTCTGCTCACTCCTTTATCTTCAATAGTTGTACTCTGTAACCATGCTTACACCAGAATCTATTCAGTCAAGGAAGCACATGCAAACATACTCCATAAGACCCTTGTTAACCATTGGTGTTTTCATTTCACCTACCCTTTAAATTGCTCTTTTTGTTAAGGAACAGTTCCACCAAAGAGAAGGGCTCTTGTATATTGGTATATGAAGTAAAACACTTTTAACACTATTTCGTGAACAGCAGAAGTTTGCTAACAAGTTTTTGTTTTGCTTTGACAATATGGGAAATAGTTATGGTGGGCTAGAAATTTGTGATCATTTTAAATCCATATCATCTCTTAAAAATAAATTTGTTTTGAATTTGATGTTTAAGTTTAATAAAAAAAAAATTGATGAGAACAATTTGGAGTTTGTTAGCTTTTACACGCAGGAATTAATTCTTTGAATAGTTAAAATTTCATTGGGAGACTTGGCCCCCGTATTTGATGTATATCTCATCAATTTCTCATCTTTATAAATTTGACACTATAAACCTTTTAATGCTGTTTAATACGTCTTCACTTTTAACTACATTGACATCTTTAGTGATTTTTTGTTTATGCACTAGTCAGTTTAAAAAAAAATGTTTAATTGGTTTTGATGATATTTGTATCCTTTCTTCTTTCCTGCTGTTGTCATCTCATATCTTACTGGGATTTTTGTTAATCACAGGACCTTTTTTGCTTATCACTCGTAACAAGAACAAAATTTGGGGATACATTCTCTAATAGTTTAATGAATTTCTTTGAATTAGATTATAATAGTTGTGCATTTTAATTCAAAAGCCACTTCTGGTTTTCATTTGATGTCAAAACATACACAAAATAGCTATATCCAGCTTAGCTAGTTGTCTCCCTTCATTACTTTGCAATAATGTGTTCACCAATGTCGTCTGCTCATCTGCTAGCAGTGAAAAAGTTCAAAGAAAACACCTGCTTGAAAAATCGAATGTCTGAACTATATACTTTCGGAACGCTCATTAAATCGAGCAGATGTGTTTATTTATGTGTTCCTTTAAAAATTATCGTTGTTTTGTTTTGGGCGTTTCATAAAATCGTCCAAAGACGAGCGTCCTCATTAAATGCACACCATGTGGCTTGATGACGCTGCATTCCGTAGATCTGTTTTTACCTACACACACACACACAAAGCGGATTCCCAAAAGTAAAATTGAAAATAAATGTCAGATTAGATTTACTCTACAGCATACACTCATCGCCCCCCTCTCCCCCACCACATATAAAACAAGTTGAATGTGCTGAAATATTCGCAAGTGTGAGAATTATGTTCACCGTTTTTCGTTGCATTCACCATGGTGCGTCACTTTCTGCTACCTACAAGGTTGCTATGTGGTCGCCTTTTGTTTGCACATTGTTTTTCTTGCGTTTAAAAGTGTACAAACGAAAGGATTTATGTGGATGATATCTAGTCTTTAGGCAGGGACAATCAACTATTGTTCCGACAAGGGTTGTCCCTACTTGACATATATTTAGGTAATGCACGGGGTGTGGGGGGGGGGTTACCATCTATAAACCATTCAATTAGGAATAAGTATTTCAACACGTTTTTTTTTTAAATTTATTTTATGTCTGAGTATCACGTTAATGACTAAAATTGTATTATTTAAAATGTCCATAGAACTCTAGATGGGCTGCATTGTGCCCACCCCCTAAGCACCCCTAGTTCATGAGTCATCATTAAATTTAGGATTTAGACCGGTTGTAAATGTGCGTGTTTAAACTATCAAAGACTTGAGAAACGTTAAGGGAATGTTATGTTCCGCTACCCTGAACAGCCTCTCCTTCCAGTAGGGAATGTTTTGTTACTGTGACCAGAGATGAGCCATAACCGTTGGCCAGCGAGGAGACGGTGAGAGAAAGCCAGCTATGATTGCTCGGGTGGGTAGTTAATGGAAAATGCCCGGTGGTGTGTGTGTGTGAGATGGTGTTGGGGAAAAGGGGGGGGGGAGATAACAGCAGAGTGTTGGGGGAGGCTTTGAGACGTCTCATCGCGCGGTTGTCTTCATTGTGACGGTCTGCCATTGATCGCCCAGTCCGCTCTCAAGTCAACTCAAAAGAGGAGGAGGGGGAAACTGAGACTCTAGATGCTGTTTATTACTAGCACACTCGTGCCGAAAGCCTTTGCTTGCTTATACACAAGTTCCCCCCGCGTCGAGTCTCAACCCAAGTTTGCTTCAATAGCGCTGCACTGAGACCGATTCCCCTTAACGGCTCTTCCTTTCTTCTCCCTCTCTTCGAGTCCACCCTTAGATTCTTTCTATACTACAAACTTTCTTTTTAAACAAAAATAAAGGTTGGGGGGGGGGAGGGGATAGAGAAAGCTATAAACTTGGAATGAATCGTTCCGATCTCCATTCATCATTTTCTTGCTGTATTGGTAATCGCATGTGCCGCCTTATAGGGACTACGACTTAATGCCCCTTGCCCGTTAAAAGCGCGGAGGTCAAACGCCTTGATTCTTCAGCACAGTTGTGAAATGTCTGTCTAGTTGGGGGCCTTCGGTTAAATGAAGGGGGGCGAGGCTTCTGTTCATAAGAAAGAGGCGGTGTCGCGCTGTTGTTGATACGAAAAGCAGCGGTGTTGTTGGAACGATGCGAAGGGGCAGTGGGGTTAGTGATTTTTTAGGGTGATATGATATCCTACCTCACCCCCCACCCCTGTAGTATTGCAGTCTTGTACACTAGGTACGTTTTTTTTTATAAAATAAATCCAGAGGTAAATCTATTTACTCTCAAGAGCCATACCCCCCCTTCCCCCAATTCCACCCTCCTCTCCTCTCTCTCACGACATAAGAAAATAAGATGCTTGTTTTCGAATACAATCTTCTCATTGTAGTACTGCTAGTATCTTTAAACATGCTTTTTAATTTGCGCATGCCCATGTTTTTTAGTTGTATTTTCTAAGACAAGTTGATCTAGACACATTTTCTCGAATGCATTCAACCAGATGCAATGCACTTGATTTTAGGGTTACCAGGTTGTTGTTTTTTACGTGTTTAAGTTGTAACTCATTCCCAGTAAACTAGTTCCTTATAAGCCAATAGGTTGCAAAGGTAGTGTTTTTCCTGCCCTTTACCGTTGCTGCTGGTAGCTTGACAGCCCTTTACCGTTGCTGCTGGTAGCTTGACAACTTTTTATTCGTTAATTTGTTTGCACCCTTAGCTCCACGAAAAGAATGTTTTTTTGTTTTTTTTTACAAAGTTGTGACAAGGCCCATTTTTACGAAGCATATATGAACTCCTTCTATCTTTCTGTCTGTCTGGTACAAAGCGTGAACACGTTGTTTTATTTGTTTGTTTGTTTCCCTCTCATTTTCCGTTCTCGGATCCTGTTATTTTTTTAAAAAGTATTCATAGTCGATGACAAATACACGGATTAATGAAACAAAAACAAACAAAAAAATAACAATTGGTTAATCCAGCTTTTCCCATATGAATTGTTTTATCTAGAAATAAGGAGTTAAACCTTGCAGTATTGAGAGAAATGGCAGAGATTTTGCGGTTCTTCCCTCTAGATAAGCTTTGTTTTAGAAAATATTTTGCTTGATTTGTTCTTTAACTGTGATGGTTACAGGGTATTGCGTACTAGGCAGATCGTTATACCGTGTGTACATTTACAATGGACGTATTGGCTTCACCCCGGCTCCAGTATTGTAGTTTGAACATTTGGTATGTGGGGAAAGTTCATCCTTACATTAGTCTTCAAATGTTTTTTTTTTTAAAATCCTTTTGGTGCAGTCAACATCACAGATTAGAACATTTTTTTTGTTTGTTTGAAACGAGGATAGTCTATACATCATAGACAGTAAACGTCTTGGAAGTCTTTTTGCAAATAGATCGTTTCGTTACCTGTGCCAGAACACTTATTGTAAGCATATATATATACCGCGTTCCTTTATCAAGAACTTGTAAGCACTTTTTTTTTTACCTAATGTTGCACGCTCTTCTAAAGCTCTCTTCCCAAACCCCTTTGAAATTGCACCTCTCTCTCTCTCTTTTTTTTTTTTTAAAGCAATATTTTCCATTCCCATAATCGAGAAGAAAGACTCCCCAATATTCTTTCATCTCCACGAAGCCGCTTTACTCCGCGTCTCACCCCCTGTCTTTCATATCCCACCACCTCTCCCTCCCCGCCCATTCTCTCTCTCTCGTTTTTTTTTTCTCCTCTTCTTCTTAGGGAATAAAACTCGAGCTATTTCCTGTTACCATGTTTTTACCCCCGGAGGCTAAAGCTCCTTTGAAGCTGAATGGGTCATAAAAACCTGGCCATGCATACACAATCCTACAGCACTGTCGCCTTTCTTCACTTCCACTTGCAACCTGGCACCTATGTGTTGTGTCTGTTTGTATACATGAACAGATAATAGACACCTGCGACTTCTATCCATCTTCCCTTGTTTTCTTTCGGTTATCCCAGTAGATACCCCCCCCCCCCTTTTTTTAATCTTTGTAATTTTAGCATTATCTTTTTTTTATATTTACATTTAATTTGTATGTGTGTGTGTAAACCCAGCTTTTCATCTCTGAAATATGTTAATTATTTCCCTTTCTTGCTAGATAACGGCCCTAACCTGTAATACCTACATAGTCAGATGCATAATAAAATGTGCGAGTTCTTCTTTGACCAAATGTTTTCAGTATATCATTCCCCCCCCCCCTCCCCGTCCCGTTTTGACAGCCTTTTTGTTTTCTGCAATGCATTGTAACACTATTTTGTTGGTTCCTTCATAATGTACAGAATGTTGTTATCCAAACAAGTTCTAAGTTCCTGCTTATTAAAGTGAATGCAATACACTGATTCACAATGTTTAGTTATTGATTTTGCGAGATGAAGCGTAAGTCGTCACCTATTGATGGTCATCTATTACACATTCCTGCACGGAAATTCCCTTCTCTTTTCTCTCCGCAGCCTCCTTATCATTTCATCATTGTTTACAGAATAGCCTGTACTCATAGGTCATAGTCTTATTCAAATAAACAAGAAAAATTTAAATACAAATGGAAACAAAAATTAACCTTAAGTTATAGTTTGTGAAATAAACTTATATATAACAGAATACAAAATCCTTAAGAAATGATTGTCTTAAAAGATATATATGTCAAAATTGTTACTTGCAATATTAATGCTTAAACAAGTTTAAAGAATACATCATATTAATTTATGAAAATAAAAAAAAAAACACACACAACATAATGCACTAAAGATGTTTTTATTTAGGCTCTGATCTCTGTCCTTATTCATGACATTAGGGGACACCCCCCTCCCTAAGTTTACATCATAAATTGAGGAGAATTTTGGGGATAATGTTTTCATTACTATATTGATTACCAAAATGCATTAGCATACGCTAATGACAAATGTTTAACAATATTTCTGAGAATGCAATTCCTAGGTAGAGCATACATGTCTGTAATAGCATCCAACACCTTTTGTAAAAGTGATCTATTCCTTAGTTTAGACTGAAAGTAAGGACACCTCTTATTCCCTGTCTTTCCTCTGGATGTCATCCTACTCCTCCCTCCTCTCCAGTGTTTTCCTCACTTTAAAACTCAGAGAAACAGGTCTGTGTGTGTCTCCTGTGGTTGTGAAATTTCGCCTTGTGGAAGGCTAATGACATTAATTGTTAAACTGCGAAGCCCATTGTGTCTTGCAGGGAGTTGGATTTTTCTCCAAGCAGGTAGTCATAACTGTCACTTAACTAGTTTCCAAAGTCCAGAAAGTTGAAAGAAAAAGGGGGGGGGGTCAGATATTTGGATTTGTATAGTTAGCTCTTCCTGGAAATGGATTTCTTTAAATAATTTAAAAAAACACCTCTTAGTTTAGTTTATAAAAGGAAATGTATGCTTACTGTCTGAAATTTTTCCCCTTTAGGAAAAAAAAGTTTTGGGTCTGTAAAAGGTCATTTAGTAAATATAGTTTAATGGGTACTTGATACTTCTGTAACTCAGGTAGGACTTACTGGACCAAGATTCAGTCTGTTTGGGGAAAAAAAGCTTAAACTTTGAAGAGTTTTATTTCACATTTTGAAGTCTAGAACCTAATTTCTGCACCTTTTCTGAATGTTTTTAGTGAATAAATGTTTCCATCAGGCTATGTACCTGAGACATGGTCTGTTAGGTGGATCTGACATTTTGAAGTCTAGAACCTAATTTCTGCACCTTTTCTGAATGTTTTTAGTGAATAAATGTTTCCATCAGGCTATGTACCTGAGACATGGTCTGTTAGGTGGATCTGACATTTTGAAGTCTAGAACCTAATTTCTGCACCTTTTCTGAATGTTTTTAGTGAATAAATGTTTCCATCAGGCTATGTACCTGAGACATGGTCTGTTAGGTGGATCTGACATTTTGAAGTCTAGAACCTAATTTCTGCACCATTTCTGAATGTTTTTAGTGAATAAATGTTTCCATCAGGCTATGTACCTGAGACATGGTCTGTTAGGTGGATCTGACATTTGCTAGTGCCATATTTGCTTGAGCTTAATGTTTGGGTTGAGGGTGTTGAAAATACGAGGAAAAGGAAAAGACAACTAGAAATGGTAGAGTTGTTGCCACTTGTTGGATCGATAAGCATTCTTCTTAATAGTTCTTTAGTCTGTGGACATGTAAAGAAATTCATTGATAAGCCAGACTTATTGTGCTACTTAAATATGTCCTACACCAGTCTTGCCTTCTTTTTTCATTAAGTCATTGAATTGACAGCACCATGCAGCCATTTAAAAGGTAAAAAATGTCAATATTTGATCAGTGTGTAGGCTTGTGTTGTCAGCAAAGTGTCTAAGTTGTGAGCAGAATATATAATGTCATTCACGTTATAATTCCAATCCCTCTACATCATTTCTTCTGTTTTGGTCCTTAGTAATATAAGTGAAGCTACTTAATTATTACATTGCTTACATCTTTTATATATTTTCAGGCCATCTATGATTCCCTCCCCTATGAAGAAAGTCTTAAAAGAGACCATGAAAGATTAGAAGAGGTTTGGTTTTCATTCTTTTTCTAAGTAAAAATGTTCTATATTTCAAAATGTACTTTTGTATGCTGAGTAGGGTGTACTTAAAACGGCAAAACGTTTTGCACAATGATTCCATTGACAGACTTTGAAGACAAAACGTTTTGTGTTTGCTTTGGTTGTAAGTCTGAAGTTGATATTTTTTTGGTTATTTCTCTTATCTGCACAGATTGTGGAGAGATTAAGAGTGCGCTTCCGCAAATACTTGCAAGTCCTGAAGACCAATAAGATCACGGTGGAGAACTTGTACAAGTTTCATGTGAAGCAGCCCATTACTCTTGGATACAGTTGTTGCAGTCTGGAATGCAAGGACTTAAAGTAAATCTTTGTTGCATTTTTTAAACTATAGATATTAACTCCTCCTGGTTTGTTTGTGCACTCTAACTAGACCCAGCCTTTAGTTCAAAGTTAAGGCTTTTTTTTTTCATAGACAGAATTAAAAATATTTTTTTTTTTTTTTTTTTTTGAGAACTAGATAATCTTGTGTTTTTTTTTTTTTTTGGGTTAATTGCAGAGAAGATAAATAATTTTTAGACACATTTAGCAGGTTTTGGATTTTATCTTTTTGGGATGATGTACAAATTGTTTTCATTTCAATATTATGTCTTCCAAGTCTCTCCTTTTCCAATACTAGGTCAAAGGTTAAATAATATTTTGTTAACATTTAATGCAAATCAGTAACTTAGTTCATAGATGTGCAGTCAATCATCTGAAATATCTGTTGCTTATAAAATATATCAATAGCCTATAATGTTTTACTTTATCTTACAGTCATGTAGCCATGTGTTAGGTAATAAAAAAAAAAGTACATTTCTTGAAGCTCTGTGGTTGAGCAGTAAAGTGTTTGGCTTCTGAGCTGGAGGTGCTGGGTTAAAATCCTGGAGACTGGGATTTTTAATTTCGGGATCTTTGGGTGACTCTCTGTCCTCCCAGCTCTCATGGGTACCTGACAGTCGGGGATAGGTACAGGCGGTTGGTCGGTGTGCTGGCCACAGAAACAGATAACCTGTACATCATCTGTCCTATAGATAGGGGAAACTTTTTGACAATTTTTAATTAGGTAATGCCTTTGAACAACATTATTTGTTTTGCAAGAAAAGTGCCTGTTTTTTTTTTTTTGTTTAAGTTACTTTTGTAAAACGCATCTATCACTCTATAAGCATTCTCAATGTGTTGTGAACCCATTGGAGGGGACTTTGTGCTGCCTTTAGGTGCACAGCAAAGACAATTTGGCTCATGTGGGGATTCAAACTCAAGCCCCCTTGATAAGTAGCCAAGCTGTTTATACCACTCAGCCACACACCCCACTGTCGTTAATAGGATTATGTGACTTGTTTAGATGTGCTGACCTCATTCTCTGTCTTGTTGTAACAAAAGTTTTGTTGTTGTTGCCAGGAATCATGAGCTGTATGGATGTCAGATTGCTACTCACACTAGCTGTGACCTGATACCTCCAAGTATACCTCGTGGAGTTTTTAATCCAGGCAGAAATCTGACTGAAGGTAAAGAAGTTTTGATAACTATTGATAATCTAATTCATAGTGCTGCTGTGTCATATTAAGTGACCATCTTCCACTTTGTATTTTATTTTTCTTCTTTCTATTAAATTCCAGTAGTTTAGTTCATTTTAGGTGGGGGGGGGGGGCTCTTGGATTGTCTTTTAAAGGAAGCATTGATTGAGTAATGTGTTATCATTATTATGCTAGGGTACTACCAGGGATTAAAAAATGTTTTTATTTCTCTGCATTCTATTCAGTGACCCAGCATTCAATTCAAAAGACTTTTGTTTTTACCAGTAGCTGCTTTCCCTAAACTGTTAAATTCATGATGAGACTTCGTTTATTTTTTAGCTGTTAGAAATCCCCTTTGATCGTTTTCAATTCCTTCAAACTTTGTCTCCATTCAATTCAATGGACCTCATTCACCAATCGTAAACAAACAACATTTAGCCACGTGGTGCTCTATCTCTTCTATATAATTTACGATCTCATGTTTAATTCATGATGGTTGTCACGTGACAGTTTTTTTTCGTTGTTTTATCAATAAGATCACGTGACAAATTGTTGTTTGTTTACGATTGGTGAATGAGGTCCATTACCCTCTCAAATTCATTGTGTCTCCTGCTCATGGTTGACTGAGAGCCTGTGCACTAAGGTCACCCACATAGCAACCTCCACCATGAAGCAGTTTTTGGCTCATGACATAGAACACGTGAGGCTCATGACACAGGCTATGCTGAGACTTATGCTAGTGGAAACATTTTATAGATAGTGTATTGCTTGTGCTCCTTACAAAAATGGGTGGCAATAAGAATCTTGCCCATAATCTGCTCTACTATTATCAATGCCTTGTTAACATGTTTTCTAAATTGTACTTAGACTATTGTAATTTGAAAAACCCAATGTTTACTATTATTTGAAAGCAAGTGGTAAAGACTAGAACTACTCTCTGGAACTAGCAAACATGTATAGGCAACAACTTTGACATACTGTTTATTTGTAATGAAAAATGATGTTGACTCAAACAACTCAAGAACACCATTAGGTATGACGCTGCCCTAGGATGGCTAATCTTCTGTATCTGGGGGTGTTTGTCACCAGCTCATTCCGCTGACACCTGGGTAACCAGTCCAGTCTTTTGGTTGACCGAAGGCTCCACTCCACCTCCAGCCTTTTTTTTTGTTATAGGTGGCAGGTTAACCCATTCCAGACTGTTGTCTAGTTTGTTTTTATTTATAGGTGGCAGGTTAACCCATTCCAGACTGTTGTCTAGTTTGTTTTTATTCATAGGTGGCAGGTTAACCCATTCCAGACTGTTGTCTAGTTTGTTTTTATTTATAGGTGGCAGGTTAACCCATTCCAGACTGTTGTCTAGTTTGTTTTTATTTATAGGTGGCAGGTTAACCCATTCCAGACTGTTGTCTATCTTTTTTTTTTTTTTTAAATTAACTACTATTTGTTATGGGAAGTCAATCATTGTGTGCTCTTATTTAACTTTTGTCTACAATAATACAGTGAAGATCATGGCTTTAATAGTCCATTGCTTCTCTGTACATTTTATGATATCCTTCGTTCACTGTACCGAATGTATTGCTACATAGCCTTGGCCAATAAAAGGTTTTAGCAGACATCTACTTAGTCCCATAGAAATACAGTCTTAGACTTTAAGACCTGACCTCCATTAGTGACGATTAATAGATGATTGGATACGTTTATTTCGACTTTTAACATTTGTAAAAGGGTAAGATAAGATCTGCACTGGAAGGGAGTTAAAAACGTTCAAACATTTCACGGTCGACTGCTCTGTTCACCTGTCCAGACATTTTGAACATTTTCAAGTAGAGCCACTAATCTCTATCACTTTGAGTTCTGAAGATATTCAATTAACTTTGTCTCTTCAAATGATTCCCTTATCAAGATGTAAGGCTACATTTCTTGCTCCTTGGGTCGTACAATCTCTGCCTGATTTCTTTGTCTTGTGCTTGTTAGGATCGTCGAAGGTTTTAAGTTCGTAGCTCTGAGCTATCAATAGAAAGGTACAAATGTTGCAGCTGTGATTTTTGGAGCATAGCGACGACGTTCTGAAAGGTTAGTTTGCAATGTCTCCTGGGATTGGAAGTCCCTCATTCATGGTGATAGCCTCTATTGCTCTCTTTCTTTTTGGAGGCACACGTTCTAATCTGCCTTGTCATTTTTTAGACTAACCTCTTTTGTTAAAGTGTTCGGGTTTGCTATTCTAGACAAAAAGTTTAACGAACAACTGGCGCCAGGGTCATTAGTGAACTATTTTCTGCATTAATTGCCACTAACTCTAAAGCAGTACGTTTGTTTGAGCATTAAAGAAGTCAATTGGGAAACTGAGGAATAAGAATAAATACGTATCTTTTACATTGCAATCTACAGCTATCCCTCCACTTTTTATTTTACTTCTTATTAAGTCAACATATTTTTATTATGTTAATGTTTGAACCTCGTGAATTTCACGTCTGTGTGTGTGTGTGTGCGTGCGGCCTGTGATGTGACAGATTAAAACAAGTTATAAAACTTTGAAGATGGTGTAATCAATCGGCTCGGGGGGGGGGGGGGAAGGTAAAGTTACTGCCTTTTTGGCCGACCTGTCAATTGGAGTCTACGCAACACCTCGAGGCAACACCTTTCAGAAACACGTGGCAGTTTCTTGTAATATAAGCTAGTTCTTTATGTATCGGTTATGCAGCATAGGATTGCCACCACAGTTTCAGTGTCCTGACGTCCTGGAAATGGACCTTATTCACCGATCGTAAACAAACAACATTTAGCCACGTGATTCTCTATCTCTTCTATATAATTTTCTATATAATTTACGATCTAATATTTAATTCATGATGGTTGTCACGTGACCGTTTGTTTCGTTGTTTTCTCAATAAGATCACGTGACTAAATGTTGTTTGTTTACGATTGGTGAATGAGGTCCATTGTGCATCGAGTTTTTTTTTTTTTTTTCTTCAAATCATTTCATTCAAACGTTTTTTAAAATAGAAAAAAAATTGGCCATTGCTTGTGGTTTACTTTAATCTTCTGTACCAACTTGGCTGCTACTCTTTGGCTTCCTGACAGCAATTACATGCTTTTTTGTAGCGTTTGGTTCTCCCTGGTCACGTGGCTCTTTTCTGAGGTTCCCCCTTCAAAGTTTTCTCAAATGAGATATTCCTGTCTCGTCTGCTCTGGTTGTAGACATGTGCCAATGTAATTGCGGGGTCTTTGGTTCTATCACTCAAGCATTTACTCTGATGTGCGCAGTAGTTCGACTTCAAAGATAGCCATTAACTTGGTGAGTTTCAAAAAGACTTGTAAAAATAGGTCTGCCCCTTTTACCTTCCCACGAGTAACCGCACCGTACAGTCAAAATATGCTGCTTGAAAAGGCCTTGATACACTTATCACTGAGGATTCACTTAGTTTTAATGGATACCCAAGATGTAATACTCCCCTCCCCAAATATTAATTGCTTCGTGTGAACACTTTTTAGCTCTTGATGCATCGAGCGACATGTAAGAGGCGTGAATGCGATTTATGGATATCTAAACCGTTTGACCAGTTCTTTAGATCGTTGCTGAGAGGCGTGTACGTTATGAAACTGTGTGGCCAGTTTTTAGATCATGCGGCAGGCTTATTTGTTAGAACTTACAGTCACAACTTTGCAGGTGAGGGGGGGGGGTGTGTCTAAATAAAAAGTTTTCCCCTTAAATTGTTTTAGCTTTGTTTCTTTCTGCTTTTTTTTAAAAAAAAAGATAAACAGTGAAGAAGTGTTTCTGTATTTATTAGAAAGAAAAGCGACAACAGCGTAGCAGTGTTTCTATCTTTGTTAGTTAGAAATAAAAGCGACAATAGCGTAGCAGTGTTTCTTTGTTAATGTATCTATGTGTCTAGTTATATCTTGACAACAAAATCCTATGCATTCCATGCTTGGTTCCTCAATGACTTTGCGCTGTTCTAATTACATTTAAGAATCTTGAATGGACGTCACTTTGTAATCACAACCAAAATCACTTGTACTATTAGTAGTTTCTTTATCGACATTGTTCAATCAACAAGGTGAGACCAAAGCAATTTATCTGGGGCGTTACTGCAACGTGGTTGGCCTACGGGGACAACGGGGGTAATACAACCATCAACTAGGCAACACTACTTGCGATCTTCCCGCCCGCCCCCCCCTCCTCAAAAGACCTTTCCAGTTTTTAAAATGGAAAAAAAAGGGAAGGCGCATTTAGGGCCCCCCCCCCCCCCCCCCCCCCCCCAGTGTATTGCGTGGCCCTACAGGCATTAAACTGCTCTGATTGGATCCTGAGGGCTAGACTTGAACCTTGCAGTACCCGCATGTCTGTACTTTTAAAGGCCGAAGAAGTGGGCGTGTAAATCTAATGGCTGTAGTTGACTCGCTCGAATGAACACTTAGGCAGATGTATTTTTTTTTTTAGTTTACAAGTCCTTTTCAGAGCTCCGTCGGCTAGTATCGTTTGTTAAATCCCGGGTAGTAAAAACCTATGAAGACAGATGCAAATAAATAAAAATAGTTTTAACAAAATGATAATATAATAATATGAAAGAAAGTCTGTAAATTTGGCTTTTAATTATTGATTTTTTGTTCGCTTTCGAGTGTAGAAGTTATTGGACTTATGAAAGTGTGACTTTTCTGTTTTCGAATTTAGTCTTCTATACTTATTTTCTTTAATTTTGTAAAAAAATCTTCTCATTTAAAGATGAAAACGATCCTATTCCGTTGAATGCACCAAGACATAAAGTGACCATTATTGCCCCCGCTGTAGTGGGTTATCCCCAAGACATGACAGATTCGCGCTAAGACCTTATGAGCTTCCTCGGACTAAAAATGTATCCACACGGGCATAGCTTTCAAATCTCCTCCAGCGGTGGAACCGTCTGTGCAAACACTGGCCTTCCTTGATGCTTGTTTGTAGGGGTCTTAACGCTGCTTTGGCCTGGCAAACAAGCCCGTTATCTGTAAGGCTCCCCCAGGTTCCTCTGGACGTGGGCCACCGGTACAATGTTGGTGTGGGCTGTGTACAGCAGTCGGCTAAACGCACCTCGGTGTATTTGGTATGCGTGACATGTACCCAAGATTCAGGGGAGACGATTCAGAGTTTGACTCGGATCACGAAGAGTACTTGCGATGTTTTGAACGTCGTATGGACTTATTGCACAAAGATTTATAAAAAAAAAAGAAGAAAATAGCCCATGGCCTCTCTTGAGCCAGTACTTATTGTTTTGTTTCAAATGTGTAGTTGTTTTTATTTTTAAACATTTTAGACAGACCAATTCTGGGTCTATAAAGTCTTTACATAACAGTGTGGTACCAAAACAACATTTACTTTTAGCCCCATAAGGCAGTTTCGTGAATCAGCGTCCGTAACTGTGAGTGGATGTGTCAACCTTCACGCTCACACCAGTTGTGACCATAATTCGATGTTGTTTCTGATAGAAGAATGCGCTCATAAAACATATGTAGAAGTTGCCCGTCAAGGTGATGGGGATCACATGGTACATCTAAGTTGTGTTTTAGGTCGATTACCAAAAAGCTGTGAGTGTATGTGGGGAAAGAGGGGTATACACATCACTAGGTCACTAATCATATATCATGATAAATGAATAGTTTAAACAATGCGTTTATGCAGTGTATCTTCCCATTCCGTTTTGTTAACAAGTCTCATAACTTGTGACCTGGCGAGGGGTCTCACTTTTGGTTTTATGTCTTACTGGAAGTGGTCTTGAGCCACCAGTGTGATTCCAGTTTGAGAAGCGCGCTGGTCTTTGAGCTCATTCATTCTTAGTTAGAGATCGCTCCGTGAGGCCCCAAGTGACCCGCAGGTGTGAGTCGAGGGAGAGGCTTTCAAGTTGTCACATTCACGAGAGACGACCAGGAAGTCACAAAGTTATCTATCATTTTATTTTAAGACCCACAAGCACTGACTTTGTATATATATATGTCCATTTAATCCCTTGGAATAGTTCACTCAAGCTGCACATCTCTTTGTGCAAACATTTTTTCTTTGTAGGACTAGAAACACCCCCCCCCCCCTCCACTCGGACATGATGCGCACTGTTATTTTAGTTGAACAATGCATTGCATTGAAACATTCAAGTTATTAGTTGTCAGGTTTCTTCCGAGTTTTGCCTCTTTTTCTCCGCCAAGTGATTGAGGTTTGAAGTGTTGTAGGTCTCAAAGTTGCATGCCGTACAATAATAATAATAATAAACACATTATGTTGCCCTCAAGTTAGATATATTTTTACTTGATTAGTTGAGTAATCATTAGGTCTTTTAGAAAACCAAGTCACACCAGAATGTTTGCTTGCTTGGAAATATGAACTAATTGCTGTACATATAGTGACGGTCTAGTCTCTTTGTAGCCAGGGCCGGCCTTACAAATTTCGGGGCCCAATGCAATGTAGCGTGCGATACTTCTATATTTTTTTTTGTGTACAATAACAACTGTTACTATAATTACATCTTTATATCAACATTTTATTATACAACATGCTTAGGAAGCAACTAATATGCAATAGGCGCTGGTGGTTTAATTAAGTTTGCGTCAATCGTACGATGCACTAAATATATTAAGTGCTACATCTTTAAAAGCCTTGTTGCAAGAGCCATGTCTAATAAGTGATATGCTAAGTGTAAATAGCGGGGCCCCTGCCAGTTGCGGTGCCCAATTCGGAGCAATCGGTCAAAAGCCGGCCCTGTTTATAAGCAGTTCAATTACCATATTTTGGAAGCTGGTGGAGATGGGCGCCTCCAGTTTTTTTCCCCCTGCTAGAACTTATATCTCTTAAATGAACTTTGTTTGTAGCTCACTGTGTTGTTTTAATTGACCTCTGGCACACGTGTTCATAATAATGTAAATGGTTTTCGTCCTAAGAACTTGTGTGTCTGTGTATTTCGCTAAGACATTAACTATTGCGTGAAGAACGCTCTCTCTTAGAACGTATGCCCCCAGTTGTTGCCCCTATCACATGCTAGATGAGCTGGTGCATGTTTGTAGGGCAAACCTCAGGAACGTCTTTCAACAGTCGTTTGTTGCTCCCCCCCCCCTCTCTCCCGTCACGTGACCGCCATCAGATACACGCCATTAGCTTAAGTAACTGGCATTGGAATGAAAGACAAAAGAAACATTTGTCGAGTGTTTGTGAAGGAACAGTCTCTACCTAGTGCTATTCAAAGTACTTTCTAGTCATCCCTGGGAACATTAGCTCTGCTATACAGCACCTTGTCTACGGAGAACATTGTTGAAGCTTTGTATTTCTTTCATGTGACGGAACTTTGGGAAGATTTCGAAAAATAATTGTGTTGTTGCTTGTAGCAACAATACCTTTGAACACAACTTTAATATCTGGGCACGACATGGCCTAAATTGTACCGATGTGCCTAAACTCATAACTCAAACTCTAAGTTTCCCCGACCATTTTGTACATTTTAACTTTCGTAGATCTAGGTTTTTGTTCCTGTTGTTTTGATATCGAGTTGTAGTAGTCCCAATAAATGCACGTGTTAGTCATGCTAGACCAATTGTTCTTGAATTCCGGTGGTTAGAATTACAAATACCAACCCAGTTAAACCAAGAGTTGTCGTCGGAATGGTTCTCTCTAGAAGCCTAGTACTCCGTCACCAGGTTGTACTTAGGTTGTTATGTGTTTGTCTTGAAAGTGTCACGCTAGAAGCTAGGTTACTGATTGGACGCCTGAAAGTATAGAATTTGACTAACCACACATTCCCAGCATCACAAAAGTGACGAGTAGAGCTGTTACAAAGACGCACAGGATTCTGTTTGAATCGGGTTCAGAGCTTTTGATTGTTTGTGTTTCTCGCATCCTAGCTCAATTTTTTTTTTTTGTTTCCCTGCCAACAGAACAAAAGTAGGGGTGCTAAGTTGAACACTTCAAGTACTAACTCTAATACTAAGTCCGCTGCTTCTCTGTACGCCACTGAGGAATCCATCTTTTTTTACTGCCCCCTTCCCCTCCTGTTTTTTTTCTTCTTTCGTCGTCCCCCCCCCTCCCCCATTTCTCGATAACCACATTATTTTCTTCTTTTACTTTTTGCCGAGTTTTTTTTTGTTGTTGTTGTTGACTAGCGGTGTGAGTACAAATGGAAACAACATGCGAGTCCCTGGCTCTTTGACTCTGTGTGTTTAGAACTCGCTCTCAATGGGGGGAAAGATTCAAGGAGCGCGGCGGCGATTGGTTTTATCGCGCACGTGGTGCCTTGCCTCCACCCCCTCTCTCCCTCAGCCCTTGGTTTACGCCTTTAGAAAAGTAGAAATTGAAAATTCTTGTCTTCGTAGAAACTAGTTTTGAGCGTTGGAGGTCGTTTGTAGACTTTTTTTTTTTTTTTTTCTCTACCAAGTCTTCCCATGGAACATAAAAAAAAAAAGGTCTTTTCAAAGTAGATCTTGTGTTTTGCGTTCGTCCGTTCATTTCAACTTTATATAAACATTTTTAAGGACGTCTTTTACCACCTCCGACGAAAAACCTAGGCCTGCCCCCCCCCCCCCCATTTTCTTTGACGTCCCCCCCCCCCCTTTTTTTTTTTTTTCGTTGCTTACTTTTCATCTCCAGACTTGAGGCGGGCGTAGGAAGGGGAGGCTATAAACTTCAAAGGAGGTTGTTTAATGGAAGTCTGTTCAAGGGAGGTAAAAAGGATGAGCGCTCGCTGGACTTTGTTTGATGTCCTGTATGCTAGTGCATGTCTCTGGGGAAACTTCTCCCCCCCCTCCTCTCCTCCAGCCCCTCAGATTGGTGCCTGCGTTTTCTTTCATGATATTCCACCCCCCTCTTTTTTTTTTTTTGTCCTTTTATACCAGCAGCAGCTAGAGTCTAGATCTAAATTAGATTGGGTTAGTCTCACACTTTTGTGTGTGTGTGTGTGTTGGTGTCAATATGCGACTCAGTAGCAGCGCTAGTATGAAAGGGCATATATGTTGAAATGAAGCGAGCTGTTTGAAACAGGTGAGAAAGAAAGAAAGAAAGAAACTTGATGGGAAATGACAAATTATAGACTCCATGCTGAATTTCTGGTGTAATCATACAGCATTTCTGTAATTTGTGCTACACTCAGTAACTCTGTAGTTCGTTCTGATGTGTGTAAGAACTAGATTGGACGGTTCCTTGATGTAGTGCTATATAAAGTAGTCATACACTAAACATTTCGAAGAACAAGAGAAACAATAAAAAAAAATCCTTAAAAAAATATTGAAGCTAAAATTTTTTCTTAATAATACATTTACTTAATACAATTAAAAATATTTTTTTGCCTCACCTTATCCGGACCCCGACCCAAGAAAAATCACTGCTTATGCGAATGCTTAGATCTGCTACATTTTATAATATTCCAATATGATAGGCCTTTAGATCTAGACTTGGAAGACGGCACGCAACATGTTCCCAAACATTAATTTATTCAACTTTTGAATGAATAATACCTACATGCGAAAATACCCGAAGACGTCTAGCCCGATCAAGAGAAATATTTTCTCGTTCTCTAGCCAAATTTAAATTTCTTTTTTTTACTTTCAAGATGATAACCGTCAAACTAATTTGTGTGGCCAACCAGCTAGTAATGGACCTCATTCACCAATCGTAAACAAACAACATTTAGCCACGTGGTGCTCTATCTCTTCTATATAATTTACGATCTCATGTTTAATTCATGATGGTTGTCACGTGACAGTTTTTTTTCCATTGTTTTATCAATAAGATCACGTGACTAAATGTTGTTTGTTTGTGATTGGTGAATGATGTCCATTCTTTCCCCAACGATATACAGCAACTTTCACATTTCGAGGAAAATCGTTAAATCAGTTTTCGAGATTCGTGTCCAGGTTTTGCCCACCCAGAAGGTTTTAGCTTCCATGAAGATACAATTAGAATAGAAGTACTGTAAAAAAAAGTTAAAAAAAAAAATTGACCAATTTATCAAAAAGTTTCTTCTCGAAATCTTTGTCCCTTGCCGGGATTAGAAGAAAAGTGGGTGGGGCATTGATAATACTATTATTACAGGCTTGTGGGTCCAGACTTATTTCGTGCCCATACATTTTGTATTATCAATACTAATGTGTTTGTATCAAAAACGTGGGCTTGGCTGGTAATAGTTCCAGAAACGTTCTGTTCCACATCCTGTCTGTACTGAATCTTTGCATTTGTTGTGTCCCCAGTGTGGAGGAGTAATGCCCAGTACTTTCCCAGCTTGAAGTGGCAATACTTCATCTCAATGGAAGGACTGCACAACGAGTATCCAGCCAACACGTTCAGCAGCTTGTGTGATCATTCCTTCCCTGGGCCCAAGGACTGTCACAATATCCACGACGTCAGACACAGGTCAGTATGGTGTGGGTCTTTGGTAAGGGACGGGTCTATGTTGCATGACGCCTGGCCTGTTCATATTGAACAGGGCCCCAGTTTTGTATGTATGTTTCTTAATTGTTTCGGGCGTGTACGTGTGTCGTTGTTGTTCTCGTTTTTTATCGCCTTCCAACTTTTTATTCTTTCTCTTTTTTTTTTTGTTTGATCTTACCGACTAAAACATCTCTGCAGTGGCCACAGGTTTTAATTGTTTAAGACTAGCTCTGGTTAAACCTCACTTTCCTTTACCTTTCACATGTCCCAAGGTCTGGCACCACCACACCTGATCTAACAACCGACTCTCCATCCCTCTCTGTCTTTGCCAGTTTTCCAAAGGCCCGTCCTTAATAAGTGTAAACAGATTTCCTTTCAGAAAGTATGTGCTTAATTAACAGGACAAGAATCCAATCAAAATTAGTGCGTTTAGATAGATCGGATGTTTTGAAATATTTTCTTCATAAAAAAAAAACAAAAACAAATGTATACGCATATAATGAATGCAATTCTTTTCTGTGCAATGTTTTTTTGTGATTTTTTTTTTTTGAGAAATCTGAAAATGGGAGAGAACTAGGCCGAAAATTACCATCGCACACATCTGAAAACCATTTTTAATTGATGCGAAACAGTTCACTCCAATAAATATACTGTAGATGTAAAGAGTTCTTTCTAGCTTAGCGTGAGAAAAATGTTTGCAGTTGTCTTCCTTGTTCTGAGCTGAACTAAAACTTTATGCGATGCCTTTTCACTAGTCACCACTGTGACCATTCTTTAGTTGTGACACTGACTACCACAACAGTTCATCCTTTTTTTTTGTGTGCGTTTCTACTGGCAATAGTTGTCAACATGTTCTCAACAACCTCGCATTGAGCAGCACTACGCAACACTTTGTCCTGTTTTTAAAAAAAGTATAAATCTTGCCATTGAGTTTATCCAGGGGAGGGAAACAGCCAATCTATCTATTTTGTAACTGTTTGGTATATTGGGTTCCTGTACCGTCTCTTTTTTCCCCCCATCCCCTTACTCTCCCTCCCTCCTTTTCAACTTTTTTCGGTGTTCGATAATGTCCCTTTCATCGGCAACTTGTTCAAATATCTGGCCTGCAGCGTTTCGTACTCTGTTGATTGCTGCTATCTAATCAATCTCTTGACTAGGCGGGAAGACATCAAACGTTTTTGAGTACTACATTCAGGTCATCTCTCTCTCTCTCTCTCTCTGTCTGTCTCTCCTCTGTTTCTCTGTGTTCACATGTTTATGTGTTTTACTATGTATCATTCTCTTAACCATTGGGGCACTGGGGCAATCAGCAATGTATTTTTTTTTTCTCTATTTGTCAATGGACGCATTCGAGTTGAACGTTTCTGCTTACGAAATTACATTTCGAGGTTTTTTGTTTTCACTTTCCTCGTCTCCCTTCTCTTACATCTTAGTCTTGTCCTTTCTCTTACATCGTAGTCTTGTCCTTTCTCTTACATCTTAGTCTTGTCCTTTCTCTTACATCTTAGTCTTGTCCTTTCTCTTACATCGTAGTCTTGTCCTTTCTCTTACATCGTAGTCTTGTCCTTTCTCTTACATCGTAGTCTTGTCCTTTCTCTTACATCGTAGTCTTGTCCTTTCTCTTACATCTTAGTCTTGTCCTTTCTCTTACATCGTAGTCTTGTCCTTTCTCTTACATCGTAGTCTTGTCCTTTCTCTTACATCGTAGTCTTGTCCTTTCTCTTACATCTTAGTCTTGTCCTTTCTCTTACATCGTAGTCTTGTCCTTTCTCTTACATCTATTCATTAGAGTTAGCCAGAAAGCGTTATGTATTAGATTAATTCTAGCTGGAAATGCCCTACACACTAAGCCTAACAGAGAGAGAAGGTCTTTATATTAATGTAAGCTTTTAATCACCCATTCCTGCCCCAATCTACTGTATCTGTTTGAACGTGTATTATCTGAGGCTTCCCTCCATTGTGCGATCGCTTCTCTCTGTGAGTGTTGCTGAAAGGGTGGTGCTACTAGCTACACTAGAGTTGACTAGGGAGGAGGCCGGGGGGGGGGGCTATCATTTTTCATTCTCCTGTCTGAAATGTTATCACCCTTGCCTTGTACTTCACAAATCATACCAGTCTGTGAAACACATTAAAAGGTTCCCTTCAGTTTTGTTTCTCTCTCTACAAACGTTATTTGTGTGCATGCCTTTTTTTTTTTCCCTTTATGTTATTACTTTCTCTTATCTCGTTTTTTTTTATGTTACATTTCTTCCCCCTCCCCACCCCCCCTTTTTTTTTATTCTTTGTTGAATGTCATAGTCTTAGTATAGGAATTGACAGTCTTCATTTCGTTAGTACGATAACCCACATTCAACTGACGTAAAGGTCTTTTCTCACATTTTGCAAAATACACCGAACTGTCCTGTTCCTAGCCACTTACCTATCCCCCCCCTTTCCCTAAAACATCTTTTGTTTGCGAGGTTATAAACATTTAGATGGCGTTAAAGGGCTATTGTGTGAGTGTGTAATCTAGTATATTCTTAACATTACATTTGGGCTTTACAACAAATATAAAATACCTGTTAGTGTTTCAAGCCTTGATACCTGAAAATTTAAAACAATTGGAACCGAAAGGCTTGTGAGGAATTTTTACTACAATTCTGACAAGCACTCACTCCTGTACTAGATCTAGATCTAGTTTGTATGGGCCTAATTCTTATAGCGCAGAAATTGAAAGCAACTATTTCAGAACATAACTCTAGGTGGGGCGCCGCTTAACGAATTGAAACGGTGGCCATAAAGGGTTGACTTCGCAGCTCCCAGAAAACTTACTTTCTGTCTCCTGTACGAGTTTATATGTGAAGTTTATATGTGATCGTTGTGTTGTACTTGTGCAGGAACTTTTTTAACTCCAGGTGGGACGTGGTTTAGATCCTAACTAATCGTCAGCTGTGGCCATACTAGACATTTTCTCAACAACCTCGCATTGAGATTTTCATGTCCCTCCTCCCCGCAACACTACGCAACACTTTGTCCTGTTCAATTCGCAGCTCCCAGCAATATACGAAGTAAACGTATGTATTGGCACTCTGCGCCTTTACACTTGAGTCTCGTATCTACATGCATTCCCACAATGTGCCATCCTCCCATGATTTCTTTTCTGTCTACGCCAAACAGCGGAAACAAAAGAATTAAGTTGGGTCCTCCCCTGCTGTTCAAGAAAATTGACTGAGGCGTCCTGGTCCTTATTGACCTAAATTCCCTACCTTCATCTGGCCTGGCTGGGGCGTTCTCACTGGTTCGTTGGAGTTGAGGATATCTGCGAGATGATTATATTACTTAGGAAAAGAGCGAGCACATTTCAAAAGTCAGCCATGTTTAGCAGCAGGCGGGAAATGCTGGGTGATAACATGTCGTCTACTCATGCAGACCAGTGCAGTGAATGGATGTTCTGCCCAAATTAAGCATTGCAGCTCTGTTGAGGAAAACTGGAAGTCATTGATGGATTTAGAAACTATGAAGAGTTTAGTATAACAAACATTATTTTTAAAGGAAAATTATGTGTCTTTCTCTCACTCTCTGTCTCTCTCTCTCAGATATTGTAACTGCTAGGAACCAAATATTTCCATTCTAGAGAAATGTTTTTGTTGTTGAACTTTATGTTACTGAATGACTTGTAAGTGTTGTATGTACCTTGAAAAGGGTTTGGTCTTTCAATGTTTTTAAATCTTTATTACTGACTGAGCATTACGTTATCAGACATACATTTAGTTGCATAGTGACTCATAAGAAAGAGTGTACAGAGCACCTCACTGAGAAGATATTTGTCATCTGGTGAGCTAGCCACGTGTGCATCTTAATTGCTTTAAAACAACAACATTGACTGTGCTATTATGAAGGCTCATACAGCTTAATTGTCATCATTGTACTGTGCTCACACTCTGAACAAAAAAAAGTGTATCTGCTGGTGCAGTTAGTTCCCCTTCCAATGTGGAACTTTCTAGAACTGAATCAAGTTCTCCCCCTTCATCAGTTAGTTCCTTCCAATGTGGAACTTTCTAGAACTGAATCAAGTTCTCCCCCTTCATCAGTTAGTTCCTTCCAATGTGGAACTTTCTAGAACTGAATCAAGTTCTCCCCCTTCATCAGTTAGTTCCTTCCAATGTGGAACTTTCTAGAACTGAATCAAGTTCTCCCCCTTCATCAATTAGTTCCTTCCAATGTGGAACTTTCTAGAACTGAATCAAGTTCTCCCCCTTCATCAATTAGTTCCTTCCAATGTGGAACTTTCTAGAACTGAATCAAGTTCTCCCCCTTCATCAATTAGTTCCTTCCAATGTGTAACTTTCTAGAACTGAATCAAGTTCTCCCCCTTCATCAGGCGCGTCCACACCCTTTCTTCCTTCTCAACAAGTACAGAAGTTGCCTGGCTGATGAGGAAACTCGTGCGAGTCCCTTGCGTGGCTGAAAACTTGCATGAGGTCCTTTTGATGTGAACCTAAACATCGCTTGTGATGAAAACGATGTTTCGCTCTGTGCATCAGACTTGAAAGGATGCAACATTCTAAGAAAAGTGCTTAGCATTTTAGTCTTTCATTACTTTCAGGTCATTCACAGTTTGGGTTTGAATCTAACCCAGGAAGGTACTGGGCTTTTTCTCCGGGAGGTGGGGTTGTCTACGAAGATTTGATTTGTTAAATTGTGAAGATATAATATTTACAAAAAGATTTTTATTAAATTATTAAATTTGTACTACCTCTACTATTTTAACTGTGAATCGACCTTGTTTTTAATAACTTAACTAAATAAAAATTAGCTCTTGTGGTATGAAGGGAGAGTAGCCCTTTAGGGATTAGGGGCACGACATGGCCTAAAGTGTGCCGATGTGCCAAAACTCAAACTCTGAATCTAAATTCTAGTCTTTAAAGAGCAACATGCCCCATTATGTGTGTGTGTGTATGTCTATAATGTTTAGATGGGCGGGTACTATGTCTATGGAAACATGGATGGAAAACTCGCTTTTTATTTAACTCTGTGGCAGATCAGTGCAGTTTCGTGTTCTTTTTGATCATGTCTTCAAAGGGCTTTTTCTTTTTAGATGGGATTTATAATATGTGTGTGTGTGTGTAGACTTTTTGTGCCTCGTTCACTTTCTACCTGCATTTCCCCAAATGAAAGATCCACGAAATAAGTTTATACTTTTTCTTTATTTACTGATTTGCAGTAACTCCCAGATATTTCTCTCTGACCTTACTGCGTCCATAAATACGCTTATCAATGTGTACGACCTAGTGCGTGTGTGTGTGTGTGTGTTTAGGTGTGGGGGAGGAGAGGTCATAGTCTTTCTTTGAAGTGTAAAATATTTTCCCATTTGGAAAACAAAATCGTTACCAAAGCTACACTTTTTGGTTTTATAGCTTCCCCTTTGAAGCGTTATTGACTGTGTAAGCTCTGTTCAATTCTTTGTCATTCTCAATCTTTAACTGGTTTTTTTTTTTTTTCAAGTTTTCGGCTTGGTAGGCCTTTAGGTCCCCCCCCCCCCCCCCCCCCGGACTGAATTATGACTTGAACGGTTTGTCTTATTTCACACGCCTGCTAATGTAGGCACTTTTCAACTTTCATCTTTCATTTCCCGCTCTTTTTTTGTATCTTTGCTTGATCGTTTCTTTCCTAATAGTTGTGGCTTTAAAAGATGTCAGGGCCGGCAACAGTCGACTAGTTGATAAAACCACTGTGGTATTTGTGGGGTGTGTGTCTGAAAAAGCCCCCCCCCCCCAACAGAGTTTTTTTTATTTATTTATTTATTTCTGTATTTAATAATGTCACTAAACATGAAAGCCACTGTTTCATGTTTCTGTTTGTGAACATTAGTGTTATGGCTAGATCTTCTTATGGACTTCACAGGGCTGGGAGGCTGGTTCTGGGGGAAAGGTGTAGATACCTGGTAGAGTAGTTAGTCTGACTCAGCTACCTGTTGGCTTCATTTACTGAATCCTCTCTCCCCAATCCCTAAAAAATAAAAAAAAGATTTGTTTTAAATCGCAACCATTTTCTTACTTTGGCCCCGCCCATTAGTCTTTTTTTTTATGATGGCTATTAGCCAGTGCTATTGTTTTGAATTTTTTGGTTTTGGTTTCACCTTTGACCCGCCCTGCTTTCTCCCAATCTTCCCACCACCCCGCATTATATTTCCTCCCACACTGTCTCTCGTATGATGCATACAAAACCTTAGGTCCTATAGAAAGTGCACTTCATCTAATCAGATCTAGATGGATACAAAGTTTTTTTTTAATGGTACAGTAGAGCTGTGGGTTTTATTCCTCGTACTTTGTCTCCTCTAATCAGATCTAGATGGATACAATCTAAGTTTTTTAATGGTATACTATAGCTTTGTCTAGTCCTCGTGAATACTTTGTCGTTTCGGGATCTTTAGGGCGCCTTCTCTAATGGGTACTTGACATGAGTTGAGGAAAAGTATAGGCGGTTGGTCGTTGTTCTGGCCACATGACACCCTACCTCTAGCCGTGGGCCACAGAAGCAGATGACCTTTGCATCATCTGCCTAAAGGCAGCACGGAAAAACCTTCTCCCAGATACCCCCTCCCCCCGCTGGTCAACAAATGAGATTGGACCATTGCGCTATATAAAAGCTATATTTTTTAAAAATATATAGCAAGGTCTTTAAAAAAAAAGGGGGGGGGGGACTAAGCAATGGGAGAAAACTGTTGGCCTCACGAGAGTCGATTTTTCTCAGAACTTTTTTATTTAATACAAAATTCAGTTTCCGCTTATCTTTAACTCTGCATTCGAAAATATGACAATTGGTCAAGTTGTGAAAATGTACTTATATTACTAAGGACAGTCCCAGGATTTTAGTTTATAAATAGAATTCTTCCGAAATGTTTTACAAAGCGTAATGCCCCCCCCCCCCCCCCCCCCCCCCGTGTAGACGTTTCATCTTGTCTCTTCCGGTACATGCGCAACCGTTCAATTATGTGACAATAAGAATTGACCAGGTACACAGGACTATTAGTTGTCTAATAATGACGGTTCATTAACTACCTGGTAACCGAATGAACTGACCACGCATTGTGTAACTTAATTTACCCTCACACCTGTTACGGTAGACCGCAGACTTTTCGAAGCTCGGTCCTGTTGCTCTGGTTGGCTAAGAGTTTTGATGATTCGTTCTGTCAATTGCTAGGTCTTGAGACCCTCTCCTCAAGCTATTGTATGTCACAGTCTACTAAAAATGACTCCACTCGTTGGTGTCCTGTCGTAGCTTTGTGTTGCCCTGAGAGGAAAGTAAGATTAGGTACCATAAAACTGTCACCGGGGGAAGGAGATAAACATCTCGGTCGTGTCTGTAAGGGGCTTGGCAAATGTTTGATGGTCAACAGTGATTGAAAGTATTTCCATGCCTCACAGAGATGGTAGGGTCTTTCTTTAGTATTCAGAGATGTTATCTACTTTATTAGTTTTGAATGTTGCGGACCACATTGTCAGAAATGAGCGTTGACTTGGACGCCTTCGATATGCTATAATGAAGTGTGTCTGTGAAGCTTTATCTATGCAGCCTAACCGAGGTTAGTAAGTTGTTCTTCTGCTACACCAGTCGGTCTGGTGTCGTAGTCGCCTGTGACGCAGCTCTACAATTCAGTGTGGTGTCATAATCTCTTGTGACGCAGCTGTACTAGCCAGTGTGGTGTCATAGTCACTTGTGACGCAGCTGTACTAGCCAGTGTGGTGTTAATAGTCACTTGTGACGCAGCTGTACTAGACTCTGGATACGTAGTATGTGTATAGAACGAGTCCAGTTATTGTAAGATGTAAAATGTGTTGTAAAAGTGGTCGCCCAGTGAAAGCCTTGCTTTAAGCGTTGTCCCCCTTCCACCCATTTATTTAAAGTCGCTTGATTATCCTTTCCTGCTTCCTACCGCCTGCCTTTCTGTGTGTATGTTCAGTAACCTCAGATCAAAAGCACCACTACCTCTCCCCGCTTTGTGTCGGTGTAGGTAAAGTGAAATATAGGGTCGGTCGTGTTTTATCTCCCCCCCCCCCCCCAATTTTTTCCCTTTTCGTTTCCACACCTTCTTTTGACTGTTTTGTCTTTGTATGCTTCGCTCTTTCTATCCCGTTATTTGGGACACCTCCATTACGTCGTCCATTGATAATAATAACACTTGTTCTCTCCATCTTTTTGTCATTGTTCTTTCTATTTGTCCCGTTCTAGCGCATTGGCTCTGCTTGGATGTTAACTCCCTCCTTTTGTTCTTTCTTTCATAAAAAAATATTTGTCTTGTTTGACGTGGAAAGTTAAAGGTAGACTGGGGGTAGGGAGGATCATAATGAATAGCCCATTCCAGGCTTGGCTCCCTTAAGAAAATATACCCCAGTTTAGTTAGTGGTTTGTCAATGGCTTTTTTTTTTTTAAATGTATTTCTACTGTGCAATGTTTTACCGTCGTCCCAATCCCATAGTCTCGATTTTCATTAGCTTGGGTCGCTTATACAGAAACATAGAGACCTGTCTTTTTCAACACTGACAGTTAGAAGCCATCCCACCCAAAGATTGTTCTAGACATTTTTTCTGTACCACTCCAGAGTTGCCGGTCGTAATCTACAATCGGCCCCACTGTTTAATCATTCGGGCCAGTTGCAGCAACGGCCGAGAGATGTTGGCCTGGTTTTGGGGGGGGGGGGGCGGCCAAGTGATTTATGAAAGCTCAGAGTTCTTGGGGGGAGGAGTGTGCCTGGTTTCCCCCCCCCCCCTTTTGTAGCTGTCACTTCCAACACATCAAAAGAACGCATTTGTTAGCGGGACTTAGGTGAAGAAAGTCCACTTAACATTAAAAAAAATGATATCAAGTAAGATGAATGTAGTTAGATGACGCGAAAGATACACTGAAAGCGTGTGTGGGGGGAGGGTGGGTGGCGTTATGAAGTGAACCTTAAGGTTTTTTTTTAGTTTATTGCGGCCATATGCTACAACCCTGCTTTATGTGTTACAATTATACACAGACAACTCACAGGTTACAACTTGACAGATTTCTCTCCCTTGTGATTTTTTTCCCCCATTCGATATCTAAAGATTGTTTCGTTCCTTGAATTATTGTTTTGTCTCTTCCGTTCAGTGTATTCCTTTATTACCTGTCTGCTTCTAATTATTCCACTGATATCTCTCTGAAGAGGGGAAACAAAGGAGTTGTGGGTGGGGTATACTTGCTTAGTGTATTTTTTTCTTCTTCTTTTCTTTTTTTTTTTAAATAGAATAAATCGTGCTGTGAGAGAGATCAATGGGGATTGCCTTTGATGTCGGTAGGCCATTGATTGAACGAGCAGACGAACAGATCTTAAGGCGGCGAGTGGTAGAGCAAACAGTGGCTCGAGAGATGGACCTGGGCCCTGCTGTTGATAACGCTGTTTTTTTGGGGGTTTTTTTTTTTGGGTTCAGACAGCATGTTTGTTTAACGCGATAGTCTGAAGGAGTTGCTTGTTACAGATATCGGGAGCTGCTAGGCAGATAACATGGGTACTCGGTGGACGACCAGGCACAACTGGGAGAGGGCTAATGACTCGTCTGGTAGAACCCTTTTTTTTTGTCTACGACAACACTGATTTTCACTTGTTAGTAAGAAGAGGTTGTTGTTTGTCATGGTATGCGTTCATTATATGCATTGTTATAATCCTTTGTGAATACACATTAAATACTGGGCAGTCACAAACACAATTCTCTTGAAGTTTTGTTTTGAAATACACTTAGCACTGGGATCTCCTAGTCTTTTGAAAAACATTTCGCACTGGGACGTACTGAAACACTGGGATCGCTTTGAAGTCTTTTGAAAAACACTTAGCACTGGGATCTTCTAAAGTCTTTTCATAAACACTCAGCACTGGGATCCCCTACATTTTTTTGATAAACACTTAGCACTGGAGCCTACTGAAACACACTGGGATCTCTTGAAGTCTTTTGATAAACACTTAGCAATTGGGCGTACTGGAATCCTCTGTTGTTCTAAGTAGAAGATGCAACTTAATTTTTTGGTTCGTTCTTGTCGCCTGTTTTATTTCTGTAAACCATCTTATTTTGTGGACCAATTTCGGCTGTTCATTCAATATCAATACATGAATTGTATACTAATGTAAAATAGTGATTCTATGATGCTTAGAATCATCTATACCAGACAGTTCTTTAGCCCCTACTTATTACAAAACTTGTATCAACTCACTCTGTCTGGTAAAACGTTTAAACCCTCTATTTCTCCCAAACCCATTCTCGGATCAAGTTGAAACTTTGCACAATTATTTCTTGTACCTGACAACCACAGTGGTTTTGGCTGGAGCTCTCGAGCTCCGCTTCTAGTCGTTCAATTTTTTTTTAAATTATAAAATACATTTAAAAAGCGATCACGGTAACCTTCACCCAGATACCCCCTTCTTTCTCCAAACTAATTGATACAAATACACTTAATCTAAAACAAAAAGGGGAAAAAAGTTTTCAAAACACCACTTTGAGTGAATACCATAATTCCGAATTGAGAATACTTACTCACTCCACAAGTTCTAGTACTAGACTTTACCCGCCTCTCTTTCCATATCCACTTCGCTGACACGTAACTTGGTTGAACGTTTGAAAAGGCTGGACATCTTGGTATAGCTACTGGTAAACCTCATTGACGTGGATTCAAACTATCATCGCTAATGTAGGTAGTCAGTTGACAGACGAGTACATGTAGGTCACACTAACCCTGCGATGATGTCATACTTATTCTGGGAATTGGGCTGACTTGATTTATGCCGTGAATACATTGGATTGTTACACAGCTGCAGGGGTCGCTGCATCGAGTTGAACTGAATTGATTCGTCCAAGGTCTTTCCATGCTAAGGCTACACTAAAACATGGGGCATGTCTGTGCGATATTTGGTCTCTTCTACGTGGCTCGAGTTGACAAACGGGTTGTATGTTTGCGGGGGGGAGGGGGAAGACAAGACGGGAGGTACTGGCCATTGGGGCGCTATCCATCTCTGGACAGCATGAATTGATCTCTCCCGCGCTCGCCATGGGACCGTCTAGGACCGACACATTGCCATTTGACGTGCTCTTGAGGAGCCAAGGGGAGGGAAGCCTTGGGCTAATCGATAATCTCCCCTTTGAAGGCCCATGGGGGCGCGATTATGCTTGTGGTATAATGTCTGTGTTGGACGTTGAGACGCACAGCTTGGTATGTGGGGCACATAGGGGGGTAACAGCTTTGAACTCGTCACATCTGCATATCGAGTTCACATTATACGTTTGATGTTGTCCCGTCATTAGGGCTAACCTTTGTCTTTAATGACTCGGTCCACACTCAACATTAAGCTAGTCTCGTGGTGTTTTTATTTCGCGTGCTCCTGACTGTAGTGCATGCAGTCCATGTTTCATTGCTTTAAGTTATAGAGAACTAACATGCTAGCAAACTTATATCTCTGAACACTTTCATGTTCATATTTTATTCCATCTATATGACAAGTACCTACTTAACTTGAATTTTGGTTAAGTTACTGACTAGTTTAGACATGTACAGAGTTAGGAAATTGAGTAAAGTAGATCCTGAGTCCATCTAAATAAAAGAAAAGTAAGCTTCCCCTTTCAGAACTTGTGATCTACATGGCAGTTGATGTAAATGTTATTCTGTCTCTTTTAACAAAGGGTGTCATGTAGCCAGCACAAGGACTAACCACCTGTACCTATCCAACTAATATCAAGTTGCCATTGGGTGTGAGAAGGGGGGGGGCAGCTGAGGGATGAACGTGCTTAGCTTCCGAACCTGTTGTCCTGGGTTCAAATATCGGTCAGACTGGGTTTTTTTAATTTCTGGATTTTTTAAGACTCCCCCGAGTCCACCCAAGTCTAAAGGGGTACCTGGCCTAAAATTTAGTTGGGGAAAGTGGAATGCGGTTGGTCGTTGTGACACCCTGCTTATGAACCATTAGCCAAAAGAAACAGATGACTTGAACATCATCTGGCCTATAGATCACAAGGTCTGAATTCTTTTTACTTGTTGGATGGACTAAAGGGTGTCCTAAAAATCCAAAAATTCAACATTCCAGTTTTTCACCAAGATTCAAACCCAAGACCCCCTTGGTTTGAAAGTCAAGCACTTAGCCAGTCTACTATGAAGCTCTGAGTTATTTAGTGAAGAAAGAAATCCCTCAAAGTATCCCCCAATAGTTTTGATTGTTCTCAAGTCTGTACAGAAACTGCAACTGTTATCACTGTTTAGGCCATGCTGATTTAATATATACCTCTCTATTCATTTTGCAACTGTTTGGATTAGTAACTGAATGTCTTGCATCTGTAACTTACTTCTTAAATAATGTTTTGTGACACTAAGAGATGGTCCAACACTAGTGCTGTACTAAAATGGAAGACCATGCACTTTTGTCAACTAACAAAAACAGTTTGCAGTTTGATGAATGTAGTCATGGTATTGTCTACACTTAAAAAACAAACATGAACAGTTTTTATTTCTATGCTTCTCATCACTTTGAACATTCTTCAAAGTATAAGTTGTATAAGTATATAGGTTGTTTGTGTTTTCCAAAGAATTCAAAAGTATTCAGAATTAAAGAAGAATAAACATTGAATAAATATAACTGAACATTTTGTCAGAAAGTGTTTTAATTTTTATAGAGTTTCTTCCCCTTCCCCCAAAGAGAGACAAGCAGTATCCTGTTATTCTGATCTTGGTTGTTTGTGTAGAAATATTTGTAAGATTTATTGTCCATGTGGTTTTATTATTTGTGCAAGGACTTGTATCACTTAGCATCAGTCGAACTGTTTATTTATTATTTGATCATGTCTCTTTGTGCCATTTGATTTAACTGCAAAGTAAACATCTTTTGATGTTTGATGTTTTCTCTCCACAGAGATGTTTTCCTGCGAACTATTCAGCCTCAAAGGAAATATGTTGTCATCATGATGGACCATGGCAACTCTTTGAGCCCCACACAGCTTCTGACAGCCAAAGCTATAACAAAACATCTGATTGCCTCATTCTCTGACAATGACAGGGTAAGAATAGGAATACAACTTAAGCTTCTCTTTTGTGGGCTCTGGACAACCCTTTTGCTTTTTTTTTATCAAATACTTGGAGAAAAAAAAACTTAACTAGACACTTGTGTTTTGGCTTCTTTCCTTATATTGAGAAATAATTGTTTACTTTACAAATGAGATAAAGAAAAGATATCAGATAAAGCTATTAGATCTAAAAGATAGCTATAAGGTTAAATAAAAAAAAGTTTTTATAATTTAAAGATTACTATCTAGGATACATTTTATCTTTTTGTATTTAAATCTTTGATAAATTTTTAAGAAACTCTAATGAATTCTTTATTTAAATCTCATCCAGTTTTCTGATTCTATAGAATCCTTTAATTTGTTTTGTGAATTTTAATGAGTCATAATTTCATATCTACAAATGCAATATTTGCTGTCATTAATAGTGTGGTCTTGTTTGTTTGTTCTTAGATTGGAGTGATTGGTTTGTCCAACAAGCCTCTGTACCCTAGGTCAGATCCCTGTCTTCCCCACACCATGGTGCCAGCCACTTTTGAGACAAGGTTTTACTTCAGCAAGTTTATTGACAACTTGGAGAAACTGGACTGTAAGTGGGCAATAACATTGATTTGGTGGTAACAATGCTAGACTTGGTTGGTGTTGATGAGCAGGGAGCTGGGAGGGGAATCTCAGGTCTTGGTTTTCATCCTAATTTTTTTTTGTGGCATACTCGTTAATCTGGAAATACTTTTGACTTGAGTCGTAAAACGCTTGACTTTCATGCAATGACATCATGTCCTGGCTTAACAACCACCTTCCTTCAGGGAACAGTGCCAGGTAAAATAAGAAAAGAAGGGGCAGACAAAGAAAGAATGGTAAGAAAACATCAAAGAGTGGACAGGCCTGTCACGAAAAGAGATTCTTCTTAAGGCAAAAGACAGAGAACAACAGATCATGTGTGGTGCCCCTACAGTTCAACAGACTAAGGCAGTGTTTCCAAAACTGTGTTCAATGAGGCCTGACATGGTGTTCCATGAAAGAATTTCTATAACATCACTTAACATTCAACTGATCTAGATTGAAACAAAGACACAAAGTTCAACCTTGTCTGTTAAAATTCAGATTGCCTGATAACAAGAAGTTATGCTCTTCCAGCAGGATATAATACCATCAAAGTCATTGAACCATATAATATATATATATATATATATATATATATATATATATATATATATATATATATATATATATATATATATATATATATATATATATATATATATATATATATATATATATATATATATATATATATATATATATATATATATATATATATATATATATATATTATATATATATATATATATATATATATATATATATATATATATATATATATATATATATATATATATATTTTTTTTTTATATATATATATAAGCCATGTTCTGCCAAATACTCTGAATGTTTCTCATGGTGAAAAAGGTTTGGTAAAGTCTGGACAAAGGGATGAGTGAGGGTGGTGGTGGTGAAGGCAACAAGTCCTCACCCTTATTGGGATTATGACTTCTCAAACAAGAAAGATCTTTCATTCTACCAGCTCATAAGGTTCATTACATATGTTGAGGCAAGGATGGGTGGTTGGTTGTATTGTGTTAACAATAGGCCTTAGAACCACATGAAACAGAAACATCATCTACCTGGACCTCAACACTAGAAAAGGAAAGTTAACTTTGTACCAATACTTTACAAAAAATACTGACAGCATGGAGCGGAGGAAGTTAAGTGGTAGATAGAAATAAGGATTTTGTTCTTCTAGGAGAATAGAAATAGACAATGAAATCATTCTGTGTATCTTTATCTTATCAGTGTCTAATGGTTTAGTCATATGCAGGTGAAGTACATTTTTCTTTACTATGTAGACCAGTGCTTTAGATTGTTTCAGTATCGTTAGCAATAGTGCAGTACAATACAATAGTTATTTAAGATATGAAATCAATTTTTTTTTTTGTCTGCTTTGTAGCAATCACCAATCACACATTAGGGTTTCTGAGAGCGTTTGAAATGATTGAAGATTTGATGGAGTCCAATGCTATTTCAGGTGAGGAGACACAGTTTATCTCATAGCTTGGTATAGGAGTTAGATATTTTATTTAACAATAATGTTTCATGGTGTTTCTATCAAATACACAGATAATGCTATGATCCTGTATGTCAGCCGAGGCCTTCTTTCTTCTTTGACTGAAGCTCGGGAGGTGATGGATGTAGTGGCTATACACAATGCTAAAACTGGACACAAAGTCATTATAAACACATACGCTGTCATTGATGGTAATTTAGCCCATTTTTTTTTTTAAAGAAAAGAACAAATTTAAATGTTTTATGCTCTTTCATTATTTTGCCTTCATTTATCACATCAATTCTCTCCGTATCTTTAGATGGAAAGACAATTATGTATGAAAAAAGTTTCCTGAAAGATGTGGCTTATCAGAACTTTGCCAGATACGATGTGCAGTACAGACTGAAGAGTCCCCCAGTCATTGTAAGTCTGTGTCTGTGTAGAAGCTCGCATAGTTGACCTTCCCGTTCCTAGTGTTGTGTGGCTTTAACTTTGTAGTCATTCAAGATTTGGTTCTAGTGACACTAACACTCTAGAGTGTAAGGCAGGTCCTAATAGAATTAGAAAATTTAAATTGAATACTTTGAGCAATTCAGTTCTCATCTCATCTGCCCTTTAACTATTGTCGTAGAGGTGCTGTGACAGTTCATGTTGATGTCCTTCACTTTTCCCTACTAGCTGTTGTTCTTTGCAGGATATCAAGAGAGCGTCTTGTCCATTCTTTTATGTTCATATCCAGATTTTCTAGGGTAGACCCTTTTCTTCATGCTCCCTCCACTGAACCTTGGAGAACGACTTGTAGAACAGGGACATTTTTGTGTGAAAATACTTTTGTACTAATGCGCCAATAGTCAAATGACTAACCTAATCCTCGTGTCTTCCCTTTATATATCATTTGATTTAAGTTTAAATCTAGAAAATATGTGAACAATTCCAGAATCAGAAGTGAAATTAAATGTTATTTTTAATTATTGCCCCCTGAGCTATGTAGCTGTGCTGAAAAAAATCTTGCATTGCTATAAGCAACATGAGTACATGACACATTAAAAATGTTGACTTGAGCTAAACACACAGATGTCTTAAATTTGAATATTTGATATATTTTGGTTGATTTGGCCTTACACCTCCTAAACCGTCTGTATGCTAGTGTCCAATAGTATCAAAAAAAGACATGCTCTTTACATGAGTGCAGTCAAACATGACAGTATTATATAATATTGTTTTAATATTTGGAAAGTCTAATAGGATCATTAGGGAAAAAAACAACTAAAACTGAACTGGGATTTAGACTGCTGGTCAAAGTGGATCAACATTTGTTCTCACTAACATTTCATAAAGTTAATAGTCGACTTGTCTGTTCACAGCGTGGTATCATGATGGCTATTAACTCCACCCAAGACTTGAGTTCTAGTGTTGGAAGGTTCTACCTACCTTTGAACCGTACAGCTGAAGATGACCCTGTATTCTCATTGCCCTATATTGATGAGGCTGATCGAGGTGAGGAGATTTGTCTTCTTTTTGAATGTGTTTATTCTTAGATTTATTCAACAAAAATAAATTAGCATGTTTTGTTTTCAAGTCATCTTTGTCTGATATTTCATTCCTTTTTGTTTTTTTTTCATTTAATTTGTGTAGTGTTTTTTTAGGAAATAACACAATAATTTATCTATTAATAATATTAATTTTATTTATAAAGCGCTGTTAACAAACAAAATGTAGGCTCAATGTGCTGTAATAACATTACAAACACAAACGCGACAGCTAAAATGACAATTAATCGAAAAAAGTTATAAACAGATAGGTCTTAATGTTCTTCTTAAAAGTTGTGGAGAATGTTGACTGTCTGTCTATTTAGCTGTTGCTCAGTCTGAGTTAATCATTATTACTTACAGCGCTGACTATGAGTCTGAGCCAGCCTTGTGTCCACACACTACCAGACAAACCTGACCTTCACCACTTGATCGGCCTGGTAGGCATTGACCTTCACATGGAGGATGTGGTCCAGGATGTAACCTATTACAGTCATGCCGACAACTCTTATGCCTTTATTGTGACCTCGCAGGGTAAGTATTTTGTCACACCTGGTAGTCCTAACACCTTATTTCTGTCTGAATCAAATGTCTTAAAAATAAAATTTTTGCCTCATTAATATTTCTTTAATGGAAAAATAAAACTCAATGTTATTGTTAAATGCAGGTTTATATTTGTAAAGTTTGACAAAGGAGTTGATTTTAAATTGGAAAGCTGTCAGCTCAGCTAAATGACTTACTACATGTGTATGTTTGAAAGTGAATTTGTTCTATTCTATATAATAATGAATATGATAATTTATTGACCATTTTAACATGGGCTAAAATTTTTTTTTTACTCTTAGCCATATTCATATGACATGTTTTTAATGTTATTGTTTTAAAAACTCTTTTAAATTTTTTTTTCATTGCTCACATTTTATATATCTCTTTTGGGATCCCTCACCATTTTAGATATATGCTTATTTTCATTTCAAATTATATATTTATTATCAAAATTCATATTAAATAATTTTTTCTTTAATCAATTTGTTTTCTAGGATATACTATTATGCACCCGTCCTTCCAGCGGCCAATACGTACACGTGTCCAGCCTATGCATACAGATATCAGACATTTTGAACAGCATTCTGGTTTTTTGGAAATTCGATCAGCAATTTTAAGGTAAGCTATGCTGAGACTAGGTTGTCATTCTGATTTTTCCATTGACTTATGGACATATTAAATTCATTACTTAAAGTTTATTGCTCAAATATGTTGATTTTTTTACCTTAGATTATAAGTTTCTCCCTTGTCTTACGCAGCCTTGATCATGGAGACAGAAGTCTGGTTCTTCGCTCTAGCAATCAATCTAGTGAGGATGGGGACGAAGTGGTGGTTGAGCACTCGGCTCGATATATTTGGAAAAAGGTCTGTTGTTGAATGATTTGATCAAGCTCAGTCCAAATATTTATGCTTGTAAGCTAAATTTGTAAAATACTTTGTTTGTGGCAGGTCGAGTCAGTTCCCTTCATTGTAGTCATCAAGTCTTACTATGAGAGACAAGAACAAAAGCAACTCAAGAGCATACTGAGTGAGTTGGTTTTTATAATCCTGACATGCAGGACGGAATATTACCATGTCTTATTTTGAAAAGATAAAATATAGATATTTTTCATGTCCAATGAACCACTTTATCCTTCTAGTGCTCAGCCAACCAGAACTGTTGTACCATCGCCTGGATTTGTTTCCCAATGACAAGATGTGTTACCATTTAAAGCAGTTGTCAACGCCAGGTTAGTATTTGTCCTGACACTTGATTATGGGTGACCTAACATTGTGTAGGAGAAAGACCAACGACCAACAGTTTTTACTTTTTTCTAAAAATGTCAGGTTTCATTATAGCTTGATAAAGGTTTCATTAGAGCTTGGTAAACTGGTTGGTGTCTTAAAATCCTGAATACAAATCTCCAGGTTCTATGCAGGGTTGAAATGTGTGAACATTAGTTTGGCAGTCAAGAGCTGAACACATCCCATTAGAAAATTGATTTGATTAAATAATGTGATGTATAATGTTAACTTAAAAAAATGGTTGTCTTATCTTCTTATCTTATATAATACAGACGTTACTTCAAACAAGAAGATGATTACTTCCTACGCTTCATGCATTTAGTCATGCATATTAACCAATGACTTAAATTTTGCCAAGTCACTGGTTTTTCTGGCTAGCTCAGGCAACCCATTCCATGCTCTAATAGCACTAGGGAAAAAGGAGTATTTGTACAAATTTGTCCCAGTATATGGGACGAGGAATGTGTCTTGTGTTACTAGCAGCTCAAGTCTCACTGATCCTATTTTGTTTGTGTCCTTAGACATAAGCACAGTGTTTCTGTCAGCTAACAGCTTCATCAACCCTTTTGAGCACTTGAGTGAAGAGGAAACTAAAAGATCTGTGCAGAGTTACATTGCCTACCTGAAGGATGATACTAGGCTTATTACTAACCCTGGACTTAAGGTATGTGAAGATAGCTACAATCATTATTCTGTAACTCAGCAGTTCCTTTCACAAAATTTTTTTGAAAAAAATCATTGTCTATTTGCCCTTTACTTGATTCTGTTGTTCCTTTTTTTTTTTTTTTTAACTTAAACAAAATTCTCTTCTAATTTCTTGTCAATAATAAAAGATTTTGAAAGTACTAAGTACTTTATTTTATGTGAATGCTAAGGTCTGCCAGTGGTCTACATTTTAAACCTCATCTGATGCATATTAGTCAACAGTTAGTACATCTTTGAAAGTATTTGAAAAAAAAAAAAAGGACAACTGAAAAAGTAAATGTTTTAACTTTTTTTAAATTTAATTTTTTTTCCTTGCTGCAGTCTCAAGTCAGAAATGATGTCGCAGCAACTGGAAGGATCACAGAAGAATGGTTGAAAAGACATAAAGCCAGCAACCTGAATGATTATATTATAAGAAGGTAAGGTAATGTTTGCTAGCTAATAAACTCACTAAAGATTTGTTGAGTTCCTTTTTCTCATTAATATTGTAATGATTCTAGCTATCCAGGCTCCCTGTAAACAATGCACCTTAGGACACAACCAACTCAAAGAAGTTGACAACTCAGGGCTCCAAAATAAGGTTACACGTTAATGTCCAAGAAATCAACAGCCAATACTGTACAATTGGTAGCAGTGACTGTAAAAATGTATCAACTACTGTACCGCTGTATCAAACTCTACTGGCTTTCCCTCTCGTCTGGACTTGCACTGAGCTCAACTGTTTCGGACTGACTTCACACTGGACTAGCTGTTCAGGGCTTGATCTTGAATGATAACTTGTGAACCGTCTTGACTGTGACTCCATCGCTCTAAACAGAATATCACATGACTATATCTGACGTGACTGGGATGAGTATTGTGTACAACAGATCTTTCTTGAAACATCACTGCGTTGCCACTTGTTATTGAAATGCTCGCCTAGCGCTGATAATACTTGCGCACACACACACACAGGATTACCCCTCTCTGCATCGCCACCACATAACAAATTTGTTGCTCTTTTGCAGATATGTGGGTACACCGATAGGAGTTTTGAGAACCTTCCCTGGTACTTTGTTAGACAAAATGTTTGATCCTACTAAAAGAGAATGGTTAGTGATTACAAGTTTTCTTAGTTGTAGTTCTACTTAACATATGAATTGTTTCTGTTTGTTTTAAATGGACCATCAGACAACTTTATGTAAATATCATATACATTTTTCCTAAAGGTACACCCGAGCTTTAGAACACCCTGGACATGTGACACTCTCTGCCCCTTACTTGGATGTAGGAGGGGCCGGCTACATTGTCACCATCAGTCATACAATATTTGAGGGAAAGTAAGTTCAACGATAATAACTATCAATAATATCATGCATCATTTGTTGCTAATAACAACAGAATTTGAAGTAGGAATCAGCACTAGTATTCTACAACCATCTGAAATCTTGAAGTTAAAATATTCCTGAAAGTCCAAAGCCTATAAAAAATAAATTTTTATTCTATACATTCTTCCTTGCTCTTTGAGAGGTTTATTATAGAACAATAGATACATAAGGGAAGGTAATAAAGTTGGTGAGTCAGTTGTACATTGTACTTTATTCCACTATTACTGAGATTTATTCAATTCTTTGATATTGTGTCTTTATATTGAAAGAATTCAATGATGCCTAGTTATTTTAATCTGCAAGATTCTACTATTATTTAATATTCTAAATTCAAGTTATTTGCTTTAAATTCTCTTTAAATGGATTGTTTGTGTCACTAGAGATATATTTAGAATTACTATGACATATATTAGTACAAGCATCACAATAAGAATCATTATACAATGTGTTTAAATTCTTTTATGTCTCTTTCGTGGTAGAGAAATATGCTGTTATCAGTATTAAGTTTGTACATTTCTATTTTGATTTTATTAGTCTACTAAAGAAAGGACATATTTTAAAGTAATCAAAAACAATGTTTTGTTTTGTTCAGGCCTGCGGCTCTGCATTCTCCATCAGATAAAGTTGTGGCTGTCATGGGCATTGACATGACTTTGGGCTACTTTCATAAACTGTTGATAGCTCACATCAAGCCTTGTGACACTAAAGGTGTTAGGTGAGTAGTTTTGTTTTCCATTTGTCCAGATTCTTGACCTGAAAACGCATATTTCCAGTTTAAAAAGCTACTCCCTTAATCCTGGCACAGAAAGAGCAGTAACTCTGTTAAAATTAATTCTAAAAAAATGTGTATAATACAAATAGTAAAAAATGTCTGATTTAAAAAAAACAAACTTTTAATACCTTAAGAATAAAAAGAAGCTTAACTCTTTGACTCCAGAAATTTTTTCCATGTTTAAATGGAAATTTTTTTTCTCTTTCAAGTGCTCTACCATGCTTTGATGAAAGCTATATAACTTTGTTATCAGAAAATGTTATATTTGTTTTAGAATTAAAAAAGGAATGCATTGTCATTTTTCCTATATGACACAAATGATTCGTTAAAAAATTTTTTAATGAAAAATTAAAATGTAAACTTTCCAACTGAAGACAAGTCTCCTAGATATAGATCTAGGTAAAATTCTATAATCCAAATATTAAAAAAAAAATATTATTTCATCCAGCAATATTGTTACAAAAACCATAATAAAATAAAACTATATAAATAACTCATTTGAGACACCTAAAATGGAAATTGTAAGCAAATTAACAATGTCACTATTATAAAGAAAATGAAAATTGACCAACTGTGGACAAGTCAGCAGCTCTAGCTCGACTAGATCTAGGAAATATATTATGATCTAAATGATTTTCATTCATATTTCCACAAAACCTTATATGTGAACCATTTAAAAACAATTAAAATGATGCTTGCATTATGATGTTTAAAAAATGTATCATTTTTCTTTAAATCTCAAATTATAACTCTTTATCTAAAGGATATCAATTTATTTTTTCTGAATTTGGCCCTGCATTTCTCCAGGTGTTTCCTGATGGATGACAAAGGCTACTTGATAGCCCATCCTGGACACATAGACCCTACTGGTAAAGGTCCAGCAGAACAAAGGCATATAACTCACATGGTTAGTACTTCATTTACCTATACTGACCTCAAGAAATAAAAGTTTTAATTTTTAAAAAATCATTATCGTTATTTAATCGTTCAACATTTTCTCGTTAAACGATTACTCATAATAATTCAAGTCATGTTCCCTATGTCATTGTTTGGATGTGGTGGCTCAGTGGCCAAGTTTCAGAGTCCCAGTGTATTGAAAAATGTTTTTTAAAGTTGACGTTTGTTGTAGCTAACATTAGATGGGAATGGTTGGAGAGGAATTGGCACTAACAAACATTTGTTGACACAGCACACACTATGTATGGAATACTTAACACTCTATGAAGTCATTTCAGGATGTAATCAGTTAATACTTAGATGATTAACTTCTGTGATGCTTTTGTTCAAACTAATTAGTATTTGCTTGTCCACTTTGATCCAGGAACCATTGGTAGCAAATGACATACTCAACCACAGAGGCTTTGTGCAGAAGAAGCTGTGCAACCGGTACAATGACAGAACTGTGCAGAGATATTTTAATGTAATTTGATCTTTCATTTAGAATAGTGTAAGAAGTTAGAAATAACTCAGTTCATCTTTTGTTTGGTTTTTGATAGAAATAAAAGTGTGTTGTTTCTTCTACAGTTTAACACCAGTTTTGTTGGTACTTTGACCAATTTGGTCCATGGAGAACAGTGTGCTAGATATCAGGTGAGACAAAACATGTAGAGTTTTGTTTGAAAAAATAAAATGCTTATAAATCTCTAGACAGGTTGATTAGTGAATAGTGACCAGTAAATCATCTGGAAATGTTATAGAGGGGAAATGGTGATTAGTGAACCAGATGAAAATGATACAGCTGTAAAGATGTGGTAATGTAAATGGTGATTCATAATTAAACTATTTAGATGATTTCCAACCGAGATACCTGTTTAAAAATGAAAATGGGAGATTGTTTAAAAATGAAAATGGGAGATTGTTTAAAAATGAAAATGGGAGATTGTTTAAAAATGGAAATGGGAGATGTGTGATTAGATTTGATTTTTCCCTCCACTTTTTCCTTTATTAAAACAAATGTGTCTATTTTTCTCTTCAGTATATTAGTCTTACATGTATTTAGGTTAGGGAAACCATTTTTTGGACAAACAATAGTTAACTTTGGCAAAGCAATGAATTTAATGCACTTGTTATCCTGTAACAGATCACTCCCATCCCAGGCACTAACGCCTTTCTTGGCCTGGTGAACAACACTTGTGATACAGCCACTGCCTTCTGTCCCTGTAGCATGGTGAGCATAACCATCCTTTTTGTTTTCTCTCAAACTTTGTGGCCATCTTTTGATTTCATCTTGTAATTCATGTTGCTTAATGTGCTTTGTTTTTGTTACTAGCTCAGAAATAAGTGGATGAAGATAGATCTGTGGTTTACTTCAAGCATACAACATGTATTAAGTGGTCAATGATGCTGTCAGGAGAGCACATTGTACTTAGCCTCATTTTCAGTGCTTTTAATTTGTACATAATTTATTCAAGTTTTCACGAGGGGAAGGCTTGAGATGTAATGGGCAGAGTTCTAGTTATGTTTTGTTTACGTGTGGTATGTTTTTTGTTTATTTGTTGTATGTTTTGTTTACTTGTGGTATGTTTTGTTTTTCCTCTTTGACAATGTTGTTATCTTGAGCATTTTCTTGATCTCTCGTAGTACGACCGTCTCTGTCTCAACTGCAAACGTATGGAGCAGACTGAGTGTGAGTGCCCCTGTGAATGTCCACTTGAGATGGACTTCTGCAGTGGTCAACTTTTGGACATTGATGACAAGTGAGTTTGCCAGTTTCAAAACATTCTACTCCCTCAGCTTATAGTTTCTCCTCTAGTTTTGTATTTTGTTGTAACAACTTCAATGCTTTGTGTTATATCTCCAGGAACCCGAGTTGTCCACATGACCCTGAGAGAGAAAAGTTAGCTGTGCCTGAGACTGTTTTAAAAGTGGAGCTGGAACAGTGTATCCCAACAAGCTGTGAGAAGAGAACGACTAAACTGTAAGTCACTGGGGGACAATTTTTTGAAATTTCTATCATTTTAAACTAAGTCGCTAACACACTTGTATTAAAGTAGCATTCACAAAACTGTACAATTCTATATTAATAGCTGTTTATCTTTCATTACTATAGAGACTGTTTGGGTGTGATGGACTGTCAGTGGTGTCAGGTGCAAAAAGATGGGAAGACGCCACTGGAGACACCATACTGTGGCTCACAGAGAGTTTGTTTTGGTGGTGTACTGGGTGCTCACTCCCCATATGGAGATGAGATAAGTGGTGAGTTTACATTTTTCTTACTTTTGTATGTTTTTTCTTTTAATTTTTTGAATTAGTATCCATATAAACACAATTTGTTTATAACTAACCTTTTTGCTAAATGCTTGGTTTTAATACTGCTCCTTGTATTTTTTCTTACAGTAGAGCCAGAGGGTCTAGAGCAGACAGGAGTCAAGAGTACCCCTGTAGGGCCTGTCGCTGGAGGGATCATGGGCTGCTTTCTGTTGCTGGCTCTGGGTGTGTATTGTTACCGGCATCATGTCCACAGACACAACCACCACTACATGAGCACCTTGCCAGACAACACCAACAGGATCTCACACTACTACAACGATGAGGACCAGGAGGGGGCTGAAGATGTCAGTGCTGGAGAATGTAAGTGATTAAGCCTGTTGTCCTTCTATCAGGAAAGGATTTTACTTTAAGCTGAAGCTATATTGATTTTTGTTTCCTCTTTAACGTACTGTAATTATGTTTGATTTTTCCCCAGTTTATTTTATATATTTTTTAATTTTTTTTTTAGGTCACACAAATTTTGTGTTGGCTTCCTTTGAGAATCCTGCAAGTGTTTCTCCATATCGTGTCAACACGTCCTACAGGCGACCAGCTGGAGGGGACAGCGACCATGGCTACAGCACAATGACCCCCCATGAAGACAGTGAGCATGCATCTATGCCATGCCTAGACCCATTATCTATCGGTAAAGATAGATTTCGGCCTGCTGGTCATACATTGTCGCTGTGCAAGCCTCCAGTGCTTCCTCCGCCACCCCAGTCTTATTCTCGTCGAAGTCGGAGCCCAACGCCGCCTCAGACTCGCCTGCCTACCTCAACTTATTCGGTCATCCCCGAACAGACAGTCCTTCCTTTTAATAAGAGGCCCTTCAGCATGCTGGACAAGTCCCAAACTGTCATTCCAGAACAAGGGCCTCACAGTATTTTAGCCAATGTCCAGGTTCATATGGTAGATTCACACTGACCTTGGCTTCTAGATACAAAACTGCAACTAATGACACTAGACACATAGTGTTTTTGTGTTCTCTCTTATCAAAGTGATATCATCAGGATGTACTTAAAAACAGTTGCCATCACTATACAATAAAAGCATTACGTGGTCAATGTGTTTGTCAACATGAAGACGACTACAGGTTTCCTGAACAATAGAATGTGTAAGAATGAACTAAATCATGCTTAATCTTAGGATTAGCAGTACAATCATGTGTTCTGAAATCTTTTGTTGTATGTTGAACCTATTGATTGTTGTGAAAAGTGTCAAACAAGAGGATCTCAAAATTGTTTCGATTATACAGGAGACTTTAAATCTTAAAATTCATAAAATTTTCTTGTCTTTTTAAAATTTGTATTTATAAAGTTTTTTTTTAAGAGAATTGAGTCTTTGATTATACTTGCAAACAAATTTTTAAAAATGTAAACAAAAAAAAATTCAATCTGAGAATATATTAGTATTGAAAGATCTAAACATAAATTCATCCTAGATGACATTCCAGAAAAAGAATGTACTAGAATATTAGTCTAGTCCTTGTCCTCATGTGGTCAATCTCTTTCTGCTACCATTTTCTGTTTATATCTCTCCCCTTTATTTACAACTAGCCAAACAATTTTTTTGTAAGCATGTAGACGTGAATGTGATGGAGGCAGAATCTGAGTAGCATAACCTAATGGACTGTGATCATTGATTGGTATGTGTACTTCTCTGTACATTGTATACAAAAATAACTTGTTGTACTTGAGTGTGTCTGTTAAATCTAGAGCGTAACGCTGAATGAGTATTATTTCTAGCTGATTTAAAAAAAGGGTTTGGAACGTCACAGTTGTAGAAGTAAGTTCATTATTAGTTTCAGGTATTTGAGATGGTAATGAAAGGGAGGGTCTCTGAGTGGTCTGGTGTTGCTTTTGGAAACATTTCCTAAGTCTTGCTGTCCTAAGGTTAGTCTCAATGAAACCAGGATCTCTAGGTTTTCAATATTTTTGTATGAGTAATATTAAGGTACTGGGGAAACTTGTGGCACTTGTTTATGGTCTGGTTGAAAGCTTATATCATTAGCTAGCTCTTAGTGTATGTTGAACCGGTATTGAACTGTGACAGTATGTTTATTCTGTATATAGGACCTCTACATCTATGTATAGCATCAGTTCTCAGGGATTATGTTTAAAAACAAAACAAAACATGTAGAGAAATCTGACCTCATTTATTTGTTTCTTTTTTGTGAATGAAATGACTTGGTTGTTAACTAGTTAACCACTCTTTGTTCTCATTTGGTTGTTCATTGATCTGTACATTTGAATCTTATTTATAGTTCTTTTTGTTAAGTAACTTAACATTAAGAATCAGGTTAGAGCTATGAGAATGTCTACCCAGCATTAAAGTCTACATCAATGCTAGTTTTCTCTAGCTAATGTTTCACATTTTTAAAACTTTTATTCTGGAAACATTCTCGATCAAATGTTTTAAAATTTTCACTCTTAGATAGTAATCATTGCCCTGCTCCATTATGTAAAATTTACTTAACTGTAAATAAGCTGTTTAGACTTGGGTAAAAACCTAAATTTTTTTGTTTCCACGTTGATCTAAACATAAGTCTCAGAAAACAAAAACCACAAAGGCAAATCTAAATGGAAGTTATTTTTGTGCTACAGTCTATTCTATTATTTGAACATACAAAAGATGTGTCATTTACTTAAGGCTGTTATGCAGGTTAAGGCTATGATAAAAATATGTTTTAAGCCAAACTCTTGAATAGCCAGCCAGGGGGTCTGCATTAGGTAAATACTTTATTTAGACGTTGTTAGTGGCTTCCAAGAAGTCTGAAGTTTGTTTGTGTTGTACATTGTGCATGTGAGTCTGAGACAGATACATAATGAAAACTATTGTATATATAAATACTTTGTTTTGTTTTTTTTATACAGTAACATGTAAATGATGTGATATAAATATTAATACAAGATTTATATACTTATACATTTTTTTAAGCACTCATTTGTGTGTATGTAAATATATATATATATATAAATGTTTTTATGAACAAAGTGTTGTATTTAACAATGATGTATATTTTAATGCTCCATTTCACTTGATTGTAGGTTCTAGGACTTTCATAATGTCTCTTGGTTTTGCGTGAGCCACAAAATAAGTGGGTATGGTCTCTGTTGTTATGTGTCTGCTTTCCTTGGTGTATTTCAAATCTTTCACTTCTGGTATGCAAAACAAAACATTTGTTTTCTCATATGCATTTTGTGTTGTTAGCATTTGAGTGTTAGCTCAACACCTGACTGCTAGCTGGTTCTGGGGAGCTGTGTCCTGAAAGTGGTTGTGTCTATAGATAACTGTCAGGTTTAAGCCGTGGTTGCATCTTTAGATAACTGTCAGGTTTAAACAGTGGTTGCATCTATAGATAACTGTCAGGTTTAAGCCTTGTTTGCACCTTTAGATAACTGTCAGGTTTAAACAGTGGTTGTGTCTTTAGATAACTGTCAGGTTTAAACATTGGTTGTGTCTATAGATAACTGTCAGGTTTAAGCCGTGTTTGCACCTATAGATAACTGTCAAGTTTAAACCGTGGTTGTCAGGTTTAAACAATGGTTGTTGTAAGGTACTGAAATATAGCACTACTCAGTGTAAGCAGATAAAATGATAGAAGATTCATTGTACAAATATATTATCAGTTTCCCTACCAAAGAGTCTGTTACTTGTCTGTATCTTGCATTGACTGTACATGTGTGCTGGCTAGAGTTTCTTTCCATGTCCAGACTTAGTGATGCATAGAATGACTTTTCTTAATGCCTGTCAGTGGTGCAAGCTCGTTTCATAATTACACAGTGTCACATAACTATTCTACGTCTTCATATTCATGTCTGCTGTTACAATCTGAATGATATTTTTGATTGCAAAATAGAATGCTGTGAGTTGGTTGTTGCCCTTGTTTTTTTTTTTTTTTTTGATTGTACATGTGTACCAAACATTGTAGCTGTCAGGTGTGTGTGTGTGTGTGTGTGCGTTCTGGGCGGATGAAACAAGGGAACTGTTGTGATTACAATGTTCATAAAACATGGAATATATATAACATGATCTCTTTGATGTTTGGCCTTTTTTGTTTACAATATTTTAGGTTCTTAACTAGACTTTTATGAACAAGGCCAGAACTTATTGCAGACCAGTCTTCGGTTATGTCGATTTCTGAAGTAGTATGATGGGATAGCCATGTGGTGGTTGGTGTGGATAGAACACAAAGCCTCCATTTGAATGTGCACCATCCCCCTCCATCCACTGCTTGTTTTTTTTTTAAAATATATTTTGTTAATTACATGCAAGGTACATATATTTGTTTTTCTAATTTATACTTTTTTTTTGTTGTTTAGTTGAAAAGGTGTAGTTCTACTGGGTCATTTTTTTTATAAACTTGTTTACACTTAGCATACACAATGTGATTTATACCAACCTGAAGGACCAGAAAGCTGTGACTTTTTCAGACTTACACTACTTTTTAAAACAGGACCTCATATACCAAACTGTTAAACTCCAGGAAGAACTGCCAAAACAAGGTCTTCTTATTCCAAAAAGGCTTTTTAACATCGGTCTAATACAAATATTGTGTTACAGTAGTTGGTCCAATCCATGCTTTTGGCCCTTTTTAAACTTTATAATTATTTTAAAATATGTTTATATCTGGAGGCCTTTACTTCACAGGTACAGAAGAAGTTATTTTCTTGGATAAGGTTTTGCTAGTCAGTTGATTGTTAGTCACGTGATGAGAAAGAAAACAAACTGAAAGCTGTCAAAGGTTCGAGAGTATAACATTTTTATTGACATTATGATCACATTCAATGCGGACAGACATTTTGTTTTGTGTGTTTTAAAGATTAATCATCACGCACACACCAGCAGGCATACATCCAAACTTAGACTACAGACGGTCACATTCCCGACCTAACCTTGAACTTTGTTTACGCGAAATAACTGCTAGTAGAAGTTGACATCATTTCATTATCTTATCTTATATAATACAGACGTTACTTCAAAAAAAGAAGATGATTGCGTCCTACGCGTCATGCATATTAACCAATGACTTAAATTCTACCAAGTTACTGGTTTTCCTGGCTAGTAATAAGAAGGGGAAACAATTCGCCTTTGAAGTCAGGCGCTCCAGAAGTGACCAGTTGGATAGGTAAGTCTCTCATCCTGAAGTATCGAGTAGAGACTAGGCTTGTGTAGGTATTGAGAAAGCCACCCAACCTTGGATATAGATATCGATATTGCAATTTAGAGCTTATACGAGTATTATTGTTGGATTTATGAATTAAAGTACTGGGAACTTCAAAACGTAAGCATGTTTCTCTTGAGTTCCATAGAGCCAATATGAGGGTAAAGAATCCGTTCTAAGACATCGCAAGTGGAAATATTTACAATGAAATTCAAAACAAATTAATACACTCATACATAGGCATATAGAGGACTTGATATAGACATACACGCTCTCATACGACATAAATAGACATATAGGCTATACATATTTACATAAGCAAATAGAGGCCTTTATATGTATAGACATACACGCTCTCATACGACATATATAGACATATAGGCTATACATATTTACATAAGCAAAGAGAGGCCTTTATATGTATAGACATACACGCTCTCATACGACATAAATAGACATATAGGCTATACATATTTACATAAGCAAATAGAGGCCTTTATATGTATAGACATACACGCTCTCATACGACATAAATAGACAATATAGGCTATACATATTTACATAAGCAAATAGAGGCTTTTATATATATATACATACACGCTCTCATACGACATAAATAGACATATATACATACATACAGGGCCGGCCTTAGGCCTCTGCAACCTATGCGGTCGCAGTGGGCCCCGCGCTAATTGTAGGTGTTAATTATTAAATTAAACCATTTTCATTTATAAATAATAACAGGGTTTCCGTGGCCTCCCAATTTTCCAGGAACTCCTGAAAATCTCCTGAAATTATTTAAATCTCCTGAAAACTCACAAAAATCTCCTAAATAATTGACAAAATTGTCATTTTGGGGTGCCAATCCCACGAGCGCTAAAAAAAACCCGGCATTATCAACTTTCCTTTAATAAAAAATTATTATAAATACAAAATCTTAATTTTACTTTATGCTTATACTCGTCCAGACTAGGCCCCGCGCAAGCCATTTCGCATAGGACCCCGCAACTGTTAGGACCGGCCCTGCATAGATACTTAGGATATATTGGAGATTTTACGATAAACTGAACAAAGTCAAGGACGCTAAATTGAATTTTCGAATTGCCAACTCAATCAAAGTTTCAAACAAAAGAGCTCCACAAAATGTGATCCCGCAGTGTTAAAATGTGCATACAAATTATTATGTAACTAGTTGAAACACATAGCTTAGCAACGCTTCCTTTATTTTGTACACCGGATGCACCAAATCGCTTGCTATTTATAGGTTTTCCGCCATGTATGAAACTCTGCACTATTCCTATTTTCTATCTTGGCAGGTGGACTGCTATGTAGTTGCTCATTTGTTTTTCTAAATAGGCTACTTTCATATTGACAATAGCTTCTACTACAAATGGAAGAGCTTAGGACAGTTGATTCTGTAGTGCTCAAAAGGGAAAAATAAATAAATAAAATATAGGCCTATACCGATCTTTCAAAAACATAGCGTATCCACACTTTAAGGGCGTAGCTAGGAATTTTGCATCGTTTGGGGGACCGGGGGGGGGGGAGGGCTTGACCACTTTGAAGGCCCATACATTTACGTAATTTTTCATTTTTAATGTAAAAAAAACACTCATTTGGGGGCCACCTTAAGTGGGGGATTTTCAAATTCTCGACCATCCTTCCCCCGACCCTAGCTACGCCACTGCCACACTTACTTTATTTTGAACACCGGATACACCAAAAAAGATATCTATTTATAGTTTTTTTTTCGCCATAATAATAATCACCAATATTAAAATAGTACAATACATTGTAAAACAAATTCCTCAAGAAAAATAAAGATATAGAAATAATGTCACAAACTATTCTGAAAACGTATTTGAGGAGCATCCTTAATAATAATAATTATTACTCTTAGACTTTATGATAGCTAGGGCCGACACTATGGTTCGGTTCAGTAGTATCAAAAGATTGGTAAATATCTGGGTTAAAAAAAAAACGCCGACTTTTTAAAACAATTCTATACGTTTCGTATTTGGCAAGTGTTTTGGCACTCATTTGTATTTGAAGTCAAAGTAGGCTATATGAATAGACAAAATAGATTTACATAAAGTAGAGAATAGAACCAGTAATGACCTAAATATCACGAGTGTATAATTTATGTACATGTAAAATAAATATAACATACGGAAAAAAATATTTTACAAAATAAATACGAAATCAGTACTGTAAACGGGAGACACATATATATGAAGGATTGTACACTAAAACAACAATCAACATATTGAGCATATGATATGTGTACTTATAAGATGGGGTGCACCCAGTACACGGTGCTATCTTTCAAAAAGAGGCAAGTTATCATAGGTAAGCCTACTTTGTTGGAACTCTAACAACAACAGAAAATGTTATTCAATTTTAAATCAAGCAACTTACCCCCCCCCCAAAAAAAAAAACAACAACAACCCTTAGATAAGTGGAAAGAACTGCACATTTACAGTCAATACGCTCAATACATAAAGATTTATTTTCCCTTTTCTATAACAGGGGTCGGCAACCTTTTGAGTCGGAAGAGCCAAAAATTACAATTTACAAAATTTCAAAGTTTTTAAAGAGCCACAAAGTTTTTTCTTGCCAGTTATAAATAGTACTCGAATAAATAAAGTACTTAAATGAATAAAAACGAATCTATTTATTCATACGAAAAAATATCTACTTATTTATTTATATCTAGTGTTTTTCAAAACAAATTAGATAATATATAAAATGGATTATTAGATAATTACTTATTATGTATGTAAATAAATTAAAGGAATTAAACATTTACATACAACACAAACTTGTACAACAACAAAACAATTGAGCAAACAAATTCAATGGGAGCGATGGCTTTGGTTTGAGAAAGTTTGGGTACATTCGGCTCATCACTTGTTTTTAGTTTCAAACACGACTCTAAATTTTATGTGTTAGTTGGCTTCTTGCTTACACTTTTAATTATATTCATACAAGACAACGCTTGCTCGCATGAATATGTCGATCCGAATATAGTTAGTGTTCCAATTGCCAACCTTTTCACTTCACTGTAGCAATCTGAAAGACAATTCCATGCGTCGAATATAAGTACCTTATCTCGCGCATTTCTTTGAAAGCTATCCACTTTTGTTGCGTTACGTACATACAATTCTGGACCTCCAACTCTTCCAACTTGCTTTTCAAATCTGTGAATTCTCCACTCCAGAAAGCTTTATTTTTTAAAGTCCAGTATCAATTCCAAATGGCTCAATATGGATTTCGTTACTATTTGTGTTGAGGGTATTTATTATGGATGCTAGAATGGTTTGATGGTTTTGAAATGCTCACATATCTCAGCAAATTCATTTTTTAAAATAACTGTGCTGAAGTAATTCCTGTCAACAATTGCACAGGTTTTATCGCGATATTGCTTTAGAAAGTGAAAATGAGTCATTTATCTCTCTGATTAAGTAAAGTTCCCCTTTAAGACATTGCGATCTATATGGCAAATGATGTTAAAGTCATCTTTTTCTGTGGCCCACGGTTAACGAGGGTGTCATGTGGCCAGCACAACGACCAACCGCCTTTACTTTCCCCAACTAATTTCAGGTACCTATTAGAGCTGGGTGGATTTAGAAGCGCTAAAAAATATCCATAAACTAAAAATCCCAGTCTTCACCAAGATTCTAACTCGGAACCTCGGTCCGGAAGCCAAGCGCTTTACTGCTCAGACACCGCTCTTACCTTCTACCAAAACATCATTTTTCATTTTCTTGTAGTCTTAGATTCATCTCATTTAATTTTGCTGATATGTCCATCATAAAGAGATGTTTTGCAACCAATTGTCGTTCTATAATTCAGGGTGATTAATACCTTTCTCATTTAGGAATGTATTTATTTCATTCAAGCACAAAGCTGGAAGTTTCAACACCAAACCTTTAGAAAGCCATCACACTTTTTTTGGGACGAAGAAGGTCAAAATACTGAGTCTGCATTTCGTTTAAGAATTCTTTAAACTGACGATGGTAGAGTGCTATTGACCAGCACTTCTTGCTGGAACAGGCAGTGAAACGTAAGACATACTTCTTTCATACTTCTGGCTCCATCAGTTGCTTTTGAAACGAGTTTATTTAAATTGATCTTATTGTCTTCAAGGCATTTTTGAACGGCATTCGCTAAATCTTCTCCTCTAGTTTGTCGCGAGAGCGCTAGCAATCCTTGGGAAGTCATATACATGCAGTGGCGTAGCTAGGGTGGGGGGGGGGGGATGGGGGGTAGATTCTGAAAATCCCCCCGGCCCCCACTTGAGGGGGGCCCCAAATGAGTGTTTTTTACATTAAAAATTAAATATTACTAAAAATGCAGGGGACCCCAAAGAGGTAAAGCCCTCCGAGCCCCCAAACGATGGAAAACTCCTATCTACCTGACAGAAAGCCAACTTGTGCCGTGTCTTTTATGTCGCAAGACTCATCTATATCAAGTGATAAGGCAGAAGAAAGTTGAGTTCTTCCACCTGCAAGTATGTTACATTTGAAGACATGGGGAGGGGTGCGATGAAAAACAAGTACAAGTGGCTGAGAGATAGAAGCGGTGCCTAATCTTAGTTAATCGATTCAATTTTTTTGTCGATAAAAAATAATATTTGAGTATGGAACTAAAGAGCGCAGCTTAACATCCAAAGAGCCGCATGTGGCTCGCGAGCCGCAGGTTGCCGACCCCTGTTCTATACCAAACAAAATTAATAATGCAACACTGATTAATTAATTGATTGGTTAATTTATTGATTGGTTCATGTTCTCATATACGATATTTTGGTTATTTGACACATTGGCACAATTTAGGCCATGCCGTGCCCACCCCCTCTCTCTCTTGAAAAAAAAAAGACTCTATATCTATCTTGTTAATGCTATTAGGATTGGGTTTTGTCTAACAAGACGTGGAAATTTAAGCATTAAAATAAGAAGACTTATGGAAAAAGAAAAAAAAATTGCTTTACCAATACAAAATTCGTGATATTTTGTTTGAAATGCTTTAGATGTAGACTGCGGCCTAACCCCTCCCCCCACCTGGTCACGGTCGAAATACAATATAGATTGAATAGGTAAGCCGAAGAAAAAGTCAAAAAGTCACACGAAGGAATAACTTTTTGTTTTTTGCCGCGGGGGGGGGGAATAAATGAAAGTGCTACTAAATGAACGTACCCAAAATATACCTGCGTTTATGTGTCTGGGGAGCATTATTTGCCAGTCTTTCTAAATCAAGTCAAAAGTCTATGTCGGAGAAATTTCGATGCGCAGGCTAAAAAAACAACAACAAAACAAATGGGAGATTTAGAGAGAGAGAGAGAGAGAGAGAGAGAAAAGAAAATAGAGTTAGGTTGATCGTTAAAATGCGACCCGTTTATCAAAATTCAAAAAAAGGAAAGCAAGGATTGTTCCGCCATAATTATCCAAAAGAATGGGAATACATCAACGAGCGAAGCCGGTACTGCTCGAAGTTGAATATTTTTATTTTTACGAAAAAAATACATATGCTCTACGGTAGACAATCAGAATTCTCAGAAAGAGAAACACATTCGCTTAGTTTCTTCCCTTGCAACATGTTGTTCATTTTCTCTGAAATTGTACAATCGTATCTTACTCTATGAAATACAGACGTAAGGCGTTACTTCCAAAAAAAAAAAAAAAAAAAGAGTTGATTGCGTCCTACGCGTGTTCCCTAAATTTAATTCCGAAACAAAGGCTAACATTTTTTTTATGATGCTAGTATACTAGTGGATGTTATGTGAATGAAACACTGTCACTTGTGTGGTATTTTTAGAACAAATAATGAAACGGCAATGAAAGAAAAAGTTGTAACCTTTTTATGGTCAGGTCGACTCAGGTACATAGAAAATATGACAGTATCTCATCTTCATTTTACATGTACATATATGTATAAATATAGTTTCACCATGTTGACAGAGGGAGTGCCTTGAATTGATATCCTCGCGCTGTCTATAAGTGCACGAGATCATTTGCATTCACGTCTGCTGGAGTTCATACACGACTCATTCTCTTTTTGAATACCGTGGCATGTTTAAGGAGTGCGCACAAGAACTCTGCGCAACTAGTGGCAAGAAGAGGGAAGTGACATAGTCTCTGACTCTGAGCATTCAAGAATAACACTGTTGTAATACAAATTCCATCTAAGAATCGATGGTGAAAATACGCTCCAAAATTATTCAAATCTTTGAATGCCTTGTTTTTCTGTCCGATTTTTTTGGGGCAGTTGCATTACATTTAGCTTCAAAACTTGAAGCGTGTAGACACTTGAGCACAAGAAATGATGACGTCATAACGTTCACCCATCTTCATAACATTCTTGGGAGGTTATTTGCCGGCCCGAAGCAGTTACTCTCGTAGCTGTGCCGCCTGGGGGACTCGCAGGCTACGACGCCGACCAGCGGACGTCCTTCCAGCTGTGTGGACACGGCCTCGTTCCCGACGACGCAGCACAAGACGGGCGTGGTGAAGTTGCCATGGTTGGCCACCTGCTTGTTGTTGTTGCTGACGTTGTTGTTGGTGTTGCTGCTGCTGCTCTCGACGATGGAGCAGTGAGTGTTGGCTTGGGCTGCCCGGTGGTGGAACTTGAAGGTGTAGGAGTTTCTATTAGCGCGCCTCTTCGGCCTTGACCGAGCCCATGAACAGCAGCACAGCAGGGTGGCCCTGAACGCTTGGCGAAACTTGAGAGACATAATGCTGGAAGACGAAACAAATAATTGCAATGGTATCAACTTTAGCTTTGAGTTAGGTTTATCAAGTCTATCTTATCTTATATTATCTTGCCTTATAAAAATACAGACGTTACTTAAAAAAGAAGATGATGCATCTAATCAAGCATGTTAACCAATGACTTAAATTCTGCCAAGTCACTGGTTTTCCTGGCTGGCTCAGGCAACCCAATACATGCTCTAATAGCACTAGGGAAGAAGGAGTATTTGTATAAATTTGTCCTAGCATATGGGACAAGTAACGTGCCTTTATCTAGTGTCTTTCTGAGTATTTTATTACATTTTGTATTTGAAGATTATGGTTCAGTGTTTTATGTATAATTGCTACTTTACTTTTAAGTCTTCTATCCTGAAGGCTTTTTAATTTTAACGATGTTACTAAAGGTGTTACTATATAAGATCTAACTATATAATTATCTACTCTAGGTTCAAGTATCGACCCAGGGTCTAAGTATGAACATAAAGTATCCATTCTTGGTTCAAAATGTATCGATTCTTAATCCCTAGTTTGAACCCTGCCCACCACAACCCTGCTCACCACAACCCTGCCCACCACAACCCTGCGGTAGGTTTTGGGAGAATGTCATTGATCCTAAACAATTAAATAAATTCAATTCTATATATCAAAATTCTAAGTATTAATTCTTTGTCAAATTATCAACAGAAGGCTTAGGTTTTAACTTTGATCTTTAAGCAGTTCTTTTTTTTTGGTGACGGTACGGACCGGCACCTTTTTCAATGAGGGGAATTTTTTTTTTTTTTTACTGTTCTTGTATTTTAACGTTTATTATTAATTTATTAATCGTTAAAAGTTAGGCAATCCATCTCTGAGTATCGGCACCTATTTTTTTTTACAAAAAAAAAATCAAAGCACTGGGTTTAAATATCAACTCTAAGCATAAAATAAGTAAGTTACACATCACTAAATGCTTCAGACGCTGATTTACTGATACGAAAATTAAGAAGAAATATAATACACATCAGCGCTATAGTGGTTTAATAATTTCATTGCAAGCTTTTACCAAGATGAATGTGAGGTCTTTACACAAACACTGGAGCGTAGTTTTAAAATGCTGTTTTTTTTTTTTTATTCTTTGACAACATACACCAATTTTAAACCTATTTGTTAGAATATAAGAAATATAATTAAAGAACTTACTAATTACACTATAGAGCATAGTTAAAGTGAATGAGAATTTAGAAGAGTTCAGTAGTGTTATACGTATGCTTAATTGTTTTAAAGTATGTAGTCGAGAACCTTAGGTTTGATATTGAAAACAAACAATTTAAAGAAAGTAATGTGGCTTATACATTTTTTTCTGTGTATGCATAGTTTGATTCTAATGTTTCCAGTTCATTTTCCCCCACCACTAGTCATAGACAGGGCCGAATTTAATATAGTGCAAAAATATGGTTTTTAACAAATTAAAATAAATGTACAAAAATAAAGAAAATTAGTTGAACTTTAGAGGTTTCTCTGTCTCAAGACAAATATAAAGTACATTTACACTGAAGCTTGAGGAGGTACCTCAACAAAAATCCTACCCCACGCCTATACATAGTAAAATCAGGGACTAGCCCTAGGCTAACATTTGGCCATTGCAATGGTAGCATTTCCCTTCTGGGCAAACTCATGTTCTAGGAGTCAGGGGTGTTACCTGTATAGTACCGGGTTGACAGTGGCACTAACGTAGTAGGTGACGCCGCTGATATATAACACGACGTTGTGGGCCTCCATGTTTTTACTGGAAGTCCCGTCGTACACCGACAGAAGGCGTTGACTGTGGAAGGGCGCCCAACAGATAAAGAACGCCACTACAACAGCCACTGGAAAAAAAGTATCAAGAAAAGGTGGGATAGAAATTCGATCCAAACAAAGAGATGATCTCTCAAAGCATACACTAGAAATCTTAAATATCTTGTATGACAATAACATTATGGAACATTCGCATGCCTTTCAAATAATTGGTCTGCGCGAATCTTAAAGCCTTTCTTCTATTCATGTCCAATATACCACACAACTGCAATAGATCTTAATCATGTAGGAATAAAAAAAAGGCTAGAAAAAAGTTAATCCAATGATTTTAACTTGGATTTGTCTGGAATTGCTAGGGCGTTACTTGAATCAAAGGTTCCAGACCCAACTATTCCATGAAGACTCTTTTATTACTCTAAATCAGCGGTTCTCAACCTTTTATGCTCGGCGACCCCTTTTTACAATCCCCCACTCTGCCGCGCCCCCCCAACAGCAATAAAAGACAAAAATAATCCATATTTTCGATGGTCTTAGGCGACCCCTGGCTAATTGTCAATCGACCCACAATGGGTTCGCGATCCACAGGTTGAGAACCCCTGCTCTAAATAGTGGTCTCGGAAAAAAATCAGTATATATGTAATAAGAAAGGAGATTATTAGTTTAAATTTTGTATCAGGCATTTAATGGCTGAGGGTACACTGGTATTGGGTGATCAGCACAGTGACGTACGTCGTCTTTGATGGCATTCAAAGTCTGGGCTCTTCCATCATAATCTTTTACAGTTATGTTGATGGGTCTAGCCAGTTTTCAATGCTGATTTGCTAGATCTTTTGCAGACTGCTCTGGCAATGTTTGTCTCGGTGTTGGCTGTCATACAGAGTGGTTGTTATGCTGGATTGTTTCGTAAGCCTGGATGGTCAAGTCAGATTACATCTTGGTACAAGGTGTCACTGCTTGGCAATGTTGTGGAGACCCATTGTTCGACCTTTCGTGTGTAGATAAACTGTTTCATCATTTTACTTGAAACGTATGACGCTCGCTAGATTTGTACGTCGGGTACGAGGCTTTACGCTGGACGGCTTAGCTTCTTGGCAGAGTACTACGGGAAGATTACTCCTTCTTGCTTTGAATCCAATCAGAGTTTATCTTATACACATCAAAACTATTGGTTTGAGATTAAAATGTCCAGGGCAGGGGAGACTTAAATTATTTAAAGTTTAAGAGTTCTGGAAATCTTTACATAAAGATAATACTGTCAAGGAAACTGGTGGGCTTCTCTAAGTCCTTCACATTTTTCACTTTATATGAATGAATAACACTTTTTTTTTACACATATCTCCTTCACATATCCCTTAGTTAGTTGGACCGTTGGGGCAGCCTATCTGTAGACCGTCTTTCTCCTTTCCTTTCTGCCTTTCGCCTTAAGAAGATTCTCTTCCAATGATCGGTCCGTCCATTCATTGATGTTATCTTCCCATCGCTTTCTCTGAAACTTCTTTTTCCTGGTACTGTTCCCTGTAGGAAGATCTTAGCGAGCCCTGGCAACTTCGTGATGTCGCCATACAGTTCCATTGGAAACACTAGATCTATGAAAGTTTATTCTTGGTCTTATTTCCTAGTATCACTGGAATGATTCCTATAGTTCTGAATAAAAATGCCTACACCAATATATAAATAAGCGTACCCGCCTATATTATCAATGGAAGCTCCAATGCCTACCTATATTATCAATGGAAGCTCCAATGCCTACCTATATTATCAATGGAAACTCCAATACCCGCCTATATTAGCAATGGAAGCTCCGATACCCGCCTATATTAGCAATGGAAGCTCCGATACCCGCCTATATTAGCAATGGAAGCTCCGATACCCGCCTATATTAGCAATGGAAGCTCCAATACCCACTTATATTATCAATGGAAGCTCCAATGCCCACCTATATTATCAATGGAAGCTCCAATGCCTACCTATATTATCAATGGAAGCTCCAATACCCGCCTATATTAGCAATGGAAGCCCCAATACCCACTTATATTAGCAATGGAAGCTCCAATACCCGCCTATATTAGAAATAAAAGCTCCAATACCCGCCTATATTAGCAATGGAAGCTCCACTACCTGCCTATATAAACAATGGAAGCTGCAAAACCCGCCTATATTAGCAATGGAAGCTTCAATACCCACTTATATTAGCAATGGAAGCTCCAATACGCGCCTATACTCGCCTATATTAGCAATGGAAGCTCCAATACCCGCCTATATTAGCAATGGAAGCTCCAATACCCGCCTATATTAGCAACGCAAGCTCCAATACCCGCCTATATTAGCAATAGAAGCTCCAATACGTGCCTATATTAGCAATGGAAGCTCCAATACTCGCTTATATTAGCAACGGAAGCTCCAATACTCGCTTATATTAGCAGCGGAAGCTCCAATACCCACCACTATTAGCAATGGAAGTTCCAATACTCGCTTATATTAGCAACGGAAGCTCCAATACCCGCCTCTATTAGCAATGGAAGCTCCAATACTCGCTTATATTAGCAACGGAAGCTCCAATACCCGCCTCTATTAGCAACGGAAGCTCCAATACCCGCCTCTATTAGCAATGGAAGCTCCGATACCCGCCTATATTAGCAATGGAAGCTCCGATACCCGCCTATATTAGCAATGGAAGCTCCAATACCCACTTATATTATCAATGGAAGCTCCAATGCCCACTTATATTATCAATGGAAGCTCCAATGCCCACCTATATTATCAATGGAAGCTCCAATGCCTACCTATATTATCAATGGAAGCTCCAATACCCGCCTATATTAGCAATGGAAGCCCCAATACCCACTTATATTAGCAATGGAAGCTCCAATACCCGCCTATATTAGAAATAAAAGCTCCAATACCCGCCTATATTAGCAATGGAAGCTCCACTACCTGCCTATATAAACAATGGAAGCTGCAAAACCCGCCTATATTAGAAATGGAAGCTTCAATACCCACTTATATTAGCAATGGAAGCTCCAATACGCGCCTATACTCGCCTATATTAGCAATGGAAGCTCCAATACCCGCCTATATTAGCAATGGAAGCTCCAATACCCGCCTATATTAGCAACGCAAGCTCCAATACCCGCCTATATTAGCAATAGAAGCTCCAATACGTGCCTATATTAGCAATGGAAGCTCCAATACTCGCTTATATTAGCAACGGAAGCTCCAATACTCGCTTATATTAGCAGCGGAAGCTCCAATACCCACCACTATTAGCAATGGAAGTTCCAATACTCGCTTATATTAGCAATGGAAGCTCCAATACTCGCTTATATTAGCAACGGAAGCTCCAATACCCGCCTCTATTAGCAACGGAAGCTCCAATACCCGCCTCTATTAGCAATGGAAGCTCCAATACCCGCCTCTATTAGCAACGGAAGCTCCAATACCCGCCTCTATTAGCAATGGAAGCTCCAATACCCGCCTCTATTAGCAATGGAAGCTCCAATACCCGCCTCTATTAGCAACGGAAGCTCCAATACCCGCCTCTATTAGCAATGGAAGCTCCAATACCCGCCTCTATTAGCAACGGAAGCTCCAATACCCGCCTCTATTAGCAATGGAAGCTCCAATACCCGCCTCTATTAGCAATGGAAGCTCCAATACCCGCCTCTATTAGCAACGGAAGCTCCAATACCCGCCTCTATTAGCAATGGAAGCACCAAACTTGAAACTGACTTAATTCTTACCCAACATCTTGAGAACCGACTGCCTGATTCTGGCGTGCTGCTGGTTGGTGCTGTTTTGTCGCACGTCGCTATTAGAGTGCGTGTGGGAGCAGTCATTGGACGAGTTAGAGCCGGCTCTAATCAGCGTGGACCTCCTGATGGCCAGGGCAATGAAGAAATACAACAGGGCAATCAAAGACATTGGTATGATGAAAAATATAATGGAGGACACCTGAGGAGGAAAAAAATAAACAAAATTAAAAACTATAAATAAACAAATAAATAAACAAATAAAAAAAATATAAACAAATAAATAAACAAGGAATTCAAAGGAAATTGTATTAAAACCTAGTCAAGGCAATATGTTGAGAAACACAATTTTTCTTGATTTCTACAATTTTTATTGTATCGACGCTTTTGTGTGTCTTTAAGTATAATTAAATCGTTCTCTTCTTCTCCTCTTCCTTTATTCTATTCTGGGTTTTTTTTTATGCATAATAGAGACATAGAAAAAAAAAAAAGAAAGAAAAGATATATAACTAGGTTCAAGGCTAAGCGCTCAGGACCACAATTACGTTTTGAAAATGTGTTAGTATTTTTTAAATTAAAATAATTTGCTATGATTTTTTTAAATGTATATATACATACATATTTCTGAGATGGCCGAGAAGTAAAACTCGACTTAGGGACCGAGGCGCACAAGTTCGAGTACTGGTGAAGACTTTTTTTGTACCTTAAGATTTTTAGGATGTCCTTTAGTCCACGCAACATTTAATAGGGGATGATTTTAGCTGGGGAAAGTAAAGGACGTTAGTCGTTGTGCTGGCCACATGACACCATAGTTACTGTTGGTCCCAAGGTCTGCAAGGGGAAGATTACCCAGTAGGTCTAAATGTATCATCACAACCGTCTGAGCTTATACACCCAGTGGCGGGCCAGTGGGATGTTTTCGACTATTAAGGCTTGTCTTCGAGTCCTAAGATTAGTGAGGAATGCAGTATTTCCAGTAACTGCGCAGCCCCAGCTGTGACCTACATATGTCGGCAGTGGCACTTTCAGGGCAAGCATGCTTTCGACAAATAAAAAAACATCTAAACACTGCACAATTCATTTATTTAATTAAAACACTTTTGCATTTTACAGAAGTGGCCTTGTCAATATTTTTTTTTTCCCATTTGGTTTGTCAACAGGGCGATATTAGAAGGGTGTCAATTTGGCTCTCAAAATTTGATTGGTTGGACAGAAAGCTGCCATTAGCCAATCTTCTCAATTATTTTTCTGTTTTCTTTTGCTTTTCCTGTTAATTTTATTTGTACGTTTTCTAACTCTGGCCTCTTTTTTTGTTAGCCATTTTATTTATTTAAAAGAAAGGCAAATATTTGTTTAAACCTCTGCGCAGCTAGAACTTTATCTAAAATTCTTAAAAACAAACAAACTGGTAATTACGCTGCTGCCGCGCGAAAATAATGGACGAAGCGAGTCAATTGTAGATCACAGCTAAGACCTGGTAGAAATAAAGTGTTTTAAGTGCTGAATTATCGAAGGGGACGAAGTCTTAAATATTTAGCCGTTCTGTAAATACTGAGGGAATTATTTGTTACCGCTTGCAGTACATTTGTTGATCATAGGATTAGTGGCTGAGCGTTGGTTTGACCACCACAGCAATATCGTATAACTGTCAGAACTTACAAGCTAAAGCTTATTTGAGACATAATAATGTGACGCGATATATTCAGTCATAGGACATTATAAATTATTATAAGCCTATATTACGCATTTCAGGGAACGATTGTTGAAAGCACCTCTAGGAACGATTGTTGAACGCATCTCTAGGAACGATTGTTGAACGCATCTCTAGGAACGATTCCTGAACGCATCTCTGGGAACGATTGTTGAACGCATCTCTAGCAACGATTCTTGAACGCATCTCTGGGAACGATTGTTGAACGCATCTCAAGGAACGATTCTTGAACGCATCTCTAGGAACGATTCTTGAAAGCATCTCTAGGAACGATTGTTGAACGCATCTATAGGAACGATTGTTGAACGCATCTCTAGGAACGATTCTTGAACGCATTTCTAGGAGCGATTGTTGAACACACCTCTAGGAACGATTCTTGAACGCATCTCTAGGAACGATTGTTGAACGCATCTCTAGGAACGATTGTTGAACGCATCTCTAGGAACGATTGTTGAACGCATCTATTGGAACGATTCTTGAATGCCATAAAATTAACAAGCAATTACCAAAGATGACAGGTTATCGGATCTTTATTGCTGGTTGTAAAAGGGATAATCTACCGTCCTGTCAACGCCTTTCGATTTGAAAAGCGAATGAATCTATTGGAATTTCTTTATCTTGATTGCAATGACCCACTTATTTTCTAGGCTACACAGAATTCTATTGTAGATATTGACGTAGGACGTAGTCATCTTCTTTGTTGAAGAAGTAACGTCTGTATTTCATAAGATAAGATAAGATACCTAAGGAACGCGTACTACAGGTGGTTCTTCAAACCATGCCAAGCAGTACTCGTGTGGTCTCCTATTTTCTATGGTAAAGTAAAGTTACCCTTTCAGACGTTGTGGTCTATAGGGCAGATGATGTAAAGGTCATCTGATTCTGTGGCCAACGGTCAACGAGGGTGTCATGTGGACAGCACAACGACCAAACGCCTTTACTTTTCCCCAACTAATGTTGGGTACCCATTAGAACTGGGTGGACTCAGAGACGCCCAAGGATACCGAAATAAAAAATCCCAGTCTTCACCAGGATTCAAACCCGGGACCCCCGGTTCAGAAGCCAAGCGCTTTACCGCACAGCCACCGCGCCTCCCCCTATTTTCTATGATTTGATATTTTGATCTTTCCGTTTCTGTTCTTTATAAAACTTATATCAACTCACTCTGCCTGTCTGTCTGTCTGGTACAATTTTCGTAAATGTTATTTCTCCCACACAAATTCTCAAGTTAAACATTTACACAATTATTTGTTGTACCTAACAAAAAATGAATCAATGAACATACAAGTTAATTATTTTATTAGTTATTGGTAATTTATTATTATGTTTGATATCGAAATAGGGAAATAAATGCTACTTATTAAGAAATGTGGCTGTAAATGTGGAGTTATTTCACGAATCATTAAAAACACAACAATTAGCTAATCAATTAGTTGTAATTAATTTTGTTCTATATGGAAAAAGGGAAGTTATTCCCGCAGTATTGAGATATATGACAGGTTCTTCCCCTTAGATAATCCTTTTTTTTTTAAAGATTTAAAAACAAATTTTGTTTGTTTTACAATTCCTTCTGTCACTTGGCTAACTCTTACTAAGTTAAGGTTGGGTGGCCACGAGTCTCAAGTCATTCCAAGATAACTACCGTAGATGACTGGATCTAGGTATGTCATAGTTAGGCCTATAGTTCCAGACAAAGAAGACAGTGTGCAAAATGTTTCTGAACTTTATTTATTCAATTCTCTAATGAAGACATGCGGGAATACCAGCTGACGAATGTGTGTTTAAGATTGTCTAGAACTCCAAACCAATTTTAATTTTAGAAGATAATTATTTTGAAAAATTAAAAAGGTCACAGACTTTTTTCTGTGTGGTCAATTAGCTAGTAATTGTTTTTCCCAAAGATATACATAAACTATCAAATCTCTACGAAAATCGTAAGAGCCTTTTTCGAAATCCATGTCCCACCCACCCTGAGTTTTCCATGAACTAGTCAACTAATAAGAGAAAAGAAAGCATCAGAAACAAAAAGATTCAGAAACTGGATTGATACAGCAATTGGACCCCATAATGACCTACTAATTACTGTCAAAAAACGCAAACTTAAAACTCTATAACCACATCACGAGGTTGTCAGTGCTGGCCAAGACCTTGCTTCAGGGAACATTACTGGGAAAAAGTAGAAGAGACAGACAGAGAAAGCAGATGGGAAGACAACATAGAAAAAAAATGGACAGGCATGTCATTGAATGAAATTTAATTCAAGACGAAAGACATAGAAAAATGGACAAAGACGGTCGACAGATCCTGTGTGGTGCCCCAACAGACTAAGTGATAAGTGAAGGTGAGAGTGGTGAAAAAAACAATCACTCATCTTGTTTCACACAGGAATCGCTGAACTTCATCATCAGAGAAACCAAAATGTTCCACTAACAAATTCAAAGCCAAAAATGTTTAATATTTCGGCTCGTTTTTCTCCACCGAGTCGCAACATCTGAACAACTGAATAATAAAATTATCATGACACACAAGTACAGTAGCATATTAAGCATAGTAAGGTTACAGTTGGTTATCCGGGTCTCAGAAATCGATAGCGATATGGCCGGAAAAGTCAGTTATTGTAGCAAGCTCTCTGGGGAAAAATATTACTGGAAAGAAATTATAATATTGGGGAAGCAGGTCTGCTATCTAATCCCCGTGGGAGCCCCAGCGATGGAAAATGTCAAGATTTTTTTAATATAAAAGATATGTTCGGTGTGATGGTTGTTGGAATTATTTTGTATACAAGTGACATATTTTTTTGTCAACATCTACGTTTAGATTGACATTAAAGTTCCAGTGTTGTTGAACATTTAAAATCAATAAATAGCAACCAATAAATATCTTCGCTTATAAATTCCAAAAGTTTACTTATCTATAAGAAAGGTTATGTTATGATTACGCCAATCACATGTCCCTAGGTCAATCGTGTAAAAATTAAAGTTCCCCTTTTAGACCTTGCTATCTCTAAGGTCAGGTACCTATTAGACTTGGGTGGATTCAGATGCGCCCAAAGAACCCGAAATAAAAAATCCCATTCTTCACCAGGATTCGGACCCAGGATCCCCAGTTCGAAAGCCAAGCGCTTTATGTTGAGGTCATCTGTTTCTTTGGCCAACGATGAACTGCGCAGGGTGTCACGTGGACAGCACACCGACCAACTGCGCAGGGTGTCATGTGGACAGCACACCGACCAACCACCTTTACTTTCTCCAACTAAAGTCAGGTACCCATTAGAGTTGGTTGGACTCGGGGGCGCCCTAAGAATCTCAAAATTCCAAATCCCAGTCTTCACCGAGATTCGAACCCAGGACCCCAGGTTCGGAAGCCAAGCGCTTAACCAGTCAGCCACCGCCCCCCTTAGCAGATTAAATGAGGTCAATCTGTTCATGCATGCTAATCAATGACTTAAACTCTGACAAGCCATTTGTTTTTCTGGCTGACTCAGCCAACCCATACCACACGACAGCACTAGTTAAGAAGTAGCATTTATGATTAATTGTTCCAGCTTGTGGAATAAGAACTATGTGTTTATCTTTGTTTATCTTTAAGTATTTATTAGGTTATATGTATATATATATATATATATATATATATATATATATATATATATATATATATATATATATATATATATATATATATATGTGTGTGTGTGTGTGTGTATAAATATATATATATATATATTTGTATTTATAAGTTATGGATAAGTGTGTTATGTATTATTGTTACGTTACGTATCTCGTAGGTAGAATCTCAATGAACCATGAAAAGTTTCTTAACAGAAATATCATCTCAAGAATTTTGGAGACAAATTTTAAGGCTGTGACAAGTAGAAAAACTTGTAGGTAGTGTAACTCTGTCTGCACTAAAAAAGTATTTTCTTTGAATGGCAATTCTATTCCCGGTGACAATGTCTTTTTGAACGATTAATACCGCAATTTTACAGCTTATGTTTTCTATTAGCATATTATTGTCACTTCTTGACTACTAGTGTCTATATTAAAGGGAATGTATACAGCTTTGAATGATGAATATTGTTCGTCTCCCTTAGTTCTGCAGCGCGAATGAATACATCGCTCTAAGCTGTGATGCGGAAGCAAGAAAATCAGCAAAAGAAATAAAACAAGACACACACACACATAGTCACGCAAACATGTCGCATAAACAATCCCACGCACACACACATACACGCTACACACTGATTGCTTGAAGCCTCTGAGACGATTCCCTGCAATAGTGTGAAAACCGCTGAGTACAAAACGATAGCAGATTGCCCAGTCTGGGAGATTACAGGCTGATACCGTGCCAGGCAGACTTAATGAAAAATCTGGAAGAAAATACGGCAGATGAACGAGAAATAAAAACAGGAAATTTTTGTCGAATGTTTTTAAAGTTATGTTGTTTTTTTTTTAGCGTCTGTTTATTTCTTTTTGTAAGGGCACTTGCAAAAATGTATTCATCTTGAAATCTTTAATTCAATCTTCTAAAATACATATTTTTTTCTGCAACATCGATTTTATCTTCAACAAACAAAATCTTAATTTTTATTTAAAGAAAAGTTTCTTTTGTTTTTTTTTTTAAAAATAACAATAAGAAAAACATTTTTAAAAATAATTTATTTTTTCAAAAAGACACTGCCGCCTTCATTTAACGTATACGATATAGATTAATTGTTTTTTTCTTAATTACTAATGGTTAAGTGAATGGATAGATCTATTAAACTTAATTATATTCCAATGCTATAGGGCTATTGTCAAGACATAGATGCGCAAAAATTTTCATGAACATTAATTTATTTAACTCTTGATTCAATAAAGCCTTACATTCGGAAATTCCCGAAGCGATAATCCTTCTAAGAACGCGGATAGCCCATTCAAAACCGATGTTGAATCTAGATCTAGACCTAGTTCTGTAGCCAAATTTAAATTTCTTTCTTTTTTTTTTTAACTTCGTAATTATAACGGTCGAACTAGAGTTTTCCTAGTGAATCCAATGAGCTAGTCATTCTTTTCTGTAAAATTTCCAGGAAAATCGTTCCAGCCGTCTTTGAATCCCGTGTCCAGATTTCTCCCAGTTTCCAGTTGTGACTTCAATAGAGGTTGTTTTTTTTTAATGTAGTTCGTCCATCGAGATATGTTAAAGACCGAGTGTCATCCAGGGGTCTTTTTACTGGGGTTTTGTGCCTCCTCGTGAGACCTATGTGAGACTGGAATGTTCGGCGACACACTGTTATTCCAAATGGAGCTAAAGTCATTAAATTGATATTTTTTTCTCCGACGCTTTTTTTTTTACCAGCGCTCTTTTCTTGTGCCAGGGGTTCTCAACCTGTGGTTCGCGACCCCCTTGGGGGTCGAATGACGATTTTGCAGGGGTCGCCTAAGACCAACAGAACTATGGATTACGATTTTTATAATATTATCAAAAGCGCTGTTACTTTAGAATATTTACGGTTGGGGGTCGCCGCATGGTGGGGAATAGTAAAAATGGGTCGCCGAGCTAAAAAGGTTGAGAACCGCTGTCAATATTTGTGCCAGTTTTTACAGAGAGGAGAAACGATGTTCAATCACTTGGCTCTGTCTCCCAGGTGGTAGGGTTCATGTTTAATGGCAAAGTATCCACGCAGTCCTGTTGCAGTCTCAGCCACATCAGCAGAAACTCCCATATCCCTAAAAAGCTCCTTCAGGGCAAGCTAAAGGAAAAGTGAGCACACGATGGAAAAAGAAAACGTTTCAGGGACACCCTCAAAGCCTCTAGAAGAGCGTTCACTACTGAGCATACACTGCAAATGGCTAAACTAGAGAAGTAATAGAAGTTAACTAAAGACTAAAGAGTTTGTTTTTTTCATTTATTCAGAATGGGTTGTAGCTTCCTCTTGACAAACGTTTGATTTGAATATTGCTGGACTATAAAATAAAAAGTAAAGTTTCCGTTTCAGACCTTACCATCTATGGGGCAGATGATGTTAAGGTCATCAGTTTCTTTTGGCCAACGGTTAACGAGCAGGGTGTCATGTGGCCAGTACAACGACCAACCGCCTTTACTTTCCCCAACTAAAGTCAGCTATCCATTAGAGTTTGATGGACTTAGGTACGCCCTAAAAATCCCAAAATTAAAAATCTCAGCCGAGATTAATACCCAGGACCTCAGATTTATAAGCCTATCGCTTAATCACTCAACCACCACGCCACCTTGCTAGACTTTAACCAGAACGTTATGGTAAAACAAGCTTGCAAGCTCACTGAAATGGCCAGCCAATGCTTTAGATTTAGTTAGCTTATTGACGTCAAGAAAGTGTCGCTCAGTCTTCAGTCTACGGACCAAATACAATTTTGTCTCATTTATCAGGGGCAGCAACACCGCATAGAATCGATCAGTTCAATCAAAACCCTGCGACTTCATTATACTCTATGGGCCACATATGACCTCTTTAGGGTCGGATGTGACCCGCGGGTCGTAGGTTTATCATCACAAGGTTAAGTTTTTTTTTTTTTTTCAGAAATGTTAATTAATTACAATTTATTTTTTTCCCTTTCAGAAATTGCGATCTAGAGGGTAGATGATGTTAAGGTCATCTGTTTCTTTGGCCAACGGCTAACGAGCAGGGTGTCACGTGGCCAACAAAACGACCAATAGCGTTTACTTTCCCCAACTTAAGTCAGGTACCCATAACAGCTGGGTGGACTCGGGTGCGCTCTATCATCCCGAAATTCAAAATCTCAGAGGTTCGAACCTAGGAGCCGAGGTTCGAAGCAAGAGCGCCTAACCACTCAGTCATACATGGAAATAAATAGAAAAAAAAACAATTTCTCTGGCGTTGATCAGGCCGCACAAAATCTCGAGCTTATAGACATTCACGAATCGTTTTACTTCAGCCACTCTTACAGAGAATCGAAGAAACATGTAATGGATGATAAATGTAATTGATGATCACATGCAATCGACGGTACATGTAATCAACGATACATGTAATCGATGCTACCAAGATCGGGGAAAATTCACAAACACCTGGTTCATTGCAGCCCCAGTGTCACAAACTAATACCCGCCTTTCCTTCACGTCTGCCAGAGCACCAGCACCACTATTTTTGGTGGGTAACATGCAAATGAGTTCATGACCCCTCAGAGATAGCTCAACGTATTTCCCCACGCCAATCTGATCCACTGTTGTCTGCTACTTTTTGCTTCCAGGAATTAGATTTACTGGTTCTCGTTGAATTTAGAAAAAAAACAAGGAGACGCTCGCCATATAAGGGAGAAAAAAAATGTTGTCCTTGTAGAACAATCAGGTAGCAGACGTGAGATTATATTATCTAAGAAATCACGTGACCCTGGGTGACGATACGTGTTTCGATTATTCCACTGGATGAAAGGTTCATTTTTTTGTTTTGGGGGGGGGGGGGCCTAGATGGCCGTTAGATATAAACTTGGTGGCTATGTGACTGCAAAGCGATATTAGCTAATCGGAGATCAGTAGTTCGAGTGCTCTTATCTTATATTAAAATTAAGCGTCCTTGACATTGTTTAGAAATGCACATTTGTCGTGAAAATAACCATAACAATAGCTAGCTATTCATACTTATCCACCTTAGTTGGAGGGGTAAGGCGCTTAGCTTCCGAATCGAGGTCCCTGGTTCGAATCCTTATGAAGAATGGGATTTATTTTTTATTTCATGATCTTTTGGCGCCTTTGAGTTCACACAATACCGGAAATAAGTCTTGGGAAAGTAAAAGCGGTTGGTCGTTGTGCTGGCCACTTGACACCTTTGTAACCCGTGGGCTACGGAAACGGATTAGCTTTATACATCTGCATTATAGATCGGAAAGTCTGAATGGAGAAATTTACATCTTTTTATAGAAACAATCTAAAAAAAAAAAATTTAAATTCTTAACTCTTTCTCCCCTAACTGATGACGATACCAACGTTGATTCCACCAGAATGTGGTAAATAATTACGGAGAGAAAGAGTTAAATGTAATTTTAGTTTGCAAACATTGGAATTCTGTATCATTTCATCGTAATATTTCCGTCTGGCAGTCCTTTCCTATTTATGATATGAGCTTTAAACAAATATGTTCACATAAACTCACCCCTTCCCCGGACCACAAAAATAGAAACATATAGGAGCGCCTAACCCCCTTCCATGATTCCCGAGCTACTCCTAAGCCTGCTCCTAGAGCACAGAAAATGAAATCTAGCTCATGTTGGCCTTGGTGGGTGAAACTCCTATTGACTTTCTTTTTAAGGAGCTTAACCCCGACTCTTTAGCTCCCTTGAGAGTCCAGATTTAAAAAAAAAATGTGAATGTAGAATTCTTACAACTGTAAGATGGTAAAAAAAATGTTCACAAATATCTTCGACTATAAATGGCATTACTGTCGATGTGTCGCAGAATATGAAACCAATAGTGCAGATATCTTTTTCATGCGATGTATATCAAAGAACATTGTTCTGGGCCTTTGTACGTCTAGAGTGGTTATTGCCCTTTCCTTTTGCAACTTCTCATGTTACTTGTAAAATGTTTGTCAAATGTTTGACATGTTTCGGATGTTCCTTCAGAGTTGAAGATAGTTTACTTCCTAGTCCAAACCTCCCGCAGGACGACGGGGGATGGGAGCGGGCAGGGTTTGAACCCTCGACCGTCGATAAATCCGAACGACAGTCCATCTTGCAAACCGCACGACCAGGCAGCCATCCTTGCGAGACTAATTGATACCGAGCCGCGGTCAAATTTAGGTAATTCCTTTGGCTGCAACCATAGAGGACCATTAGTTCTGGTATAAACAACACAAAAAAAAAAAAAAACACTTCTAGAAAAATAAAGAATATTACAAAACAAGCATCTTTTACACATAACTTAATTCTTCATTCATATATCAAACCAGATGGACCATTTTGCAGCAATACAGATTACACCATTCACAAAGGGGCGGAGCCTTTGTGGTGTGCATGTTTAATATGAGGTCAAAAAGCTGTACACTACTGAATGTCATTGACGTACTGGATAACCATCAGTGAAATATGGTTTCAAATTTATACCCGTATAGTATAAAGTAATTACTACTTATTGCATTTATATTCTTAAAATTAACGTTTTATTCTAAAAAAAGAGGTAACTGAATAAATAGTACATAGATTTGTTTTTCCTAAGCGATGATATTAAAATGAACGAATACATAAATATTGCCTCGTTAGTTAGTCTATGTTTGTGGTCGTATTCTTAGGAAGAAGAAATAATGAAAGATTTAACAAACTAATTAACTTTTCCTTAAATCTTTTTCATTTGCAACTTTTCATTTGACTAAAGAGGCCAATTTATGACGCACAACCGCAGTTCCGGGTTGGGCATTTGTAATCACCAGGAGCCATTGCACTTTCACCCTTCTCTCTACAACTGTTGTGTATGGCAGAATGACCTCTCCATTGCTGGAGGAAAGCCAGGGAGGTAAATTAGTGAGTGTTGGGCTGCCCACACTTTAGCACTCACTTCTCCTCCATACTGACCGATACAAAGAGATGGAACACCATCGCAATTTCGGATCAGGTAGCTGCCGAAGTTTGCTAGAGAGCAGTACCTTTACCACTGTTCCCCCGCCTACGGGGCTCCTAAGTCTTTTTATTATTATTATTATGTTAGAAACGAACGAGTATTCATTCTCTGGCTCTGCCAGGGTCGAGTTTCGTTAAAGTGAAACGAAAATTCATTGTAGTCAATTTATCAGTGTCCACTGAGGACGTGTCAGGTCTGCAGCAGTACCGCCCTCTGACAGGCAACGAGAATCTTCTTAGGATTATTATAATTATTATTATTATGTTAGAAACGAACGAGTATTCATTCTCTGGTGCAGCCAGGGTCGAATTTCGTTAAAGGGAAACAAAATTCATTGTAGTCCCTTTATCAGTTTTCACCGAGGAATTTTCTGGTGATGTGGCAGGTCTGCAGCAGTACGGCCCTCTGAAAGGCAACGAGAAGGTTCCTAGGAATGCCAAGGGCCTTGATTATTATTATTATTATTATTATATGTAATACAGTATAAAAAATAGAACTTATTTTATGATTTCTTTGATTGAAAGACATTTCTCATGGGAATGTGAGAAGCCCACCGCCTCATTTTGAACTCTGTTGTCACCCGAGTTTCTACTTCCGATGTTGTATATTTAAAAATAGGCCACAATGATACAGCAAAGCCAATATCCAACATTTTAAACAAAACACGTCTTGCTAATGGCATTTAAACCAAGATATTTCATTATGACTTGCATAACAATAAATTAGAGACAAAAATCTTGTTTTTTTCCCAGAAGAACCAAAACAATACCGAAATGTATAATTTTACAATAATGCAAATTTAATATATTTTTATTTTACAATTTTTATTTTAGCTTCATTATACATTGGCATATTTGTTATTGTTATCTATTATTTGAAATACTTTTTATTTTAATAGCCGAATTGTACTTTGGAGAAACCGTTTGGGACTCTGGTCAGAAATTTCCCCAGTTTTGTCTCCCCCCCCCCTTTTAAGTTAATTAGATCTCTGAAGACAAACTGGAATTACTAACACAGAAGAGTTCTTTTGGGATTGAAGTTAGAGATGCTGTCAATTTGCAATTGAAGCTTGGGGAATCTCCACAGAAACAGATGAGACTTAAGCAGTGTCGTAAACATGGTGTCAGAGGCGTCAACATTTTTTTCATTTAATTAACTAGGCATAATTTCATACATATTTATTAAAACAAATCTGTCTATACTGCTTAGCGTTATTAAATGCTTAGAAGGAAACAGTTTGTTTTAGTTAGATCTGATTGAGTGAATACATCTAGTTTAGTGAATACATCTAGTTTAGTGAATGTATATAGTTTAGCGAATGTATCTAGATAAGTAAAGGCTTATAGTTTAGTGAATGTGTCTAGTTTAGTGAATGTATAATTTAGTGAATAATAGTGAATGTATATAGTTAAATGAATGTATATAGTTTAGCATATGTATCTAGTTTAGTGAATGTATGTAGCCGGACGAATGTATCTAGTTTAGTGAATGTATGTAGCCGGACGAATGTATCTAGTTTAGTGAATGTATATAGTTAAGTGAATGCATATAGTCTAACGAATGTATCTAGTTTAGTGAATCTTCAATGTTATCAGCAGTAGAAAACCTCTGCTGGTTTGGACATGTACACCAAGAGGCACAATGCTGTCTTCGATAAGACGTATGGAATGATGACCTATTAGAAATTGTGAGCAGTACGTAGCGTAGCGGTAGTTAATACACCAGCTAGCAGCAAACATAAGGGAGTTTATTCAATGTGTCTATTTTTAGACGGAAGTGTTGCGTGCCGTGCCCTTCGGTGCATATTCCCTAAAGTTGGCCTTTTTTGTGTGCATGAATCAAAGAAGTGCGGCACTCCATAATCCCACACGTCAAGTCTTAGTTCCTAGTAGTTCTTCTATTGACTTTTGGCGTTGTGCCATTGTTTTCCTTTTGTGGAATGGTAAGTTCGGCGTTGTGCCGATGTTTTCCTTTTGTTGAATGGTAAGTTCTGTGTTGTATCATTGTTATCCTTTTGTTGAACGGTAAGTTCTGTGTTGTGTCATTGTTTTCCTTTTGTGGAATGGTAAGTTCTGTGTTGTGCCATTGTTTTCCTTTTGTGGAATGGTAAGTTCTGTGTTGTGTCATTGTTTTCCTTTTGTGGAATGGTAAGTTCTGAGTTGTGTCATTGTTTTCCTTTTGTTGAATAGTAAGTTCTGTGTTGTGTCATTGTTTTCCTTTTGTGGAATGGTAAGTTTTGTGTTGTGTCATTGTTTTCCTTTTGTTGAATGGTAAGTTCTGTGTTGTGTCATTGTTTTCCTTTTGTGGAATGGTAAGTTCTGTGTTGTGTCATTGTTTTCCTTTTGTGGAATGGTAAGTTCTGTGTTGTGTCATTGTTTTCCTTTTGTTGAATGGTAAGTTCTGTGTTGTGTCATTGTTTTCCTTTTGAGGAATGGTAAGTTCTGAGTTGTGTCATTGTTATCCTTTTGTTGAATGGTAAGTTCTGTGTTGTGTCATTTTTTTTCTTTTGTGGAATGGTAAGTTCTGTGTTGTGTCATTGTTTTCCTTTTGTTGAATGGTAAGTTCTGTGTTGTGTCATTGTTTTCCTTCTGTGGAATGGTAAGTTCTGTGTTGTGTCATTGTTTTCCTTTTGTGGAATGGTAAGTTCTGTGTTGTGTCATTGTTTTCCTTTTGTTGAATAGTAAGTTCTATGTTGTGTCATTGTTTTCCTTTTGTGGAATGGTAAGTTCTGTGTTGTGTCATTGTTATCCTTTTGTTGAATGGTAAGTTCTGTGTTGTGTCATTGTTTTCCTTTTGTGGAATGGTGAGTTCTGTGTTGTGTCATTGTTATCCTTTTGTTGAATGGTAAGTTCTGTGTTGTGTCATTGTTATCCTTTTGTTGAATGGTAAGTTCTGTGTTGTGTCATTGTTTTCCTTTTGTTGAATGGTAAGTTCTGTGTTGTGTCATTGTTTTCCTTTTGTTGAATGGTAAGTTCTGTGTTGTGTCATTGTTTTCCTTTTGTGGAATGGTAAGTTCTGAGTTGTGTCATTGTTTTCCTTTTGTTGAATAGTAAGTTCTGTGTTGTGTCATTGTTTTCCTTTTGTGGAATGGTAAGTTCTGAGTTGTGTCATTGTTTTCCTTTTGTTGAATAGTAAGTTCTGTGTTGTGTCATTGTTTTCCTTTTGTGGAATGGTAAGTTCTGAGTTGTGCCATTGTTTTCCTTTTGTGGAATGGTAAGTTCTGTGTTGTGTCATTGTTTTCCTTTTGTTGAATGGTAAGTTCTGTGTCGTGTCATTGTTTTCCTTTTGTGGAATGGTAAGTTCTGAGTTGTGTCATTGTTATCCTTTTGTTGAATGGTAAGTTCTGTGTTGTGTCATTGTTATCCTTTTGTTGAATGGTAAGTTCTGTGTTGTGTCATTGTTTTCCTTTTGTTGAATAGTAAGTTCTGTGTTGTGTCATTGTTTTCCCCTTGTAGGAGTAGGAGGACGTGGTCGCTGAATGGTAAAGTGCTTGACTTCCGTTGTCCCGGATTCAAATCTCGGTGAAAACAGTGATGCTTACTTTCGGAACTTTTATGGCCTCCCAAACCACCCAACTCTAATGGGTGCCTCTTTTTAGTTTGGGAATGTAACGCGTTTGGTCACGCTGGCCACATAACACTCTCGTTAACCGTGGGCCACAGAAACAGGTGACTTTTAAATCATCTGCCCTATAGATGGCAAGGTCTGAAAGTGGATATTACGTTTTTAAATGGTAAATATGGATTGCTATGAAACTCTATGTGGATGAAGATGATATGTGCTTATACACAACTAAATTAATGTCCCATCGGTTGAGTGAAAGGTAACCGTTTACCTGTCTGGAGACCTTAGATATCAAGCTTTTTTTCTGACTCTCACATACGAAGGAATTGATTGTCCATCACTATTAGCACGAATAATTTACCTTTATTTTCCCTGGCTATTTCGTCATTAACCGTCCAGAGAAATTTAAAACAAAAATCCATTGCTCAAGGGAAGTCATCTCGTCTGCTTAATATTTATGTCTTAATGAGAGGATACAGAAAGGGGCTTAATTCTAGATCATAACAAAATTAAATTCAGATTTTAAAAAAAAAGGCCGGGATGGAAGAGTCTCGTTCAAGCGACGAGTTTCATTTGATCATAATTCAGGAATGGGCGAGATCTGTAATGTAGCACCGCCAGAGACATTGCCAGCAAAATCATAATTTTATTGGCATTGACGTCATGGAATTCCTTTAAAAATATTCGTTATAAAATTTCTTTCTTTTTTCAAACAGTTTTTTTTTTTTGAGAACTTCAAATCTGCCAAGAGAGTGTCTATGCTGGCAACAACGAGGTTCCATTTTTTGAAATGTCCTGTCATGGTTCAGCTGTAAATTAAATGCTTTTCCGAGTTTCCGATAAAAAATGGATATAAGTTTAATATTTTAATCACAGGGAGACTTAAATATATATTTTAGATTGATTGGAGAATTCAAACTTTTCACAGAAATTGTTCATACGTCATGTGCTCATTTGGTTGTACTTTTTTTTCGCGTTGTGAACAGTGAAGGTCCTCCAACATCCCGAATGTGCTACATCTAGACACGTGAAGGTCCTCCAACATCCCGAATGTACTACAGCCAGGATGGCTGCCTGGTCGTGCGGTTTGCGCGCTGGACTGTCGTTCGGATTTATCGACGGTCGAGGGTTCCAACCCTGCCCGCTCCCATCCCCCGTCGTCCTGCGGGAGGTTTGGACTAGGAAGTCAACTATCTTCAACTCTGAAGGAACATCCGAAACATGTAAAACATTTTACAAACAAACATTTTACAAACATCTAGACACATGAAGGTCCTCCTACATCCCATATGTGCTTACATCTATACACGTGAAAGTCCATTACATCTCACATGTGCTACATCTAAAACATAAAAGTCCTACTTCATCCAGTGGCGTAGCTAGGAATTTGCCATCATTTGGGGGCCCGCGGGGGGGGGCTTGACCTCTTTGGGGGCCCCTGCATTTTGCGTAATATTTAATATTTACAGTAAAAAACACTAATTAGTGGGCCCCCTTCAACACGAGCCCGGGGGAATTATCCCCCGCCCTCCCCCACCACCCTAGCTACGCCTCTGCCTGCCTCCCACATGTGCTACATCAAAACACGTGAAAATCCTCTTACAGCCCTGTTACAGTCTCGGTTGACATTGCCTGTGAAATGTTCACCTCGGGCTAAGACGGTAAGAAAGACACGTGGAACACCTGATATAGAAACATGTTGCATATATCTCACACGAAATGCTGGAGCTAGAGATAGATGAAGGTCACTGTCATTAGTTACTTATGAAGTTTAACATTTCTGCGACACACAATGCAAAATCTTTTTATGGTTAATGAGCTTTCAATTTAAAGATGATGTTTGCATTTTTCTTCCTTATAGTAATCTTCAGTCAAGCATGACAAAGAATATGGACACCACATCTATATAAACATCTGAGACTTCATATGTAATTTAAATCTGATTTTACATATGTTAAAAACATGTCCGACTGTGATTTTTTTATTTGTAAATATAAAGTAATATATAGATATTAATTTCATGCATTATATTTGTTACACAATGCGGATTAGTAAGATAATCTCTCCATAAAGCTGACATGACATTTAAATTTGAGCAGTATTACAATATTTATATCTTTTACAAATGTTTCGCAAATTAACTTTTTAAAATGCGAAAGTTTGCCAACGGAAGAAAAAAATTAGCCGTTGCACTTACATCTATAGCACGATACAGGTGCTGGCGAAATTAAATTGGATTTTCCAAAGCGCTTATAGTTTTAGACAGATAAAGTTGATAGACGGACTGGCACACTGACGAACAGAGTGACACATATCGAAAGAACAAAAAAGTTGCTCGCCTAAGATAGCGGTTGAAAAATCAGGGGAAACAATCGGGTATTAGATTATTTCTTACAGTTCTATGCTCGAGTTTTACCAGGGGCTCGTCAATCGAAGTCATGTCCTAGAATCTAGATTCTAGAAGTTTTTTTTTTTTTCGTTGAATAATCAGAGAGGAAGTTGAAACAGTTAAACCATGAACATTTCTACAATAAAGTTATAAATTAAGTGTCCCCCACCCCCTCTTCGGTCATGTTTGTCTCCCTTTGAGCGTCAAAGGCACTTGTTTGCACCGAGGAGGATCTTCCAACTACAGGAAATTAAAATAAATTTTTTTCCGGTTGCAAGCTACACAGGCATTTCTCTTCTTAATTGCTTTTTTTTTCTAAAAAGGGGGGGGGGAATGTTCTTTAAACAAAACTAAATTACAGTGAGTGATATTTTTTACAAATCTTATAAAAACTCACTCTGTCTGTCTGTCTGTCTGTCTGGTAAAAAGTGTGTGCGCGTTATTTCTCTTACACCCATTCTAGAATTAAGCTGAAACTTTACACAGTTATTCATTGGCAAGACATACATAAAAAAATATTAATTATTCAATTAATTATTGGTAATTAATTATTTTGTTTGATATTGAATAGGCGAAGTTACTTCTACATTAGTGAGAGATATAGTTGTAAGTGCTGACTTATTCCCCTTAGATAATCTTTTTTTTTTTTTTTTTTTTTAAAAAGATTTTTTTTTTTGTGTAAACATGACCCTTAGTGATGCCTTGCTAATGGATGGTCAACTGAGCTGGTCAATTAGAACAAAAAAAAATGAATATAAATGAAAACATGCAATGTATATTGAAATTTGTTGATATGTAGTACACAAAAATATGAGTTAAAATGTGTACACTGCGTTTAGCTATAGTAAACAACTGAAATACCTACATTTAATTTGACTGTTAAACTGCTGAAAATGTCCACATCGTATACAAGAGATCTTGTATCAAGGCGTCACTAGGGCTAGTGTTACCCGGTGCAGACCGCACTCCCCGCAACCCTCCTAGTGACGCCACTGTCTAATATCATTTAATACCAAATTGTTCTTTTGGTTCTTGCGTTTGTCCTCAAATTAGTGAAGCTGGTGATAGCATTTTAAAAAGTCGAATTCAGTCGAAAACTACAGACCAATCTTTAAAGTACTTAACCTGTTTTTTACTGTAAATTTAGAATAGCTGCAAATGCCTGCAATCCTCTAAGGTCGTCTTGACCCACGAGTGTTTTTATTTTTAGCTACTACCCATCAAATATTCTAGTCAGTGATTCTGAAGATTAGAACCCTAAACTTAAGAGCTACATGAATTATGGTCTAACTCATGAGATGAAGACCATAAACCAAAAGTGACATTCATTTCAAATGACCTAATCCGAAAGCATTCAGGACAAAGTGCATTTTGTGTATTAAAGTCAACATTATATACTGGTCAATAACTTCCTAGAACCTCTGAACGGACACGATCGATGTAGAAGTCGGTCAGTAGACGGAGACACGGTTTTTTCCCGGATGAGCTTTCAACTTTTATTTGTATCATTCGGTAATAAAAAAAAATGCTTACAAATGATATAGAGAGTAATCATATTGTAAGACGTGACTCACTATTAATAGTCATTTCTCAAATTACAAGAAATGACGGAGAGCCTAGATAAAAAGGCACCCAAAATTGGCCTGCGCATAAACTTGGATAAGACTAAAATTTTGCGAGTGGGATATAAGGCAAAAGGATGCCACCGTCAGACTTGGCGAGTCAAAGCTTGAAGGGCTGGACAAGTTCACGTACCTTGGCAGCATCATAACAAATGATGGGGATGCCTACCATGGTGTAGCATTCCGAATAGGAAAGGCAGGGAGCATTGTCCAAAGGCTGCATCCTATTTGGACAAGCAAAGTTATTGGACTCGAGACAAAAATACACCTTCTTAACACAATCGACATCCCGACAGCAACATACGCATGTGAGACATGGAAGTCATCTGATTACGACTTCAAAGCAAAAACCTCTTGCAGAAGGGGGCAGATGATGTTAAGGTCATCTGTTTCTTTGGCCGATGTTTAACAAGCAGGGTGTTATGTGGCCAGCATAACGACAAACGCCTTTACTATCCCCAACTAAAGTCAGGTACCCATTAGAGTTGGCTGGACTCAGGGGCGCCCTAAAAATCCCGCAATTCAAAATTCCAGTCTTCACCGAGATTCGAACCCAGGACCCCAGGTTCGGAAGCGCCCCCTATTTTAACAATATCCCGTTGTTACAAAGGAGTAGACAGAAAGGCGTTACATATTCTGTCAATATAAATGTGTCCGAAATGGAATCACAATAGCGACTGGGTAACACGATCACTATCTGACCATTGTCATATCGAGACCATTTGTTATAGAAGGCCTGAACACTGAACAGCAACGTCACAACTGTGGGGATATAAGACCTCGTTGTTATGTCTTACAAACCTATTACTTGGCAACGAGCCCACGGGTTGTGACGTTGCAGGTCAGTGTTCAGGCCTTCCATATTGATTGATCTCGGTCCAATACGCAAGCTTAAACTGTACAGCCATAGAAAGATATATCAGGGCTAGTAAAACACTTTTCGCAAAGAAACTTTACCAGGTAAAAAAAGTGACAGATGTGATTGGCAAGGCAACGCCAATGAAAGGACCGGAGTGTCCGTGGAAATAATTAAATCCTTGCAAAAGACAGAGAGGAAAGGAATGGAGAGAGACGGTCGACAGATCCTATATGGAGCCCCAGCAGTCCAACAGACAAAGGGACAAGTGAAGAAGATCAATATTTTATTATTTAATATTCCTTACTCTATTACTTGGAAAGTGGCGATCAATTTTGCCAACATTTACTTATGAACCAATAGAGAGAAAAGAGAAGTCTGCGAAGAAAAGAATTCAATTCAAGATGAATTCAGGTTCGCAAGAGAAAGGACAATTACAAGGACGAGATAAATAATGAACCCAGAACCTAATATTTACCAAGCTAAGAGTATGAATACATGTGAAGTTGAGTTTGAATTATAGGGGAATAGGTGAGCAAAGGAAATAAACATCTGATTTGTGGGATTATAGAAAAAATGAAATGAGAAAACTAAAAGCGTTAGACAGATATACCTGTGTTGTAAGAGAGAGAGAGAGAGAGAGAGAGAGAGAGAGAGAGAGAGAGAGTTCACGTCAGTGCATGGAGAAACAAGCCTGCGCGCTTTCACTATGCATTGTTGGCTTCTATCGCGTGACCCTATATCACAACGTCAGAAGACTTGGGTTCGTAGCATGGGTCTTATGTTCTCAATGTCCTAAGGTCAATTTAGTCATGTATGTTAAAGTCCTACCACCGTATATCTACATGTCCTTAGGTCAATTTAGTCATGTATGTTAAAGTCCTACCACCGTATATCCACATGTCCCTAGGTCAATTTAGTCATGCATGTTATTAAAGTCCTACCACCGTATATCCACATGTCCCTAGGTCAATTTAGTCATGCATGTTATTAAAGTCCTACCACTGTATATCTTTTATGGAGCAGAGGCACCATTGGTTGTAGCGTTCGAGAAGCTTTAGATGCCTTCTATGTACAATCTAATGGGCAGCAGATTTCTACTACACGTGAGACTATGAAATCCTTTTTAAAAAATCAGCCAATGGAATGTATCATTGTTTATTTTAAAACCAGCGTTGATAAAAACGTGAATGCCGCTGATAGTCAGTAGGAAAGACGGATTTTATATGGCTATGAAAACCCCGATATGACCTACTTTTTTTGGTCACAAGTTATACTTGTGAAGCTATTTTAGTGTCGAAAGTGTCACCGGGTTCATGATATGAACTATGCATTGGACTGTGGGTCATGAAATGTCTGCTATTCAACAACGCACTCATTTGTATAGAAAATACAATAAAACATGCATAAATGTGATCCTTTGGGACCAGGTAAAACAAAGGACGTTTGGGACACGAGGCCTTCATTAGCCGCCAAACAAACAAACAAAAATAATACAAACAATAAACACAAAATAGGCACCAGTCCCTCAGGGTCACTTTTATGCATGTTTATTGCATTTTCTATACCATCGTTCACCCCTACAGAAGTATAATCTTTGTTTTTGCACACGACTTTTTGTTTCTTAGACATTTCTAAGACATTGACTTTTTCAAAAATGTTACGCAGGTAAAAATAAAAACAACAGGCGAAATAAAAGAAGCTTTTTTTTTTCATTTCTTCTTCTTCTCTTTTTTTAATTCTCTCTCTCCCCCCCCCCCCTTTCTCTCTCTCTCTCTCTCTCTCTCTCTCTCTCTCTCTCTCTCTTTCTCTGGTTTTATTTTCGGAAATATGATCTGCAATGCTTGATAAAAAAAACATTAGCTGGTATCAAATGAGCATGAAAAAAAAAAGGAACAGACTTTGACAGAATATGTCGGATAAACTAAATAATAAAGAAGATATTAAATTCACTTATTTCGGTTTGAATGGGAAATTTGAAAAATGTCAAGAAAAACACAAAAAAGCACACACACGCACAAAAACACTCACACACACACTCATACATACATATATATTATATATATATACATAAAATAAAGCACAATGTAAGGCGAATGGATGTAGGTATGAATGTCCTGCATAAAAATCAAAACTGTTTGACCAATCTTGATAAAACTTGGCAAAAATGTTCCTTTGATCATGACGGAGACAGTAGTATATGTTTAAAAAGTCCGTCCAACAACAAGAAAGCCCCTCCCCCCCCCCAAAAAATACTTAAATTTATCTTTACTAAAAAACTAAACTTTTAAACAAATCGGGTAAACCTGTTTTCAAAGTATAATATATTAGATGCTTAACATATTACATATGAATATGTCGGCTAAACCCATTTCCACACTCTACTTTCGTTTTCGTGCCAATATATAAAGTGCAAAAACCGGCATTCTAAAACATTCAATAAAATGCTTCAAAAGCTCAGGCGAGGTAAGAAATGAATTCTGAATATCCTACTTTGCCTAGGCGTTGTATAGCATCAGGGCCGGCCTTAGATAATTTGAAGCCTGAGGCGAAGTGCATCGTTCCAAATGAAATAGAAAAAGAAAAGAGCAGCAAAAAAATTAATTAATTAAAAAACAAATAAAAATAAAGAATAAAAAATAAATTATGCAATTTATTTCAAACCTAATCAGGCTAGTGTACTCCTGCAATAAAATTGGGCTTGATTGTAGCCATTTCTTGTTCAAAAACTTGTTATGAGTCCTGTGTGAGTCCCTCATCAATCGGAGGCCTTAAGCCCCTGTCTAATTTGCCTATGCCTAAGAACGACACTGAAAGAATGCCTAGGCATTCTATAGAATGACTGGAACTTTTTTAGGCAATGTGTGAAATGTTGATTTTAAAGTAATCTTATATAATACAGACGTTACTTCAAAAAAGAAGATGATTACGTCCTACGCGTCATGCATTTAGTCATGCATATTAACCAATGACTTAAATTCTGCCAAGTCACTGGTTTTTATGTCTAGCTCAGGCAACCCATTCCATGCTCTAATAGCACTAGGGAAGAAGGAGTATTTGTACAAATTTGTCCTAGCATATGGGACGAGGAATGTGACTTTATCTTTGTGTCTTTCAGAGTATTTTATTAAATTTTGTTTTTGTATTTGAAGATTATGGTTCAGTGTTTTATGTATAATTGCTACTTTACTTTTGAGTCTTCTGTCCTGAAGGCTTTCTAAATTTAGTGATTTTACTATAGGTGTTACTCTAGTCAAAGGTGAATATTCATTTGTTATGAATCTCACTGCTCTATTTTGTGTCTGTTCCAGTTTCTTAATGTTTTCTTGAGTTGAGGGGTCCCAAATGGAGGATGCATATTCTATTATTGGCCTAACCAAGGTTAAATAACATTTTAGTTTTATGTTCTTGTTTGATTTATAGAAATTTCTTTTAATAAATCCTAATGCTTTGTTTGATTTTTTTATAGTTTCATCAATATGTGGATTCCATGACAGTTTTTCATTTATTATAACACCTAGGTATTTTGCGTTTTTAGTCTGTGTTACTGGTTTGCCATGAATAAGATAAGTGGAATTAATTTGTTTTAGTTTTTTTGTTACTCTTAACAACTGATAAAGTAATTGATTAATAATATACATTTCTCGGAATAATGTTTCTACTCCCTGTAATGTCAGTAACTGTGGGTGCCTGATCGCAATACACTCTTGCACAATTGATTTTTACATAACACCATATTATATACTGCTGGTAAAATGATTGGCAAAAAACAAACCCCATTTGGGCAGTTGTTTGAGACAAACATCTATAAAAAAAAGCTAACAAGATCCTCGAAATAAAGAATCACCCTTTGTGTCAGGATTTTGTGATTTTACCATCACAAAAGAGATACAAGACACCGATAGCAAAGATAAACAGACAAAAACACTCTTTTGTTCCCCTGGCAATCAAATCATTAAATACGTACAATCTGGTATAAACTTTGTCGCATGTAAATTATGAGTGAGTCTGGTGTGAGTGTACACTTTGGTTTCTTATAGTTATAATGTTTTTGTTAGGTGTAATGCACAAATTGTAATACAAATTTCCATACGGACAATAAAGATTATTATTATTACTATTAGCCGAGGCGAGCTTAAATGTGGACGCCTTAACAAAGATGCCCCCACCCCCTCGTAAGCGCTATTAAGATCAACTCTGGCGCCATTTCGCCCACACTGGCATAGAGGAAAGTAGTTGGCATCCAGTGGCAGCAGAAGGCCTCTGAAAGAGGGACAAACATTTGAGACTCAAAGAAAAGCCATTATTGAAGAAAATCGCAGAAGGAAAGAAAACTTAGATAGAACGCCAGCGGACAACGGCTACGTCTGCACGAGATGAGGTAAAATATGCAGGTCGCAACTGGGTCTCCATAGTCATGTGAACCACTGCACACATCCTTAATCTTTGAAATCGAGAACATGGCCATTGTAAAATTATTTTAAACGGTTAAACTTAAAGATTAGTATTAATTTAAAATTATTGTATTACTCATACAACTATTCTTTAGATAGTCTTCAGACTGAAATATATGTAGGGGAGACTACACCCAAATTAAGCAATGCGCATAGCGTTTCTCCTACATATTTTATTTTGGTCACTATCATAATGTTTATCTTAAGCAATGTAACTCTTCTGTGGTCACGTTTGTATGTCTTAATCTAAGCATATGGTAAGACCTCACATACTATATAATGTCATAGTCGCATTCCCCATACACGTCGCCATACATACCGCATACATTCCTACACATTTTATTTACATTCTCCTCACATTTCACTACACATTCACACACTCACACACAAACCCCATACAATGAAAACCTATTTCTCCCACATCCCCACACTCACACACAAACCCCATACATTCATAACATATTTCTCACACATTCTCCATACATTTCGCCTTGTAATCATGCATCCACGAACATTTCAATTTGAATCCCACACATTCCCCACATGTTTTGCCATACTGTCTACAAACATTTCTCCACATTCTACCCCACACTCCTATGACATTTCACCATACGTTCCACATACATTGTCACAAATTGCGCCACACATTTCCCACATATTTCCCCACACATTGTCTTTAGTTTTGTTTACCTTTCACCGGCCGGCCGGCAACAAATATCTTTTAATGTAATTACAAGTGCTTTAAGGATTTTAAAAACTTTGCGTCCTGCCGAGATACATCTGTTTTATTAGCTATAATTTGATTATCAACGCCAGCTGTATAACATAATGATAGATTTTCATTCCTGAAATATTGTGTTTACATTCATAATGTAACTTTCACAACAACGTAACTTATCAACTGTGTCAACAAATCAACATTGTCAATGGACCTCATTCACCAATCGTAAACAAACAACATTTAGCCACGTGAGAATATTGATAAAACAATGGAAATTACGTATCAAATGTCAGCCTTTACGGATTGCGTAATTTGTATAGAAGATATAGAGAACCACGAGACAAAATGTTGTTTGTTTACAATTGGCGAATGAGGTCCATTTTTAAATGCTATAAAGAAAGATCCTTAAGTCCCTCTTCAATCATGCATAAGCTTTGTTCATGATTATTTCACGTTTCCTTTCAGTTTGTTTTTATATTCAAACTAGTCGACTCACGGCGTAGCATACGCCGCTATTTTGCAGGGCCGGCCTTATGTCACTGTAACCTATGCGACCTCAGTGGGCCCCGCACTTTGATAGGACCCGCGCTAGTTCTAGTCCGTCCGACTTGCAGAAATAAAAGAGTGATCTTTCCATTACTTGGTGTCCAAACTCTTGAGCCATGAAGAGGATTATATATAGAGAGAGATAGATTTGTTTCGGCCCTCGAGGCCTACATAAATTTGTATCTCATGATGGCAAAATGGCCCAAACGTCTTCTGTTTTGCATTATGGCTCAGCACAGAGTTTTTTAGGCTAATTATAGTTATTTCTATAAGTAGATGTAAATATTTTATCGCCTTGATCAATTTGATAGAATTAATAAAGATCTTACAGTAGAAATCACATTGGGGTATTTTTGTGTGCTTAGACATTGTATTACCTTTATCCTATATCCAATCAAGGTAGAAATAGAAACTATTTAAATGACTAAATCATACCTGAAACACCGTAATGGCGACGCTTGGACTCAGCATCTCACACCTTGCAGACTCCTCAATTTTCTCTTGGTTCCACTGCTTGAACGATAGGCCCATCTGCAGAGCCAGGCCGATGCACCATAAGGATGACAAGAGCCAGACAGTCGTCATTACCCTTAGAGGCCTGGACAGTCCTGGCTGGAAATATTAATGCATACAGTCAATGCTGGACTAAGCCTGCTTCACTACAGTTATAAACAGGGGAAACGAATGCGTACCTAACCCAAACAAACAACAACAAAACAAACAAACCAATAAACAAACAACAACAAAACTAACCAAAAAACAAACAACAACAACAAAACTAACCAGTAAACAACCAATAAACAAATAACAACAACAAAACTAACCCATAAGCTAATAACAACAAAAACTAACCAATAAACAACAACAAACAAACCAATAAACAAATAACAATAACAAAACAAACCATTAAACAAACAGCAACAATAACAAACTAAACCAAACCTATAAACAAGCAGCAACAACTCTAAACTATATTCTACTATTTTATTTATCTGCTAGAAGATTGACACGAAAAATGGGTACCAAAAAAAAACAACAGCTGGATATTCAACCAAGAGGTTCCCAATGACAACTCCAGTTTGAGATTCTTCGACTTGTAGAATTATTAGGACGTTTCATCCTGTCTCTAATAAGTAGGGCCTCTACCTGACATACTCTGGGCTAGTGATCTTTGTGCTGGCCGCATGAGAACCCCGTTAACCGTCGTCTGCCTCGCCTCCACCCCCGATAATTTTTACACAATTCCCACTAAAATTCGCAAGGTCTGAAAAGGATACCTTTGCTTTTACTTGAGAAGAGTGGGGGAATAATTAATTTAGAATCGACAAACACTGTCCCTGAGGTCACTGACATGATTGGACAGACGATCAACACAGATAAGGAGGACAGGATGTGGGGAAAGAATGTAATCCAGCCATCAGCTAACAAACACGAGAGTCAATCAAACAATAATGTTAAGAGATAACGTGTAGTTAAATATGGAGTCCAAACATATCTTTGGGGGATTTGATGACTTCTTCTAAACAATGACAAGTAGTTGCAATTAAAACAGCCAAATGTCCCCACCTCCCTGTTGCAAAGTTCCCCCTTTCAGACCTTGCGATCTATAGGGCCGAGGATGTTAAGATCCTCTGTTTCTTTGGCCAACGGTTAACGAGCAGAGTGTCATGTGGCCAGCACAACGACCAACCGCCTTCAGGTACCCATTAGAGTTGGGTGGACTCAGGGGCACTCTAAAAATCCCAAAATTCAAAATCCAAGTCTTCCACGAGATTCGAACCCAGGACTACAAGTTCAGAAACCAGTCGCTTAAACACTCAGCCACCATGCCCCAAACCCTGCTGTAATAAATGTAAAAAAAAGTCTAAATGCCCAAGTGACGTCATAAAGGGGAAATAGTTTCGCCCACAAAAGCATTGTCAGCCAAATTTGAAAAGTTGAATGACCTTCGGCCACAACTGATTTTAAAACATGAAAAAAACAACAACAACGGTAGAACTTCCGCATCGATCTTCTCAGGGTGGAAAACTCTAGATCTAATAGGTCTATCATAGACGTGTGCCCAGAGGAATAATTTCATCATTCCAAAAATATAGTTTTATTGGACGACAAAACATGAGGAGCGGGGGTGGGCTTCAAAATCATCTGTCGTCTGAATGAAGTTAATCAGAGTTATCCGTCATTTCAAAGGAAATGATTTGTCCCATCATTTCTTATACATGATGTTATAGAGCGATACAGACAGTGTTTTCTAGGTTGTATACATGAATAAATGTCTTTTAAGGTAAAGTATCCATTTAAGACCCTGAGATCTATAGAGCAGATGATTTAAAGTCATCTGTTTCTACAACAGACTGTTAATGATGGTGTCGTGTGGTCAAAACGGATGTCCCTTTACTAATGTCAGGTCTATATTCCAGTTGGGCGAACTGAAGAGAGTTCTAGTAAAGTAAAGTTCCGCTTTCAGACCATGCGGTGCTAAAAAATTTCGAAATTCAAAATAGTTTTCACCGATATTCGAACCCGAAAGCCTCACGGTTTGGAAGCCAAGCTCCTTATCACTCGGCCACTATACCCCCCCCCCCTTTTAAAAGTATGACTCTTTTCAGTGCACGGACCAAAAGTATGGAAATCCCTCCCCATTGATTTCAGACAGACAATATGCTACACCACTTTTAAGAAGAACATTAAGACCTATCTGTTTAAAACTTTTTTAGATTACTTGGTCATTGTAGCTGCCGTGTTTGTGTTTGTAATGTTATTACAGCGCCTTTATAAATAAAATTATTATTATTATGGACGCAATATTTAATGGTGAAAAATACATTATTGCTCTTGCTCTGTGGTTAGAAAATAGACAACCAGGAAGCTATTCTGATCCTGTTCTTAAAGCATGGTGTAGTTGCCATGTTTTCTAAAATGTATCACCATTAGGGGACCGTATCAGAATAGCTGATCAGAAACATCTGTCCATTAGCAAAATTAACTTTGTGAGTTGCAGATTAAGTTATTTTTTTTAAAAATATGAAAAAAGAAAGTGAATGAAGAGAAGAAAAGAGAGAAGAGAGACCATTAAGAATAAAAGAGAACAAAAAGAGCGAGTAAGAAAGAGGGAGAGAATGAGAGAGACAGAACGAGAGAGAAAAACAAACCCTAATAAAATACTCAGGCAAAAAGAGAGAGGCACTTTTCTTATACCATATGCTGGGACTATTTCATACAATTGCTCCGTTTTCCCTAGTGCCATTAGAGAATGGAATGGGTTGCCTGAATCAGCAAGGAAAAGCAATGATTTAGCAGAGTTGAAGTCTTTGATTAACATACATGATTAGATTGACAGTAACGTCTGTAATCTTTAAGATAAAAAGATAAAGAGAATGGACGAAACACAAAAGGGAAAAAGAGATGGAGAGAGAGAGAGAGAGAGAGAGAGAGAGAGAGAGAGAGAGAGAGAGAGAGAACTAGAAAGAGCTATCTGCCTTAAAGTACAAAACAGACACTCATCAGAAAGCCATACTATATGTTCATTGTATATTATATACACATGCAGAATACACGGTTAAAAATGCAGAAAAAATTTGCACAAAAGTACACACACCACACACACGAAAAAAAAAACCCCACATACACCCATACACACACTGAGGAAGAAAAAAAGAATCACAAACACACACACAGAGTTTATAGTACTATATTGTGAACACAATAGTTCTGAGATATTTTTCTAGGAACAAAAAAAAGGGGGGGGGGAAAGAAGCTAAATGTTTACAACATTGTAATATACAGATAACTTAAACCGAGTCTAACGCTTTATCCCTTTAGTGTTTAATTTAATGAACTACGAGTTTAACGCTATGTCACTTTAGTGTTTAAATTAATGAACTACGAGTTTAACGCTATGTCACTTTAGTGTTTAAATTAATGAACTACGAGTTTAACGCTATGTCACTTTAGTGTTTAATTTAATAAACTACGAGTTTAAAGCTATGTCCCTTTAGTGATTAATTTAGTAAACTACGAGTTTAACGCTATGTCACTTTAGTGTTTAAATTAATAAACTACGAGTTTAACGCTATGTCACTTTAGTGTTTAAATTAATGAACTACGAGTTTAACGCTATGTCACTTTAGTGTTTAATTTAATAAACTACGAGTTTAACGCTATGTCCCTTTAGTGTTTAATTTAATAAACTACGAGTTTAACGCTATGTCACTTTAGTGTTTAAATTAATAAACTACGAGTTTAACGCTATGTCACTTTAGTGTTGGATTTAATGAACTACGAGTTTAACGCTATGTCACTTTAGTGTTTAAATTAATAAACTACGAGTTTAACGCTATGTCACTTTAGTGTTTAAATTAATAAACTACGAGTTTTACGCTATGTCACTTTAGTGTTTAAATTAATGAACTACGAGTTTAACGCTATGTCACTTTAGTGTTGGATTTAATGAACTACGAGTTTAACGCTATGTCACTTTAGTGTTTAAATTAATAAACTACGAGTTTAACGCTATGTCACTTTAGTGTTTAAATTAATAAACTACGAGTTTTACGCTATGTCACTTTAGTGTTTAAATTAATGAACTACGAGTTTAACGCTATGTCACTTTAGTGTTGGATTTAATGAACTACGAGTTTAACGCTATGTCACTTTAGTGTTTAAATTAATAAACTACGAGTTTAACGCTATGTCACTTTAGTGTTTAATTAATGAACTACGAGTTTAACGCTATATCCCTTTAGTGTTTAATTTAATGAACTACGAGTAGTAATCTTGTATTCTTAAGGAACATCCAAAACATGCAAAAAAAAATAATCCTACACTTTAAGACTATAGTATACCGATACATCAAGTCTTAACAGAACGTCACCAGGAGTACAGAACATCCACACTTGCTTATGCCCTGGAAGTAGCTCGTTTACTATTATGTGTTCAAGAGAATGGTTGACCTAAATATACATGTTTCAATATGAGTGGGTGTTTGGCTTCGTAAAAGTAGTAACATTTCCCCTTTCAGACCTTGCGATCTATGGGGCAGATGATGTTAAGGTTATCTGTTTCTTTTGGCCAACGGTTAACGAGCAGGGTGTTATGTGGCCAGTACAACGACCAACCGCCTTTACTTTCCCCTACTAAAGTCAGGTACCCATTAAGATTGGGTACTCAGGGGCGCCGTAAAAATCCCGAAATTCAAAATCCCACTCTGATTCGAGATTCGAACCCAGGACCTTAGGTTCGGAAGCCAATCGCTTAACCATTCGACCACCGCGCCCCGTATGTTTGGCTTGCTTACATATACCTACAATTCAGTGCATTCAGTCTTTTGTATTTATGAAACGCGCAGATGGAGTTCCATCGTTTTAGTGCATGAACTCCAACCAATAGAGCGGTTCAAATGTGGGAAAAGATCGATAGGAAATCCCAAGATGTTCATTTTTGTTTGTTGTTTTTTTTTTTGACAAGAACTGATGTATGGCCATCGAGGGAACATTAACCCGCTTAGTGCTTACGTGGGCTGGGAATCTGTTGCTAAGTTGTTTTTTTTTTTTGTTTTTTTTTAAACTAGGAACCGGTGTACATCCATTATGGGAACATTAACCCGATGAGTACTCACGTGGGTAGGGAATCTGATAGGATGACAAATGGCCATGTAGCGCTCTACTGTGAAAGCTGTAATGGTCAGCACGGACACGTTGCTGGACACCTCGGACGCCCAGAAGCGAAACCTGCAGAAGCCCTCCCCAAAGGGGAATGGGTACTGAGACCAAGTGAGGTAGATCTCCATAGGGAGGCCCATCAGCAGCAGTAGAAGGTCAGAGATGGACAGATTGAAGAGATAGTAGTTGGTCACTGTTCGCATATATCTGAGGACAAAAAAAAATGAATAGATGAGATCTGGGTTATCTTGTATAAACTTTATGAGGAATGTGCAACACTTTTCAATATAGGTCTAGGGTATGTTCTCAATGTCTATAGACTGTAATAATTTTTCCTGCTAAAATATTGTGTTTTTTTTTTCAAGTTCGATCGGTTACAATATAGATCTAGGTTATTTCCTCACGGGTTATAGGCTAAAACTTTCAAAATTGTTCTTGGTTCTTAAGGAGCCGGCCTTAAATAATTGGAGGCCCTAGGTGAAGTAAATTAGGGAGCCAAAATAAAATCTAAAAAAACAAAAAAAAAAAAAAAAAAAAACCAATAAGTGGAAAAGTTTCTTCTCTAAAAAAAATTATTTTAGAGTCCCTTGCGAGGTCCCCACCAAACGGAGGCCCTTAGCAGCTGCCTAGATTTCCTATGCCTAAAGCTGGTCTTGATTCTTTCAAGTTCTATCGAATGTAGTATAAATGCATTTAAAATCTTGTCTGGTTCGTTGGTTAGTTCAAGCACTCCATTTTCCCTTGGATCACGTTGTCCGTTTTTGTTCGAAGAATATTTTCTATCTGCTAGCAGACGACATGTTGTCTTAAGACAATAACAAGAAAAAGAATTTTATGGTAATAATAAAAGCAAGAAATATATGCTTTGGAGCTACAGGGATGAGGGGGCCGCAGGTGGGTGATGTAGAAAAATATTCATGTTTAATTTTTATGGCGACTTCCAAGCACACTCCTATTCAAAATGAACATAATCTACCTTGCACGGATTTAGTGTATTGTGTCCCTTATTTTTCCAACCCCCATTTCTTTAAATCAACCAGCTTTCTGCTTGTTTTTCTTTTTAAACTTTATTCTTTTGATACTTATTACGCTTAAAACTACTCTGTCTGTACTCTGTATAGTACAGAGGTTCTCAACCTGTGGGTACGTGACTTTTTGGCGAAGCTGTTTTGTCGCGGCCGTTTTGGCGCAGCCGTTTTGGCTCGAACCGTTTTGGCGCAGGGGACGTTTTGGCGCGAGGTATTTTGACTATAAATTAAGAAACAAGAAGCTCTATACCATATTATTATATGTATAGTTTGAATTCTACCCCCATCCAACAAATTGTTTTTTGATAAAGTTTTTTCTCGTTTTATGAATATGTAATAGTATGTTGGCTGATGTTGGATGGGATATTGGGCGATCACATCAATCCGCACCTTTAACCCTAACCCTTCGAGGGAGGGAGGATCCAATTTTTTTTTTTTCAGAATCACATTTTGTAAACAGAATTAGTTACATTTCTAGATCTTTATGTTATAAGCAGCTTAACGATATTTTATCCAATATTGTGTCGCTTCCCCCCCCCCCCTTTTTTTTTAAATATTATTTCGGACGATTCAGTGGGAAGGCCAAGAGTGGGGTGATAACAAATATTACTCTCCCCATCCAAACAATTTGAGTGATTGGGGGGGGGGTCATATTTTTATGAAGAAATCAAAGTTTATTAAGACAATCGGTTTAATATCTATATAATTAAAGCTAGTCATTGATATTTGAACGCATTTCTTTATTATGTTGCACTACACTCTAATATCAAATTAAATCATTAATAAATATAAATTGAAACAGGGTGGTTGGTATCCAACGTGATCGTGGGAGGGGCGATAGATATAATCGCGAACCCCCCCCCCCCCCCGCACAAAGAAATACCTTTTCAGATACTATGAAATTGACATGCTTTCCCCGGTCCCATTAAGTGTGCAAAACGCATATAATTATATTCTTTAGTTTTCAATGCTTTTTTTTTTTTTAATTTCAAATCATTTTAGTTACCACTTAAAATGTAGAAAATGCATCAATTTTTTTCTATTCTTTGGAGACCAATCATCCTAGAGGCCTTCTGTAACGAATTGAGTTCGACATATCGAGATCTAGTACATGAAAGAACGATCCAAAATAGATTTACATCTTTGGTGGATAACTTAAAGTAGCTAGCTAATAATCTATATCCGGTGTATAAGATAAGCTATGAGTTCAACAAAATATTTTCTGGCACTGTATAATCTATATAGGTGTATAACAACGCTGGCAGAAGATAAACGCCAGAGAAGAAAAGCAAGGCCCACGACACTAGCGCCAGCTGGAATAACCTGCCCAGTGTACAGCCGAACATTCCGGGCTCACATAAGTCTCACCAGCCACATGTGGAGGCATAAAACCCCAGTGCAATGCCCTCAGCCCCCCTGGATGACAATGTGGTCATCATTGTACCACGATGGACGAACTATATATCAGGTGCATAAGGTATAGGAGTATTGATAAGCTATGTGTTTAACAAAATATTTTCTGGTACTGTATAATCTATATCCGGTGTATAAGATATTGATAAGCTGAGTTTAACAAATTATTTTCTGGTACTGTATAATCTATATCCGGTGTATAAGATATTGATAAGCTGAGTTTAACAAATTATTTTCTGGTACTGTATAATCTATATCCGGTGTATAAGATATTGATAAGCTGAGTTTAACAAATTATTTTCTGGTACTGTATAATCTATATCCGGTGTATAAGATATTGATAAGCTGAGTTTAACAAATTATTTTCTGGTACTGTATAATCTATATCCGGTGTATAAGATATTGATAAGCTGAGTTTAACAAATTATTTTCTGGTACTGTATAATCTATATCCGGTGTATAAGATATTGATAAGCTGAGTTTAACAAATTATTTTCTGGTACTGTATAATCTATATCCGGTGTATAAGATATTGATAAGCTGAGTTTAACAAAATATTTTCTGGTACTGTATAATCTATATCCGGTGTATAAGATATTGATAAGCTATGAGTTTAACAAATTATTTTCTGGTACTGAATTATTGAATTTCTTCGCTCGTTCACTTGTATCATAATGTAATTTCATATTAAGTTGGCAACTCGACCTTTCAATATGGCAAACGATAACATAATTTAGCTTATCAATTTATCTCTTCCTTTCTTTTACTTTTTTACGTTTCCTCCACATTTCTCCATATCGTTTCCTTTTCTTTTTCTATATGACTTTATTTCATGGCTTGAATAAACCGGATTTAAAAGTATGAAAATATAAACAGAGAGAGACTTTAACAAATTTATCAGGAAATCTCCGAATCGAAAGTTCACTAGTACAAATACTCCTTCTGCCCTAGTGCTATAAGAGCATAGAATGGGTTGCCTGAGTCAGCCAGGAAAACCAACGACTTGGCAGAATTTAAGTCAATGATTAACATGCATCGATTGACCTAGGGACACGCGTAGGACGCAATCATCTTTTTGAAGTAACGTCTATATGTTATAAGATAAGATAACATGGATGGCTGCCTGATCGTGCGGTTTGCGCGCTGGACTGTCGTTTGGATTTATCGATGGTCCCGGGTTCAAACAAGATAGTAACAGTCTTTGAGTTGCAAAGGGAAGCAACTTGTAGAAAAAATTTCATGTTGATGATTCCTTCCATTTTATTTCTAGTTGCCTAGATCTCTATGATTTATGAAGCTTTAATTATATTTCCTGTATACAACAGCGATACTTACTTATTTCTTATTATGACCAGGCAGGTGCAAAAGTTTCCAACGACGCCCGTGACCAAGATGATGGAGTAGACGATGGTCATTGGTATGACGATGCTCAGAGGTTGATGCTTGTGTCCAAGTATCTTCGGAAGAACTAACTCCTTGATCAGGTCCAGCTGAGTTGGCAAAGTCATTCAATATAGCAAAACAGTACGTGCAATGATCTAGGGCATTCAATAGCACACACCATACAATAATCTAGGTAATCTAGTTAATACTAACATCAGTGTTTCCCAAGCGTTTGCTTCAACGGTACACTTCGCACATTCCGAGTGTTTAGCGAAACACTATGCATATTTTTTAAAGAGATTAATTGACGTACTGGCTTACTAGTTAATTATTCCAGTAGTTCGTGGAACACCTATCCAGGCCTCGCGGAACACTAGGGTACCTCGGAGCACAGTTTGGGAAACACTGAAATTAAATTAATAATATTGTAGTAACTCTGCCTCTGTTTATACAGCTGGTGGTGCGCACCAATGCAGAGTTGAAGCCTGGAACGAAACTGAATGTAATGGAAGACACACGAAGTGATCCCCTGGAGCCCAAAGCACCAACAAGGGGATTAAATAGTCTAGTGCTATAGACCAAGAAGAAAGAGAGGTGTCCTTCGTTTTGCCTTATAACTGGCGTGTGGACCTGGGGCAACAATGTGTCGTGTGGTGTTGGACTGGAAAGTGGATAGGCAGAAGGGTTAGCTGAACTTTAGAAAAAGACACTATGAACCTAAGTTCGACAATCAGTGTTATTATATTAAACGTTTATAATCTTTTTTTCTTGTCCATTGTTGAGTTGCCTCCCTTAAAAATTTAATACATTAACTCTTTCTCTCCTGACTGACGATACCAGCGTTGATTCCACCAGAATGTGGTAAATAATTACGGAGAGAAAGAGTTAAAGAAATAATAGAATGTTGATTAATTTAGGGAGTTTTGTGGTTCGCAGATCATCACCTTGTAAATTTACAAAATAGGTATTGTGGAAGTGATGCCATTAGAAAGTTACCATGACATCCGCGCTGGTACAAAATGCGAAAAGGTCGACTACCACATACAAATATGGGTCATGTCATTCCGGATAGGAGATCTACAGATATTCCACTTTCAAGGTATACCAATGTATACCAAAGTGACATGACGCAAACACTTGCAAGAAAGAGGCAATTGGTAGATTCACGTGGTGAGCAAGAGTTAAGGAAGGGTCCTGGATTACAGATGCCATACACACCAGAAGTATAAAGAAGGCTAAAAGAGCAACGGCGTCCGGTGATTACTGATACCCAACCTGTAACTGCGGTTTAAGAATTGTTTCAATTAATTTTTCACCTAAAACAAAACGTTAATTTTAAGAATATCAGTAAAATATTTTTTATTGGTATTGCATTTATTTAGCGCCACATAACCTACTACACAGTCATACTGAATGTGTTGGAGTGGAAGTATTCTAAATTAACTTCTTCACAATATTCACAATATTATTTTGAATTTATTTTCCTGTTATTATTAATATAAAGTAACATGTAAACTATTTTAAAATAAAATTGGGCGCCAAAAAAAGGTGAAAAAAGAGGCCTAGGACCCAAGGATTTCTTGAATGACAAAGCCAAAAATGAATAGCACAAGAGCCTATGTTTCCTTAAAAACAAACAAACAAAAAAACAACAACACAACAATTATTTGAGATGTGATTAATTGTCGTAATGCCAGCTTATACACCCTGTACATCGGCGATCTCCCTGTTTTCCAATCAAGGACCTCACATGTCTCTTTCTTCAGTAAATATAAAAGGCTATAGCACATTGGCTTGAAATATCTTTTTCTCCACATGTAGCTACCAACCTACCTCAACAGGCTTCAGGGACATGTTGTAAGGCCTGAGACTGTCCGCTATACGCAGAGCAACGTCACCCTCCTCGGACTCCTCCTCCATTATAGAGGCCAGTATCCCATAAACCACTTCCTGCTTCGAGCTGGACATGTTAGAATTGGAAGAGGCGTGGCCCTCGGTATCATCCATATCCACAACTCGCAGTGGAACTAAATCCAAAGAAGAGAAAAAAAACTATCCACTCTTGTATAGATCAATGAAATTAACATTTGTTATCCTATTATTTCCAAGCCTTAGGCTTTAGGTCTTGTTCAAAATAAAAGAAGAAGGCTAACTGAATGATGCGTTTAGAATCACGAAATTCCATTCGCTCGAAGGACGGGCACACTCTGGTTGTGCTAGTAACTGAGTAAACACATCCTTAAAACGACGTTTTTAATGAAAAAAAAAAAAAAAAGAAATATCCACAGCATGGCTGCACTTGATGCTCTCAGGTTGTCTTCCAGTGCCTGTAAATATTTAAAAGAGTTAATAATTTTAAGAGGCAATAATTATCAGAAAAAAATACCGTTAAACAAAAACAGCAAAAAAAAAACAACAACAAACAAACAACAAAAAAAACAACAAGCAGACATATTTATTACCTAAAGCTGATCTAAATGCAATAGATAAATTTAATAATAAAATAATGTGAGGGGCGTCATTTCGCTTGTCTGTCTGTTTGTGTGTCTGTGCATCTCTCACTCTCTCTCTCGCACTGACTCTCTCCCTCTCTTTCTCTCTTGCTCCCTCTGTCTTTCTCGCCCTCTATCTCGGTCTCTACCTCTCTATGGCTCTCCCTCTCTCTCTCTGTATATCTCTCTCCCTCTCTATGTATCTCTCACCCTCTCTCTCTCTTTCTCTCCCTCCCTCTCCCTATCACCCCCCGATATCTCTTCCCATTTCTCCCTCTCTCTTTCTCTCACCCTTTCTCTCTGTATATGTTTATATGAGAGAGAGAGAGAGAGAGAGAGAAAGAGAGAGAGAAAGAAAGAATTTTACAGTTACAGTATTCTCTGTCACTTTCTCTTAAGTTATACTAGAAATGGCATAGACAAATCTCGTCTGCTTGTTCTGGAGTAGTTTACATTTCCTTGTACTTTTAATACAGCATTTAATTTTTACCTTCTGTTCTTAGAATTAATGTACGATACCTGGCCAAGACCTGCCCCTTGCCGTTCCCGCTTCTTTATTTCTCATCGTGTAATCTTAAGATTCTATACATGTTGTTGATTCCTAAACACAATTTATTGCAGTCAGTGCTAAATCGACCCACAACCGTCCCCGAGTTCTGAATGCTACGTAAAATAAACGGATGGCATTCAAATAGGTACTTTTTAGTATTTCCTGTTCACACGTTTTCGTGTCACCCGTCAAGTCCCGTCGAAAGACATATGCTGTCGAGGTGAGCAGATTTGTTTTTTTTCTTTTGGTTGTGTTTATTCTTTGGTTTAGTGAAAAAAAAAAAAAAATTGCTTTTTTTTTTTTTTACTTTCCTTCTTTTTAAAAGCTTTTATCAACTCACTCTGTCTGTCTGTCTGTCTGTCTGCTAAAAAGTTTTTACACGTTTTTTTCTCCGACACCAAATTTCGGATCGATCTTAAATTTTCACAACTATTTCTTTTACCTGAAACGCACAAGAATCAATTTTTAAAAAAATTAACCAATTAGTTGATTAACTATTGGTAATTAATTATTTTATTTGTTATCTCGAACAAGGGACAAATCGTACTTGACTGAAGTGGTGGTATAAGCTGAATTAGTCCCCTTTATAGATCAGAAAGTTTGAAACAAACAATAAATTACCATACAGACTCCCATTTTCATATGCAACTCACTAGCAAAGTGGTTAGTATGTCGACTTGTTCTGGAGTTATCTCTCTTAGAGGAATTGGCGTTTCAATTACTTTCAATCTAAAGGGAGCTATATAATTTGAGCGCCATCAACTGGCTGTTTACCGCTAACCTTTAAATTTTAGGCGATATACGGGGAACTTAGTGTCTCGTTTATCGAATGTCCACTCAGTATAGTACAAAGTTCAGCGATTGCATACATCTGAACAACAAAAAAGGGGCAACTTTTTCTACAGCGATGCAAAAAGGCAATAATATTACCGTTCAGTCAAGGTAAGTACTCTAGCTTGAAGTAAAAATGGGCAATAACTCTACAGGGTTGTAAAAATTTAAAAAAAGGGCAGTAGCTCTACGTAATAAAAAGGGAAGTAACTTTACAGTGCCACAAAAATGGACGAATCACATTCTGTATTTCCTTGCTATTTAAATGCTGGGTAAATTTCTTTAATTGAAGCGCATGAACTTCAATTTGGGCAACTAAATCTTTTTTTTTTTTAGTTATGAAAGTTTTATTATCATGAATAAATGTCAATTTTTTTTTTTTTACATATTTCAAACTCAGGCAACCCATTCCATGCTCTAAGAGCACTAGGGAAGAAGGAGTATTTGTACAAATTTGTCCTAGCAAAAAAGATAACAAATTGAATTTTATATTTGTGTCTGTCTGAGTATTTTATTAAATTTTGTTTTTGTATTTAAAGATTATGGTTCAGTGTTTTATGTATATGTTATGTTTTATGTATAATTGCAGTAATTTTTTATGCATTGACTGGATCGTAAGTTGGAGAAAAGTTTTATAAAAATGTAGTGATGGAATTAAGATACATTGTAATAGTTATCATAACAATATGGTGTCGCAACAAAACTGATACACGAATAAAATACAAAAGCCTGGCTAGAATATATGTACTTGTACAAAACCAAAATCAAAACTTTAATTACGATCTCTAAGTAAACAGAATATTTTAAACACATGTTCCTACGTCGAGATTGGGTGGTATTAAAATAGGTCGAATAAAAACTACATTAGACTTTAAAAAAACGCGATACACTACTTCGCCTGACCTGATTGGCCTGATGGCCTCCCCACTGTTTCAAATATGTTCTCTATACTCTCGTTACCTTGTTACTTCTCGCACGAGCGCGAGGGGGGCGAAACGTAAACAAATTAGTTGGAGAGTATTTCAGGTGGGAGGATGCTAAAAGCAAATGTGATGTAGGTACTGGAGAGGGGGAGGGGGGGACAGCGCTTTGTGAGTGTGAGTGTGTGTGTGTGTGTGTGTGTGTGTGCACAAGAACCTAAAAACATAAATCCAAGTCGAGCATTTATCGTGTTGATAGAATCCATAAAGATTACGCAAATTAAATTTATTTACACCAGGTGTGACGTCACAGTGAGTAAACTTACTTGAGTCTAAAAGTACAAGTCCATCTCTTTTAAAGTTCTTAAGATTTTCTAGTATGTCGACTCTATATTATCAGATTGGTATCGGTGTGAAGTCACTACTGAATATATGAAGTCCATAATTTAGGTATCGTCGTTTTAAATGGGAAAAGTCTACAGGTTTAAAGGTTCTAGATTTTACCCCCTAGAAAAGTAAAATAGTTAGAAATCAACAAAGACAAGAGTTACCTCAAAGCGTTGGACGAATTCCATTTGGAGAATATTTATTTGACGATATTATCTAAGTAAGTATTGATTTAGCTAGTTAGATCATTTACAAATGACTTCAAAATTTTACAAATATATTGAATTTAATATTTAGAGCTATACATGTTATCAAAGCTTTTAAAAGAAAAACAATAATATCAACATTTTAATAAATTTAATTTTATGTTAAAAAGATAACTTGATAATTTGATCGTCATGGAAAAAATAAAATTGACCAAGGTGAGGATCAAACTCAAGACATTAGCGTCATTAGCGCGACGCTCTATTAACTTTGCTGTCAGCTTCGGGGACTCCCAGACGTCCATTTTTGGCTAACATATTCCGTCAACGTAATTAGTAAGAATCAAAACAAAAGGACATCAAAATAGATAAAAACTCATTCTAGTATTTACAACTGCACAAATGTACGTCATACGATTGAAAAGGTGTCAGTTTCACCTACAAATGTCCAACCTATTTTACGACAATTCATAAAAAAATTAAGCTCCCATAAAAGTAGCTAGTCATTTACTGATCAAATGCATATTTACAGCATCTTAAAGTGCCCTTCAAAAATTCATATTCCTGGCGTCTACAGTGTACTATTTCGTATTTCGACTAGCAAAAAGATTGCAGGTCAGATACATTTAAGTTAAGAAGCGGTCGAACTGGCCGATACCGCAGTGTGAAAGACAATCGAGGCAGCAAAACATGTACGTATATAATGGCCTTGTTCGTCGTTAAATCAGCCTCATGATCCGAAAGTCGTTTTTTGCTCACGCAAAAAAAAAACAAAAAAAAAACGTCAAAAATACAATGGTGAGAAATGTGACCCCTCTGGCGTAAGAAAGTGGGAAAGAATCTAGAATCGTATCGCTGTAGACGTTATGAAACGTCCTCTTAAACAGAACGTGGAAGAAAATCTGTACGTTCCTGTTACGTCACGTGGTACAATTATTGCTTTTATTACATATTGGTAATAATAATGTCGTTTTACCTTGATTTATAATACAATATGAATTTGTTACTACAATTTAACGAGGCGCGGTGGCTGAGTGGTAAAGAGCTTGGCTTCTGAACCGGGGTTCTCGGGTTCGAGTCCTGGTAATTGGGATTTTTAATTTCGTGATCCTTGAGTCCACCCAGCTCTGATGGGTACCTGACTTTAGTTGGGTAATAGTAAAGGCGGTTGGTGGTTATGATGGCCACAAAACACCCTCGTTAACTGTAGGCCCACAGAAACAGATGACTTTTACATCATCTGCCCTATAGATCACAAGGTCTAAAAGGGGAACTTTACTACAATTTAGAACTGTGCACATACAACAGGGTTATGATGCGCCGGGTGTGGCAAAATATGTAGGTCACAGCTGGGGCTGCGTAGCTACGGGAAATACTGCATTCTTTATTAATCTTCTTAGAAAAAGACCTGCTTTGCCTCCATAGGCACAGTTTGAGAAACTTCGCGCTACGTAGTGCCAACATTCAATTCCAAGTCTTATCATTCACGTGAACACAAAGTCGTAATTTTCTTTCTGCCTAAGAGTGATGATTTGACCACAAGAGTGCCATTAAATCTTCAACGCTTCTCTTACTGCGTTGTGTTGGAGAGGGGAAGATTCGAATAATGTTTGCAGTGCTTCCAGAAATATAAAAACATAAAAAAAAAATACTTAAAAAACAAATAATAACAACATCAAAGCTTATCAGAAGTGTAATTGTATAAATTAGTTTGATCAGTTATGTCATTATATTTTCCATATAGGCTGTACAATAATCTTATTCTATATTATAGAACGAATGTGTACTCTTTCTTCCCTAGTGTCATTAGAGCATGGAATGGGTTGCCTGAATCAGCCAGGAAAACCAAAGATCTCGATTAAAATTCAATCTTTTAATTTTTTACTTTCGCATGCACATTTTTGTTAGACCTCTCTACTTTTTTTTTACTTTGTGGACCTTAAGGGTAACGCACTGTAATTTCGCCCTGTCCGCAGTGCCCTGCATCCGGCCCTGAATCTAAAAGCTCCTCCTACAATTTTCATGACACCATGTTGAACTAATGACTTCACCGGAGATGCAATTTTCCGTAAACCGCTTCTAGCTTGGTTCCTCTGGGATTTCCCCATAAACCTTCATGTATTTCTAAGATTAAGCCAGCTGGTGTGTGATACTAAAAAAAAACAACAACATACAGCCGGTGGCTCTCAAAGGCTTGATAAAAATTATGCTTTTCTAACCCCTGCAAGTAGATTATCATTCAGATATATAGTATTTTAGTTAAATACAGCAGTCAGAGAAATAACTTAGGATTGTTTGTAACGACGCAAAGCGTATTTAATACTGTGTAAGTAAAAACCATAATGGTCATTGGTTACAACTGTCACCTCACACATCAACAATAAAAACAAGATTATTTACTAACAACAATAACAGCAACAATAAAAACAAGATTATTTACTAACAACAATAACAGCAACAATAAAAACAAGATTATTTACTAACAACAATAACAGCAACAATAAAAACAAGATTATTTACTAACAACAATAACAGCAACAATAAAAACAAGATTATTTACTAACAACAATAACAGCAACAATAAAAACAAGATTATTTACTAACAACAATAACAGCAACAATAAAAACAAGATTATTTACTAACAACAATAACAGCAACAATAAAAACAAGATTATTTACTAACAACAATAACAGCAACAATAAAAACAAGATTATTTACTAACAACAATAACAGCAACAATAAAAACAAGATTATTTACTAACAACAATAACAGCAACAATAAAAACAAGATTATTTACTAACAACAATAACAGCAACAATAAAAACAAGATTATTTACTAACAACAATAACAGCAACAATAAAAACAAGATTATTTACTAACAACAATAACAGCAACAATAAAAACAAGATTATTTACTAACAACAATAACAGCAACAATAAAAACAAGATTATTTACTAACAACAATAACAGCAACAATAAAAACAAGATTATTTACTAACAACAATAACAGCAACAAAAAACCAACAAAACAGCAGCAACAGCAACAATAGTAATAGCAATGTGAATTGAATAAGGTACGGTGATGATAGATTGTAAAAGACCAAGGAAGAGAAAAAAGAGAGAGAGAGAGACAGAAAGAGACACAGAATAAAGAGAGAAAGAGACACAGAATAAAGAGAGAGAGAGAGATGCAGAGAGAAGCGGATAGAGACAGAGAGAGTGAGAGAGAAAAATGAGAGAAAAGGAGAAAGTAAAGAGAGACAGACGCCGAGAAAGAGTTAGAATAAAAGAGAGAGTTACAGGGAGAAAGAGAAGGAAGAAAAGAGACAGAGGGAAAGAGAAAAAGAGAGGCAAGGAGAAAGACAGAGAGAAAGACCAAGACAGAGTGAGAGAAAAAGAGAGACACAGAGAGAGAGAGAGAGACAGAAAGAAAAGAGAAAGAGAGAGAGAAGAGAGAAAGACAATCAGAGAGAGAAAAGAGAGATAGAGAGAAGACAGAGACAAATAAACAGAGAGAGAGAGAGAAAAGAGAGATAGAAAGAAGACAGAGACAGATAAACAGAGAGAGACAGAGAGAGAGAAAAAACAGAGAGAGAAACAGTGTGAGAGGGAGAGACAGAGACAAAGCAGGAAAAAAAAAATTCCTACGAGAAATGAGACCCCCAAAAAGTCAAGGAAAGAAAAACCAGCTTGCCTTTCTTTTCTCTCTGGTCAAGACCCGACTATCATGTTGTCTAAATAGCACTTAATGGTCCGAATGGTGACCACGCCGTAGTCTTTAGTCCCCTGGGTGCCAGGAAGATTGCCCCAAACAAAAGACCAGATAATGCTCGTTGGCTAAATTGAATGAAAGTCACCAGCGCCAAAAGAACACCAGGCCCTATTGCACCACTAATCTAAAACATCCTCTTCGGCCACTGGCGTGGACTTAATAGCTAAAGTCAATATGTGGTACCCTGTACCGGTCATTCGTAAGAGTCATCATTAGTAGCTACTGGCAAGAGATATGTGTTATGTCTGCCACACAGGCGGTTACTGTCACTAATGACATCTAGCTTCGCGATGTCAGCTGAAAAGTGTCGAGAAAGTCATGCCATTGTTTTGGGACTCAAGTTCTTTTTCCCTTGATATTTTGTATTTGTGTTGTTCCCTAAATTTACAATCAGTGCTATCAAAGCTGGGTATTTTCCACCAGATTTTGTTGTGTTATTAATTCTTGTTTAACTCTTTCTCTCCTAACCGACGATACAAACGTTGATTCCATCAGAATGTGGTAAATAATTACGGAGAAAAAGAGTTAATTTAAACATATATTGATATATAATATATCAGTGAACCAAATCTCATATATTACCATCAGTTAGTTATCTTTTTAAAAAAAAATAAGTTTTATGTTACTGAGTGTAAGTATTGGCATTCAATCACACTAAAAATATTTTGTGCTTGTTTGCTATCTATTTCACTGGAAGTCCAGATATTAAAGTACTCTGTCTATCTGTGATTGGATCTTAGAGTATAGAGAAAAATACTTTAAAAACAAAAAAAAAAGCTTATACGAATAGTATAGTATTAGAATCAATTATTTTGATTCAATCATGTAATTAAATTTGTAATAGATCTAGACAACAACAAATAAATCTGTGCGATTAGAAATATTTTTTTACCACTTGTTTTTGCTTAGAGCAAATGCATGCTTTTAGCTTTCTCAATACGCTCTGATCCTATCACGTGACTGGACCAGGTGGGATGGGGAGAAATAAAATGGGGTATCTGGGTCATCGCTTTAAAATGTATATAAAAAAAAAAAATAGAGAACGACCTGAATTCGAACTTTTGAGCTAAAGCCTTCTCAGTCTTCGCAAGCCAATGCGGGTAACTATTGAGTTAGTGAAGAGTCTTTGAACAAAGTTATCTATTTGTTTTTATTTCATGTTTGGTTAATTTTTTTTAAAATGATTCTTGTGTTGTCAGGTAAAAGAAATAATTGGGCAGCTTGATCCGAGGTTGGATGTCGAAGAAATAACGTGTACAAACTTAGATGGAACACAGACAGACACACAGACAGACAGGGTGAGTTGGTTTTAGCTTTGTAAAAAGATGCAATTTAAACTTTTATCCAGAGGACAAATTTAAATTAAATAAATAGCGAGCAAAATAAAATAAAAAGCAAAAAAAAAAAAAAAGCTTATCTAAGAAAAAGAGACAGAAAATACTGCAGGACTAAGCTCCCTTTTTATATTTTAAACACGATTAATTACTAACCACTAATTTATTGACTAATTCGTTAATTTTTGTTTATTGATTTATGCATTGTCATCGACTAGGAATAATTATCAGATTTTCAACTTGATCCGAGAATGAAAAGTGGGAGGACGTTAGAAGACGTTAAAATGGGAGTAACTCCACATATATACACCTCTCAACAATTAGCATTTTTTTTTTTAAACTAAAGAAAACAGTAATTAGGTAGTAAGGTACAACAAATAATTTCAACTTGATCAGAGAATGGCTGTGGGAGAAATAACATGTCCAAAAATGTTACAGACCAACCAACAGCGTGAGTTGATATATGCTTTGTTAAAAAAAAAACACTATTATAGCCATTTAAACTTGTAGCAAGTGGACAATACCAAAACAAAATAATAAAACTAATCTTTATTATCCATAAGGAAATCTGTCTTACAGTTTGTGCACCCCCCCCCAAACGAAACATTATAAATATGGAAAACCAAAATAGACATCCACACCAGACTCACTCATAATTTATAAAAGTTTATATCAGATAGTAGAATTGCTTTTGATGACGCGATCCACATGTGATCAAAAGAGTTTTTGTGTTTGTTTTCTCTTGTATTTCCTTTGTGATGTCCAAATCACATAATCCTGACCCAAAGAGGGTGATTACTTCATTTCTTTTCAGCTTTCTTATGACCTTACCAGAAACAGTTTGAGATTTTCTGAAGTTCATTTTTCTTTTTAATATTTAGATTGTCACACCAGGCAGTGGTATTAAAACTTAAAATAGTGCACATGTGAGCGTGATAAAACATCGCCATGGCCTTTTCACTAACCAATATCTATAGGATAAGAACCTTAAATGTGGACATTTCCTAAGTAATCGCAATCTTTGTTGCCCTTTTTTGCTGATATAATCTGGAATTTAAAATTTTTTTTACCTTCTCATTGTTCTCTCCAGCTAATAATAATAAGTACAAATGGGGGATGAGAACAAACCAAGAACACAAGAACGTTTGAACGTGAGCGAATAGATGTTCATATATATGTCAGTGAAAACCCCAAGGCCAAAGATTTGTAAAAAAAAAAAAAAAAAAGGTCTCATTTAAAACATAAAATAAAAATAAAAAATAATCAAAAGAATAAAGTGGGGGGAAAAAAAGGCGGACGTAAAGCCTCTTCTTGCGTAAAAAAAAATAATTTAATTTGGATTTTGTTTGAAGAATGTGATCTCATAATTGGACAAAAGCGTAGAACTGGAGAGTAGGTGTGGTGGCTGAGGGTGAAAGCGAATGGCTTCTGAACAGGTTCGAGTTAGAATTTTGAAGAAATCTTGGGCTTTGGATTACGGGATGTTGAGAACGCCACTGGGTCCACCCAAGTGAATGCGTTCCTGACATGAGATGGGAAAGTAAGGATGGTTGGTCGTTGTGTTGGCCACATGACACCCTGGTTAACCGTCCGGTCGTAGTAACATATTTTCTTTACATCAATAGCCCTACGGATCGCAAGGTCTGAAAATGGTACTATACTTGAGCTGTCTTCTCTGAACTAGAGAGATGCAAAGGTGTCATAGAAACATGTCTCACAAAAAACAAAAAACTAAATCTAAAAATAATTTTTGTTGGCCCCCCCCCCCAGTCGTAGAACGACTACGGTTCATGTGACTATAAGACTCTTTTCTCGAGAGATATTCCGTCCACGCAAATCGCATTTTAAGTTGCCTTTCGTATGGAGTCAGCCATTTATTCGTTTGGCTCGGTTTTCTTCCAAAGCTGAAGCTAATGCTTTTTGGCTGTCCAGAACCTTCTTGGTCACCATCTCTCTCCATGTAGTGCGGTCTAGGACAATGTTGCTCACTAGTTAAAACATAAAAATTATCTTTCTTTTCATTTCTTTTTCTCCGGTTAAAAAATTTAATAGTCAGATTTAATCTATCAATGTTGAACGAGAGACTGTTAATGTTTATAGGTCATCAAATTGACTATAACTGTTGGTAGTCCTGTTTACGCTTTCCAGGAGATAGACCAGATCATAGACTCGTCGGCGGGGACAGAATAGTGACACTTTTCGATGCGTAGGTCATCTAATAAGAATGTCAGAAAACAGAAGTAAGTAATGTATACAGGCTGTAAGCTTTCATCAAGCCCTGGCTATAATACAAAAAACAGAAATGGAAAACTGGTTTGAGTGCTGGGACAAGTCCCGAAGAGCCCGTGGAGTCTGGAAGCGCCGGAGGCGCCCTGACCGCACTTCCCCGTGGTGGAGGCTGCCAGGCCTGAGCAAGCTATTATAGCACAGTACAGGATAGGCCACTGTCCTGTTGGCTCATATTTCTCGCGGCTATGGCCAAATTTTTAGATTCACGGTGCCCCCGCTGCGGGGAAGAAGAGGAAACCGTGCCTCATATTCTTTTTGACTGCCCCAGACTTGCTGATCTCCGTCTCGACAGGTCTGGGAAACCCAAAATTCTCGACCTGTATGGCGACATTTATGCACTACGCAAGACAGCAGGGTTTCTGTCCAGGGCTTTTGCAAGAGAGGATTTGAGCCTCTCAAGCCCTCACTCTAATGGAGTTTGATGATGATGATGATGATGAATGCATACTGGAAAATCAAACTTAGGTAACCCAAGGACAGACCAGAAAGATGACTTGATGTAGAAACCCATCGGATGGTCTAAAGTTTTGCCCATGTAGATGAAAAGCTCAGAAGAGACCTGAATGTAAAGATGTGTTTAAACTCTGATTGTAAGTGTGTTTGTTTTGAGTGACTAGTAGTGCTACCAACTGTGTATTGATGAGCTGACTGACCTTTGTTGTTACTCTTTGTCAGTGGACACTGCGGATAGAGATATCTCTCTCTATATATAATTAACTTCGTGACCTAAACATGAGGGACACCAAGAAAAAGTCATGGAAAGACAACTCTTTTATTTCTGCAAGTTGAACTAGAGTTACCCCATGTAACTTCCGAGGGGACAGATAGCACAGCTCAGAAACAAAGAGGGGAGGGAGGGAGGGAGAGTAAATATTTCTCTTTAAATACTCTATATCTTATCTTATCTTATATAATACAGACGTTACTTCAAAAAAGAAGATGATTACGTCCTACGCGTCATGCATTTAGTCATGCATATTAACCAATGACTTAAATTCTGCCAAGTCACTGGTTTTTCTGGCTAGCTCAGGCAACCCATTCCATGCTCTAATAGCACTAGGGAAGAAGGAGTATTTGTACAAATTTGTCCTAGCATATGGGACGAGGAATGTGCCTTTATTTTTGTGTCT